>JAVIWB010003043.1:0-404858 GCA_031893035.1 Dermolepida albohirtum | reverse complement strand
GCAATTAGGGGGGGTTAAATTGTTTTGTATCGGTCAACGTTATATGTGTAAAGTGAAAGTTTTATTGCAGGTATCGAATTTGTGAAATATCATAATCAATTTTAAAATTTTCAGGTTTTAATTTTGTTTGTTTTTTTCTGTGTGTTGTGAGAGGTTGCAATTCTTGAATAATGAGGAAACGCAAAGACGTTTACCAGTGCAAAAAAGGTGGCAATAAGATTCTATTTTTCTACCATCGAAAAGCAACAGTCCATCCTCCACAAAGCCCAATTCAGTATCCTATGTGAAGTATTATTAATCGCCTGCCTTTACGACTAGGGTTTTTAAAACCTTTCATTGAAGGATTATCTTCAATGAAAGATTATCATGCACTTGTTATACTTGCATCAATCCAATCTTTTTCCTTTGTGTGTCCCTCATTTAACCACGTTTCGTCTAGATGAAATATTGGGCGACCCTCTGTAATGTTTTATGGTTGTCAGATATTTTCTTCTCCACCTGATAACTTCATCCTTTTTTATTAGCATATTCTTTTTGTTACGTTTCACATATCTGTAATATAAATTAAATATATGTTGCAATACAAATATGATCAATTTTCTATTAACACTACTTGAAATTAATGAATTTCAAGAGTCTATGTTTAGTTACTCGACTCATTTTCGCTATGGACTCATCTCTAATTACATTTACCATTATTTTATCAAGTGTTGGAAGATCGTTTTTAAAAAAGAAATCGTACACCATATGCCGTACAGTACTTTTGACAGATTCATTAAATTCTCGAAGCTTCGAGTGCCTGTCTCTTCATTCTTTTGGAGGCCTGAGTTCATCTGTTTTTTAATATTCTTTGATAATTCGATATACAGTTGATTTCTCGAGTCCTACAATACATTCTTTATAATCTATTGTTATGAAAGTAATACCTACAATTTACTTAGCCTTTCAGAGATGTTCATTACAATTACTGTTGTTCCCATTGTTGGACTTGACAGCGTTAACAATTTACACATAGGTATGTACATATTCAAAATGCTTTGTTTCTCTTCATGCGTCAGGTGTCCTAGACGTTTACGCTTTTTGTATGGTGATACTAACAAATTGCTAAAGCCTTGGTGATCACTCATTTTATTGTTGTGTTTAAAAGTACAGATTTTATTTAATAATACAGTAAAATATAGTAAATAAATACAAAAATGTGTTTAAACCTCTTAAAAACACGTAATGTTTTGGTGCAATATTTGAATTACTCCTCATTTTGAAACAAGTTATAATAGATATAAATTCCTTCTGAACACTGAAAGTAATTAGCTTTAAGAATCACATACTTTCATAAGTAAACGCGTAAGATTCAATGAGATCTAGTAGATGAGTCAATATCTGAATATTGTAACAAATACAAGTGCATATTCATGTATGTAGTTGTTATTATACTGGAAAATAATCTGGATGCATGCAGCAAATAGTTAAGCTAATTTGAAGTGACCTTCCAATGTTTTCTTGCTATTTTATAGTGTAAAATTAAATAAATACAATTTTCTAATACAAGACTGTTATATAACAATAAATTAATGTTTTCATAACCACCTTGTGCGAATAAAATAATTGATACTTTCTATTACACAACTGTTATTGTTGGAATTTTTTTGAGAGCAATGAATTGAAACTTGTGGATAAATATAGTGTAAGATATTTTAGAGTCAATTATGTAATTATTTCTCAAACATATAAACGAAAATTTTTGTTTTGAAACTCGCTGCACAGGGTCATTCTTGTAACACGTAACCGTCTGTATCTGGGTAATATTTAAGAATAGTTTTATACTTCTTTATAAATATTGATTTTTGTGTAAAATGACATAAAAGTTTCTTTTCGTTTGCTGTTTAATCGGAAATATATATAATTCCTTTTCCCGCCATAATAATAATAATTTATTATCCAATAGCGTTAGCTAGCCAATTGCACGACAATATTAATAAAAAGAGCAATTTTTGTATATACATACACGTCTACAGTAGCAACTTTAACAATAAATTTTACTTTTTTGCGTTTAGGTTTTCGACCATTAGAGATAATAGATAAAATACTTGCTTCATATTAACGACGTTTCAAAGGATTTTTCTCCTCTTTTTCAGGATATTATTATATCAGGTTGTTACAAATGTAATGTCCGTTTTTTCCTTCAGTCTGAACTGAATCCCACCTGTGTGAAGACGTGTATGTTTTTGGTGAAAATTATTATTGTATTTGTAGAAAAGGGTATTTATTTTGAAGTGTGTACCTGTTCCATTTCTTGGAAAGATTAATACACCTGTCCTTGTCTCGCCTATGGAAATGCTGTCGGCAAGAGATATTCGGGCAATTTACCTCTTTCAATTTAAAAAGGGATTAAATGCAGCTGCAGCAACGCGAGAAATTAATCAGACGTTTGGTGAAACCACGTGTAATGAACGCACATTACGGCGATGGTTTAAAAAATTCAGCGAGGGAAATTTTGATTTGGAAAGTGAGCCTCGCGGATATGCGCGTAGCACCGTTAATGATGACGAGCTGGGTGTAGAAGTTGAAAGTAATCCGTCGACAACAGTGCGCAGCTTTGCAGAAACATTTCAAGTGTCCATTGCCACTATTAGTCGTCACCTTTCTTCGATTGGCAAAGTGAAGAAACTCGATCGATGGGTGCCGCACCAATTAACGGAAGCCAATAAGCTCCGTCGATTAGAGGTGGCTACCTCTTTGGCTAATCGACAGAAAGTTGAACCGTTTCTTCATCGAGTGGTAACGTGTGACGAAAAGTGGATACTTTATAATAATCGGAGACGATCAGGACAATCGTTAGATCGAGGTGAAGCACCCAGACAGCATGCACGAGCATCACTTCACTCGCGAAAGATTATGGTGACTGTTGGTGGACCAGTAAGGGTATTATTCACTATTCATTTTTGCAACGTGGTGAAACCATCACGGCAGCATCCTATTGTGCCGAACTGGAAACTATGCATGGAAAATTGAGCCCCTTACAGCCCTCACTAGTCAATAGACATGGACCCATACTTCTTCATGATAATGCAAGACCTCATGTTGCACGACAGACAATCCAAAACCTTTCGGAATTTGGTTATGAAATTCTCCCTCACCCACCTTATTCACCTGACCTTTCGCCGACTGATTTTCATTTTTTCCGAAGTTTAGACAATCACTTAAAAAATAGGGACTTCCCTGACCGGGAGTCTGTAATAGCAGTGTTTGAGCAATATCTGAGCCGTCAAAACCTAGATTTCTTTTCAAAGGGAATTATTCAGCTTCCAGGCCGTTGGCAACAAACCATTGATGTAAATGGAGAACTATTTTGCAGAATAAATATTTATATTTTTTTAAATTTAGACTTTTTTTTTATTCCTTACAAAATCGGACATTTCATATGTAACAACCTGATAATTTAACTTTTTTTTTTTTTTCTTCTTCATCCTACAATAGATCGATTATATATATATTTATTTAATGGATTTTTTTATATTTTTTTTAAATATGATACTATTTATAAGTGCGTATATTTTTTCCTGTTAAAAATTATCAATTTACAAAACCGCAAATATTTTAAACTAACAAAATTATGTACGTTTACATTTGGTAAAGGTCTAAACTGCAAACATTGTTATTTTTTCTTTCCATTCTTCTTCAATGCCTATGTTTGAGTTTCAAGTGTATACACGTATAATTACATATACATATGTGTATATATATATGTGTATGTATGCATATACCTGGGAGATGCAAACAATACATCCCTGAAATCTGGGCATCAGAGAACAGCCAGCATACATAGAAACACAAATGCGTGCGAATCTTTCCATTCAAAATTTAAAGCTAATTGTTCTTCCCCTCAATCGAATATTTACATTTTCTGGGAAACTTTGAAAAATACCCAGACCGATACTTACATTAAAAGTAATTCTGTTGAAAGAAATCAAAATCGAATTATCCGTAAAGAGGTTATAAACAAACGGGAGTTTGTTATCTCAAAAATTGTTCAATATCGAAGTAAAAATATTTCAAGGTATAATTTTATAAAATGTAGCTATAAGTTTGGCAATATTGTTCTGTTAAATTAAATTGTTTTATATACATATTTTGGAATCTAATAAACTTTAAAATAATAATTTTTTTACTTTCGCTTTCTACCCAATCCGAACAAAGTTTAAAAGTTAGCAGGTAAATAAAAATATTTCGTACCCAATTCGGTCACTGGTTTTAAAATCTGCCCAGTTCGGATGCACCGATATATATATATATATATATATATATATATATATATATATATATATATATGTATAACATATGTATGAATGTATGTATGTGTTCGAACGAAGATTCTTGCGGTTGTAAGTATGAGTAATATTAGATTCTCGGGCTTTCCGCGATATTATACAGAAGTTCTCGAAAGTTTCGATAACATCTCAATCATCTTCTTCAGGAGTTGTTTCGTAGTGAAGCGTCAACCTGAAACCGAAATAAGAAGTTTCAGGTTGACGCCTCACTACGCCGTTTCTATCGAGAACTTCTGTCCAACATCGTCCAACTCGTCTAAACCGACTATCTGCTGAGAGAATGCGATAAGTTATGAGTTAACAAGTTACGACACGATCATATACACGCGTTAAAAAGGTATAGCTGTTATTTTAACTCGTCCTCGTCGAATGAACGAAGGTTCGTTTTCATATTCTATCGGGCTTCAATATGGTTTTCACGATCAATTAACATGTAAAATGAATTTTTAAGTTCATCTTTAGAGATGTCCTTCAAGATGGCTGTCGACGCCTTTTTAAAGACTTCGACGTTGGCATAACGCTGTCCTATCATCGTCAAATGTAGTTTGGAGAATAGATAGAAATCACAGGGGGCCAAATCCGGTGAATACGGTGAATGGTTGATGGTTAAAATGCCATTTGTAATTCAATGAAAATCAATGATAAGAGTCGAGCGATGAAATGGTGCGTCATCATATAACAAACGCCAGCTTCCTTTTTCACGATACTGAGGGCGTACACAACGCATACGCGCTAAATGACGCTTCATAACACCAAGATAATATACAGCATTGACTGATTGACTAGTTGGTACGAACTCTCTATGCACTATGCCTTTCGAATCCTAAAAACAAATCAACATTGTCTTCACTTTTGACTTCTCCAAACGGCTTTTTTTCGATCTTTCTTCACTTGGATGGTTCTATTCACAACTTTGACGCTTGGTCTTTAAATTATATTGAAAACACCACGTCACATCGCCAGTTACAATAGAATACCTGTTTTCGTCCTTTTTTGAGTCTTATAATCAAGTCTGTACAATGTTGAATTCAGTTAGCTTGTGTGGTACAAACCTTGCACAAATCTTTCTCAGTCCTAAATGCTGTGCCAAAATGCGATGAATTGAACCTTTGGAAATATTTAATTCCATTTCCACATATCGCAATGAGGATTTCGGTTCATTTTTCATAAATTCACGCACAATTTCAACGTTACCTTCCGTAACCACAATTTTTTTGCACCAGGATGTTCGTCGTCATTTATATATGTACGACCATCTTTAAACAGTTTATACCACTCATACACACTCGTACGTGATAAACACGCATCACAATACACTGGTTTCATTAAATTAAACGGTCCAGTCAACGATTTACCGAGTTTAAAACATAACTTGATATTTACTCTTTGTTCAGAATTCATTTTTCGACCAATGCCAAATACACACTCTTAACTTTTTCTGCCTTTAATGATGCAAATTTCATGATATTTTGACATAACGTTAGTGAAAAATCTACCTTACCGACGCGTATTTTTTTTAATAGATGGCGCCACTGAGAATTACTATTTAAAAAAAGTTCGGTTTCGTCTGCGACAGACTGTGTATATTATCGATGTATAGTAATGTTTCTAATCTCGTAAAACGTTATGAAAAATAAAAGTATACCGACATAAAGCATTATTATCCACAGATCGCGATACATATAAAAACAGAATAAAAAAACTCATTCATTATAATACATTAAATCACTTTGACAGGTTAATACGAAATAAATAGGAGAATCATTCATTTTACTGTAATTAGTGAATGTAATTTTAAGATTCATAACTTGTAAGACTATTATTTTATTTAATACATTATTATGCAACTTGCAATTATTTTAAACGACGAATGACATTGTAGATAATATATTATCAACAAACACGAATTGCAAAGGAAAATATCTACATTGGAAAAATGTTGTGTTGCTTTAGAATGTAAGTATACATAGCATACATATTTAAGCATACATACACATGCTACATGTATCCTATATTTAGGTTCATATCACTCTAGGTGAAATTACACTTCGTAATTTCCATAAAACTAGTTTTAGACATTAACAGTTTACAATAATCTGTGTTTATACTTCTGCACAATAGAAAATAATTCACGCATTTTCTTGCTAATATAACAACTATTAAATTAGTACAGGACGAACTCATAATACACCATAAACCATTATATAAACGTACGATTATTAACAAAATTCGTACAGCAAAGTTACGTTGTCGAGTTACATAAACTGTATGGAGTTTGTTTGTAATTACTTTCTAGTTCAGATCGGCATCCATTAAGCGTATAAAGTACTAGAATATACACTATCGCTCACGGAAGTTTTGGCACCCAATAAAATTTTGAAAGCATAAAAAAATGTAATTCTGTTTCTAATTCTATTGACAAACATTTAACAAAGAAAAATAACAAAATATTTACCGACATAATTCTGATTTCGTTGTATATTATTAAACTTCTTTCTCATCGAAATACCCGTTTATTACAGTGCGGTACCACGCGCTAAATATATCACTGTAGACATTACTTATTTAACTAATCTCGTTTCAATAATAGATATTTACAAACGTTTGTGCCCATTTAAATGCACATTGTGTAGCTTATATAATCCACCTGATGCGGAGCGCATTGGAATAGGTGATTCTGTTGCAATGCTTGGTGATTTTAATTTACCTAGTTTTGTTTATAACCACCCCTTGTGTTCGAAAACTATTACGATATATCAATTTTGTATATTTTAAAATCAACACAACGGACTATGGTTTTAAATAATTGGTCGACTTAATTTTTATCTCTAACAATGTAAATGCTTCTGTTTTTTTGAGCAGAACAGCCTGTAAATATCGTCATTCTTAGTTACGTGTAAACGTTTCTCTTAATATTACTTCAGTCAAAAAACTTAAAAATTTCCCGGAAATAAATAATGCAAATAATAAAATGGGAATTGAAAATAAGTCGAGATATTTATTCGAGAAAATGTTATATACTAGCAGCTAGTGAGGCATAATAAAAATAAACAACATAAACAGGAAGTAAGTGGTGGTCGGAAGAATTACAAAACAAGATCAAAGAAAAGTAACAAAGTTGAATGAAAACAGGAAGACAAAACAGGAAGGAGAGTATAACCAACATAAAACGACTAATAATGAGGTTAAATAGTTAGTAAAAGAAGCAAGTAAATTTTCATAAAGTGTTTCATTTTCGGTAAATGACGTTCGAACATTTTACAAAGGCTAATATTTAAATTAATTGAGAAAACACGTCTGATTAACTTTGAGTGTAAGAACGAATCCTCCTCCTCGTTGATTGTCCGTCACTTTTCTTAGCTTTTCTACTTTTAACTTAGCTCAGTCCTACTTTGTAGAACAAATTGAATACATTTGAAAGTTAAATTGCTTTGACTAATATTTTAATTTGTCTAGTTAATCCTTTAAAAATTACTGGTCTCTTTTTGAGTGTTAAAATTTCAATTAATTGTCAAGGTACTTATGTTTTCACAGAATCGTGCTGCCATCTTTGAAATGCAACAGTGGCATTTCATTTTATTGTCGGACTTATTTCTTTTTGGTTTGTTACTGCGATATATTTATTTTGACATAAACAAATTGGTATGGTCGACTCACGATCCCCCAAATCGTTCTTTTAAAAGTGATAGTTGGATTATTTACGTTCTATTAATGCTCTAGCTGCAGACTTCTATTTATATACTACTAGGCGGGGGAAAAAAAGATGATGTTCGCGGTCTGAAACAGTCACATGGTTGCTTTAACGCCACAATAAACTGAACAGCAATGATGAGTTTTACATGTTTGCATCAGTAAAGTATATATCGATGGATATACGTACTATAACGTCGCAATCCACGGTATTATGGAGAAGTGCTATGTAAATATACGTTAATATTTTAAATACATACAAAATCAATAAATAAAATATAAGAAATATACACTACAGGCCATAAGTGAGGGATCAGTAGATGAAATTTAAAAAAAACATGCACGCTTAGTGAAACAAAACATATATTTCTACAAAACTATATCTACGAGACAAATGTACAGTTTTCCTTATAAAATAAAATAATTTCAACATATTCTGTAGAATTTCTTATCATATTCGACTTTCGTCGAAGTATCCACTTCTGCGCTTAATGAATTCTTTACAAATATTAGGCAACCGCAATACAAGTTTCTGGAGCATATCCATTGGTAAATTATTCCACACCCTTGTAAGTTGCTCCCAAAGTTGTTTCTGCGATTGTGGACAGCTTTCTCTCGCGTTTCTATCTAATTCATCCCACAGTAGGGTTGAGATCGGGTGATTGTGGTGACCAAATCACATTTATCAGCACCCCTTCCTCCTCTTTTTGATTCACATAGTTTTTACAAAGTTGGGAAGTGTGTTTGGGATCATTATCTTGTTGTAGATGAAAACCTTCACCAATTAACCTTAATCCAGACGGAATTGCATGTTCCTCCAAAATCTGCAGGAACCCCTTTTTTTTAAAATGCCTTCAATGCGGTACAAATCTCCGACACCATCAAAGGAAAAGGATCCCCAAACAAGCATAGAACCTCCCCCGTGTTTAACAGTTGGCACTACACATTCGGGTAACATCCTTTCACCCACTTGTCTTCGAACGAAAACTCGTCGATTACTACCAAACACTTGGAACTTTGACTCATCTGTCCATAACACCTGCTTCCACATTTCCTTGTCCCAGTGTTGATGGTCTTGGGCCCATTGTAACCATTTTTTACGATTTCGTGGATTCAATAATGGTTTTCGAGCTGCAATGCGCCCATGTAGTCCCGCGTTTGTCAAACGTCGTTTTACAATAGTCAGTGACACCGGCTTTCGACGGCCTTCATTTGATAGTATTTTTAAGCGCAAATCCTCTTGTCTGGTAGTTACCCTTGGCCTTCCGCAACGTTTTATTGGTTATAATGATCCACTTTGTGAATATCGTTTCACTGTTCCTTGCACCGCATGATAAGATAAATTTAACTTTTGGGCTATTTGCCGCAGTGAAAATTTTTCACCATGTAGCGTTATTATAGAACTACGAGTTTCTGCGCTAAGTTCCTTTCTTTTCGGCATTTTTATAAGTTACTTTTACGTCTGTTCTCAAATACTCGTATTGCAACTTACTCGGACAAATGCTGCACGAAAACTAATTTTTAAATTGCTAAATAGTTTACTATGAATTCCTAAAACCATTATAATAATATTGCGTTGTAAACCCTATTAAATTTATTGGGGTATATAAAATATTTCTATTAAATAGACGCCATAAAACTATTAAAAGGATTTACAATATTTTTCAGAAACAAATATATTTATCTAATTTGTAATAATAATCCGAATAATCCTTCTCAGAATTACATTTACAACTGTTATTTCAATTATTCTCACCAAAACAGGTAAAAGTCTAAGGGATGTGTCTAAAATACAAGTGTTTTGTAATTTATGATAAGTGATCCCTCACTTATGGCATGTAGTGTATATACAGGTGAAATTAATAAAGCTAAATATAAATAATAAAAAAAAATACTTAACACTAAATGATTGTAAGCTAAATAAAAACAAAATAATTCGAATGATTCCACTCAAACAACTTCAACTGAAGACGCAGACAGACAAAATCAGGTAGAAGTTAAAGTGTGAGTACAGACACAGAAATGAAGGGGAAGAAACTGACATAGGATCTATGGAGGCAACAGTAGAAACTGAAAATTGGAGAGTAGGTCCATTAAAATTTTAATTGCAAATATTCTTCTTATCTGGTTTTCTTTACTTAATTTTAGATTAAAATTTAACGAATTTACTTTAAAAAAATAGCAATCTTCTGTTCAATAACTTACCTGTAACTGTAAAGATTACCAGTGTGCATTTACATTGTCTCTTAGTAATACAAATACATTTACATCAATTTATTTGTGCCATTGATTTTGTATTAGCTGTTTATATAAGAAACTTTCCCTCGGATAACGCGATTAACAAACCGACGGGAACGCCGAGTGAATGTTTACGTTTCGAGATTAAGAAAGTAATACTGCGGTTAAATTGCTGCACGTTGGAAATATTAAACCAATAATTATCGGGAAAAAGGAACTTAGAAAATTTTTTTCGCGGGCACTAAATATTAACCGAATTACGTAAATAACGAGATTATTAAGCGTTATCAAGAAATAAACTTTAAATTACCTTCATAACATAATTAGAAAGTAATTACATTTTCTCGTCAAATTTATTCTGTTCCGTAAGAAGAATATGTTTACCATATCGCGAAGATTCCTGGAATAATACGTATTTTAATTTTGATGTTAAAAATGGAATAGTATTTCGATTTTCACAAGGTGTACCGGACAGATGTCGCTAGGCTTAAGTATGTAATGTTATGATTTTACACTTATGTCATTTTATTCTACTGACATCAAGCTTCAAAGCTGTAGATGTTATATTTTACGAAAGCAACACAGTCGTAGATTTATTCCTCTTCGAAAATGTCGAGTTTCGTGGCTGAAAAAGTACATTTACCGCACGCATTACTTTTCTTATTTAATCAAGAGAAAAAAGCCGCTGAAAGTTATCGTTTGCTGGTAGAAACTTATTGGTGAACATGCTCCAACCATAAAAACAAGTGAGGCGCGGTTTCGACAATTCAAAAGTGGTGATTTCGATGTGCAAGACAACGAACGCTCTGACAGACCGAAAAAGTTTGAAGATGCGAAACTGCAGGAGTTATTGGATGAAGACGCAATCCAAACTCAGAAACAATCGGCAAAAGCGTTAAATGTGCCCCAAGAAACGATTAGCGACCGATTACGAGCAATGAAAAAAATCCGAAAGATGGTAAGATGGGTGCCATATCAATTAAATGACAGACCAATGTAAAATCGCCTGTGAAATGATGCTTCAGAGGTATGATCGGAAGTCATTTCTCCATCGAATAGTGACGATGAAAAATGAAATTATTTAAAACCTCAAACGCAAAAAACCATGGTTACAACCTGGCGAAGTCGGCGCATCGACTCCAACACCAAATGGTTTTTGTCCCGTAACAATGCTCTGTGTTTGGCGAGGCTAGAGTGGCTTGCTGTAGTACGAACTCTAGAAACCTGGTGAAACTGTTAATACTAATCGCTACCGACAACAAATTATTAATTTGAACCATGCATTGATAGAAAAACAACCAGAATGGGCCCGAAGACACGGTAAAGTGATTTTACAACACGTTAACGCACTGTCTCATACAGCAAAACCGGTCAAGAAAACATTGAAAGCACTTGGATGGACATAATATCGCACCCGCCGTACTCTCCAGACTTGGTCCCGTTTAACTATCACCTTTTTACATCAATGGAACACGTGCTTTTAAGAGCAGCACTTCACCAATTTCGAAGAAGTTAGATAATGCCTCGGTGAATGGTTTTGCACACGCCTATTATAACAGCATAAGAAACAGGGTAGTTTTCTTATTATTATTTAACCTTTGCAGTGGTAACAGTGTGTACAAGTGAGTGTTATTAAATAGTTAATATGAAGTATTATTAACAATATTAAATTAAAATGTCCACAATAGGTAATAACAAATTAATTTATGGACAGTCATAGGAAATTATTAATTATACGTTTTTAAAATGAAAGAGAAGTGATGATACTTTAATAAAGCGTTAAAGAGGAAGTTACAAAAGTCGTGAGTATTTCGTTCAGAACAGAGGAAAGATATCGTTCGTAAATGATAATGTGTATTAGAAAATAATGATCAAAAACAATTTCCATATCCAAAAAATCGTGTTAAAACACGTAATGTAATGGAATTATATGAATATCAACTTTGTAATCTACGAACAACCATTTATAACAATCCTAAAACAGGACAACAAATTACAGTATGTTACGTGAGGTACTTAAGAAATATTTTTGTGGATTAATTCTTCTTAACCCAGAAATCTACCAGCTTGCATTAAATTTTTGGACATCCGATCAACTCCGGGTGTAAAAATATATTTTTTATTTTTTTTGTGGGTATACTTTTGTCCTTTCGAGTTATTAATAAAAAGTGGAACTCCAAGTATAAAAATATGTTCATTGTCTTTTTTTGTGGGCCACCCTCTGTCCTTTCGTATTATAAATAAAAAGGGGCTAATAGTTACCATCAATACCAGCAATAAAATAAGTCAAAATTCATGCATAATTACTACTTAATCTGTAATATATTGTGAATTAATTACGTGTCTTTTATACATAGATTAGTAGAGAAAAACTTATTTCAGCCTTATTGTTTTAACTGCACATGAAATCCGTAAACCCAGTATTTTACGTTGTGTTCGTAGGCATGAATACCTTTAGAATACATCAAGAAATGTTCCTGTATCATTCATCTTTTATTCGAAACACATACTTACCTAAAAAGTATATGCGTTATAATCATAGAACGATCGATAAAGTATTTTTAGTATATATTTTTAAAAAACATCTTTACTTTCGCCATTTTATCCTGTTACGCTTATCATTCATTCATCATTTACACGTCAATTTTATAAAGTGAGTTCTCCCTACTGTGTAATATTTACATTCTACCGCGATGAGAACTTACGGAACAGAGAAAATTCTAAAAATAATGCATGAAAATGATATATGCCTCGTCTCTATTTACATTACATATTAAACAAATGGAATAACATACATAATTAACAATGCACATATGCAAAGTAGATTCATTAATACTTCAACGTAGATTGAGAAAATGTGATTACAAATTAATCAAATATTTAAGTTTATTACGATTTTTGTGTAAAAAAGACAGGTCACAAGAATAACAATGTTTATATGCTGCGCCAAACTATTCCTTCGAAAATTTGAAACTAATCTTCGTAGTATGTAAACCAATAGTTCTATTCGAAGGTATCCGTTTGTATTTCGGGAATAGCAAACAAAAAAAATTTTATTATCGAAAATAGTTTTATTGCTTTTCAAAATATTCTCCTTGAAAATCCACGCACTTTTGCATTCGTTTAAACCAAACCGAAAAGTATTGCTGCCACTGTGAAGGCGCTATCTCCAGATTATGAGTTTTGAATGCTTCTACTGCCTCTTCCGGCGTGAAAAACCGTTGACCACGAAGTTTATTCTTCACGTATGGGAATAAAAAGAAATCACAGGGTGCTAGATCAGGGCTGTACGGCGGATGGCTCATCAATTCAGTGTTTTGCCCGGTCTAATATTTAATTGTTTGAACCGACGTGTGAGAGCTCGCATTGTCATGGTGGAGAATTATCTGTCGTTTTCGGTTTGGTTTCCTTATTTCTTCAAAAGCTTTTGGCAAACAAATAGTTGTGTACCATTCGGAATTGGTTTGTTTTGATGTGCTTCGAATGCGAACAACTTTTGTTGGTTTTGGCTCATCGTGGAATACCCACACAGTCGACTGCTGTTTACTATCGGGCTCATACGTATAGACGCAGGATTCACCACCTGTGACGACTTTATAAATGTTCTTTAAAACATCGCCATTGTATTTTTTGTTCATATCTTGGCACCAATCGACGCGAGTCCTTTTTTGAGCGGTTGTCAAATTATGTGGTACCCAACCTGAACATAGCTTCTTAACAGCTAAATATTCAAGCAGGATCTTATGTACGCTGGTGTTACTAATACCTAGAAATGCCTCAATCTCAAGGTATATCACATGACGGTCTTGCAGTATCAATTCAGACACTACATTAATGTTTTCCGACACAACAACATTTGTGGAACGACCTTCACGAAATTCATCGTCCAAAGAACGCCGTCCAAGTTTGAATTCACTATACCAAGGATATACTGTAGTTTTCGATGGTGCTTCATCACCATATAATTTAATTTAATTTTAATTATCTTAAAATTTTAAAAACAGTTGAGTGAATTTGAAATGAGATTCTCCGAGAGTATTGAATTCCGCAAACCATTCCCCATTTAACTGATACTCTATATCTTCTAATAACTGATATAACGGTGAGTATTGAAGTGTGGACACTCTGTATACATAGATGTAACATTTTTACTAAAATTTATAAATTTACGTAGTGAATGAATGCATATACATACGTGTATTACATACGGTTTTGATCTCTCACCATATTTTCTTCTGTACATTTGAATATTGTTGCAGATTGCATGATTATTTTTACATAAGTGTTATAATACACAGTAATATGTAGTATCTATACTTCAGCACGAGATAAGACATTTAGTTCGTGTAGTATAGTATACGAGGGATATTTCCAAAGTTCTGGGAATTACATATAATTTTTATAAATTTGTTAATTTTCGTCAATATTACAATGTCGTTTTTCAACATAATCTCCATTTAACTGAATACATTTATCCCAATGATAAACTAATATTTTTAAGCCGTCCTCAAAGAAGTTTTTCGATGTCTTGTCGATCCACCTATTTATAGCACGTTTTACGTCAGTTAAACTTTCAAAGGGTTTTTTCAAATATGGGTACAGATGGTAATCACTGGGTGCAAGATCCGGGGAATAAGGTTAGTGCGGCGGCAATTTCCATCGTAAATCGTTCAAAACATCCTTCGTTTTTCTTGCGGTGTATGGTCTTGCATTATCCTGTTGCAATAACGGACGCTTATGCAACTTTCCAGGCCGTTTTTTTGACTAGTGCCTATCGCAGTGGTTCGGATAATAAATTTGAATAATATTCTGCATTAATTGTAATACCTCTCGGCAGATAATCCATGAAAACAATCCCTTCGCAATCCCAGAATACAGTAAGCATTACCTTTCCAACAGACGGAACTGCACGCGCCTTAAGTGTAGGCCCTTCTTCAGGTTTGTGCCATTCTTTGGATTGACTTTTCGTCTCAGTATTGAAATAAGGAATCCATGTTTCGTCAGTGCTTGTTATTCGTTGCCAAAATTCATCACCGTAACGGGCTAACAGCTCTTGAAGTTGACGACAAGTATCGGACCTATTGAGTTTCTTTTCTGGTTCCAACAGCCTTGGCACCCGTGCGCCGAAACCTTGCTAACGCTCAAAAAATCATGCAAGATGTCATGAACTTGTCGTGTACCTATGACTAGGTGTACACTAATTTGACGAATAGTCATTCGCCTGTCGTCTTTCAGTAGGTTTTCGACGGCAGTAATGTTTCGTTCATTTACCGACGTGCTTGGCCACCGACTGCGTGGATCGTCTTCTAATGATGTTCTACCGGCTTTAAAACGATCGATCCACCGATAAACAGTACTTTTGGATTCTGCAGATTCACCAAATACTCCTTGCAGACGACTAATAATTTCTGATGAGTTTTCACATCTTCTTTTCACAGACAGAAAATTATCGCTCTTTGAGATTTTGCCGCGTGTTCCATTATTACAAAAACAGTGCTACTAAAACGCGTCTACATCAGTCGAATACCTGAATCAGACTGAACAATGTTGCACTAGATAGGTGCATAAACATGCCAAGACTTGTCTGGCATTAATAACACTGCGTATAAGTTTCGCCTTATTTAATTATAGCACCAATTCCCAGAACATTGGAAACACCCCTCGTATTTACCAAGTGATTCTATCTACTATTCGTTCACATTCATTATATTTGTACACAAGATTACAAAGCCAAAATATTACAAAGGAATTTAAAATTTTGGATATAAAGTTCTTCTTTTTTAGTGAACGATCGCAAATTCGTGTAACTGTACATATCCGCGGGTACAGTATACATATTTATTTATAAACAAAAATTTCCTTTGTAATTTGCATTAAATACCTCTGCCTTATTAAATATTATATGGATAGCGGTTAAATATGAATGCCTGCAATCCACGCGGCAGATACTTGATTAAATCTGCAAATAGGAAAATTGTAAATATTTGTTGTGTATTTCAAAGGCATTCTTGTGGTGTGACTCGCAAGCAGGCAAGAGGTAGACCATCTTTTGCGGTTTCGCTGTTTATCATTTATATCATATGGTACGTTTCCATTGTTTGCGAGTGCCTTTGATGAATATCATACTAAATGTATGTTGTAAAATGTACAATTTGATCTGAGCGGAATTTTAAAGGAAGTATTTGCTTAATTTCTCTGTTTCCACAATAGTTAACTAGCAAGGAAGTTATCTAAATTAATAAAACATTTCAAATTGCAAAAATAAGAGAAAGAAATGCGAAATAAACTAGTTCTTTCCGGCTGGACTTCGTACTTAATTGCCAAAAAGGAGTCGTGTGATCTCTTTTTATTTTTATATATAGCCTAGAGAGAAAACAAGTTTATTTTCAATTTTTTTTTCTATCAAAAAAATAGCCAACATAGTAAAACAAGTATTTTCAATGTGTTCGTTTAGAAATAAATAAATAGGGAAAAATCAGATCAACGGCCTGCTAATAACAACTATTTTGAATTGCACAACAACAAATGCGTATTTTCGAACTAATGATCGAATACGCCAGCCAAGTACCTTAAATAAACAACAACGGCAATCATTTGAAAGCAAGGTGAAGTTGTACATTTATAATTAATTTCAACCGGCGTGCAGAACGAATAGTATTTTTTATTTATTTACTAAACGTTTCCAGATATATTTCGCAATAGTATCGGTCACAATACAAATACAGTTGGCCACAAAAGTGTTCAACACCCCGTAAATGTTTTATATAATCGAATGGGAACATAAAGTTATGATAAAGCATATTTACATCCATTTAACGACGTTAAAAAAACTCTAAAAATTTCTAATAATATGATAATTGTTTGATCAATAAGGTTGATATATAACCCCTTTTCCACAATTAACTATTTGTAAATTCTGTATACGCATTTCGACAACCAAGTTGTCATCATCAGCAGATAATTTCAAAGTGTCGCACCTGGTAAAACACGGCGAAAAAATTGTACGAAAAATAAACTCCGTACGCGATCCGCACCGCTGAAAACCAAGATGTGCACTGTGTCTGTTTCACAAGATTTTTAAAAAATACTTTTACTTAAACTAACATGCACTACATCGAAAAAGGTTATTATGGTCAAAAGTGTGTGATTTATGTGTGTTTTATGATATTGTTCCTCTTGTCTTTCAGTAGAGAGAAGAGAGGCGTTTGCAGAGGGCCGGCGTCATAAACGTTTAACAGAAGATGGCTTCATTCAATTTTCTGATTAATCGTTTGATCAATTTCCCATTAACAAAAGTAAGATATGAAAGAGAATTGAACCTCATTAAGAATATCGCGGTATACAACGGTTTCGATTCGGAAATAATCAATGGATTAATTAGAAAGGCCAACATAAGAAAAACAATCCGTGACACCACATGTCTTTCACCACAGAGCAATCGGGAAAAGTAAGTTGTTTGTTTACCTTTCCATCGTGTGACAAAAAATCTGAATAGTATTTTTAAAGATCACGGGATTAAAGTATGTTCCCGCCCTAATAATACCCTTAAAATGCTGTTAGGAAATGCAAAAGACAAAATTGAAGAGAATAAAAAATCGGGAATCTACCGAATTGAATGTTTAGAGTGCAATAAACAATACATCGGCCAAACCAAAAGATCGATCGAAACCAGGTATAAAGAACACCTTTCGCACATAAAATTCAACCGACCGGAAAAATCGGGTATAGCGAGACATGTATTAGAAAATAACCACAGTGTTAATATGGATTGTTTACATTTGATAAAGAACGTGTACAATTATCGCGAACTGGACGCGTATGAAAGCATGCACATCGTAAAGAATTCAAGCCATCTGGTAAACGTTTATGACGCCGGCCCTCTACAAACGTCTCTCTTCTCTCTACTTATCATAAAACACACATAAATCACATAGACACTTTTGACCATAATAACCTTTTTCGATGTAGTGCATGTTAGTTTAAGTAAAAGTATTTTTTAAAAATCTTGTGAAACAGACACAGTGCACATCTTGGTTTTCAACGGTACGGATCGCGTACGGAGTTTATTTTTCGTACAATTTTTTCGCCGTGTTTTACCAGGTGCGACACTTTGAAATTATCTGCTGATGATGACAACTTGGTTGTCGAAATGCGTATACAGAATTTACAAATAGTTAATTGTGGAAAAGGGGTTATATATCAACCTTATTGATCAAGTCAATCAACCACAGGCTCCATCAAATTCAACTATGATAACTGTTACTATTTACAACTACAAAAGAATTTGCAAATCATTCTAACATTGAATATCACAAGAATTTTTCTACATTTCATTTTTATAAGATATTTCTCAAGCCATACATTTAAGACGAATTCGATAAATTCTCTTCATAGTATCACGCATTTCAAGAAATAAACATGTGATGAAAATTATTGTTTTCTGCTATTCCATCGTTAATTAAATTCACAGAAATCAATTAAAAATTTCCGCGGTGGAGAAGGACTCGAACCTCTACCTGCCGTTTTCTAGACGGCTGCTCTACCAATTAAGCCACCAGGCAGTACAACTTCGAGTCCTTTAATACGCCATAAATTTAATTATGGATTATTCTGTTTCCATTTTCAGTGCTGCTGATGATGACAACTTAGTTTCGAAATAAATGCGGAAAGAGGTTATATATCAACCTTCAGTGATTAAGTTAGTCAACCAGAGGCTCCATTAAAATTACCTCGTCCGAAAGAACGAAGTTCGTGTTCGTCACACTAAATGTATTAGCCATGCTGTCTATCTACATATGCACCAAGACAACATGGCTGTACATTTGACGAGACAAACATGAACTTCGTTCTTTCAGACATTTGAATATTAGGACGATAGAGGGAGGTAGTGTTTTTCATTCTTTGCTGTACCCCAAACGATACGATAACTCACAGAGAATAAGTTCGTTGGTAAAACCAGCTTGCCTAATGAAAGTTGGTATACTCGAAACGCGTCGTTTTAACATTTGAATTATTCTCAGATGTACGCGAAATAATGTTTTTTTTTAATTTATTTACTTGTGTAAAATAAGGGGTTTTCCCATAGGGACTTGACAAATTTTAATTCAATTTGTGAACGCACCCTTTCACTAATCATCGAACTGTCACTGTCAATTTATTCAGTAAACTTAACATTTTCATCATGGTAAAGTACACGAACGAACAACGTCTGCAAATTATAAAAATTTACTACAGAAATTCGGAGTCGGTGACCGCTACTTTAAGAGCGTTAACTCCGATTTTCAGTCGTAATTCTCGCCCTAGTAGACAGGCAGTAACAAGTTTAGCGCAAAAATTTGAGTCTACATATTCGTTGTGTGAGGCTGCCGTGCCAGTGAGACAACGAGTTGGTCGAAGTGTCGAAAATATCGCTGCCGTTGAAAAGTCCGTAGCAAATGATCCAAATCAGTCAAATCCAAAAAAAATAACTGGTTGGCGCGGTTTGATGCCGGCGGTGTCATAGGGCCATATTTTTTCGTCGACGATAATGATCGTCACGTTACTGTGAATGGTAATCGTTATTGCGCCATGATTACCGATTATTTTTGGCCCGAATTGGAAGATATGGACTTCGACAACATGTGGTTTCAGCAGGACGGTGCCACAAGCCACACAGCACACGTTACAATCGATTTATTGAAGAGTAAGTTTGATGAGCGTGTTATCTCAAGAAATGGACCAGTCGATTGGCCGCCTCGTTCGTGCGATTTAACGCCTCTAGACTTTTTTCTTTGGGGCTACGTCAAGTCATTGGTCTATGTCAACGTTGCCGCCAACGTTGGAAGAGCTCAGAGCCAACATTGAACGCGAAATAGCAGCCGTTTCGGCCGAATTGCGTGGCCGAGTCATCGAAAATTGGGTCCAACGAATCGACCGCTGCAAACGTGCCCGCAGTGGCCATATGAACGAAGTCGAGTTCCGTTCATAAATGTTTTGATTGTACTTCAACCCGATAATAAAGTTTTTGAAATATCTCAAATGGTCTGCATTTTATTTTGAAAAAAAGTTGTCAAGTCCTTATTGGAAAACCCATTATATTAAAATAAATTCTAATTAAAACGAAGTCATGCATAAAACCTAAAAAAGTACGTAAATTAAGATTAAAGACTATTCAGTAGTTGAATTTGATGGAGCCTGTAATTGATTAACTTAATCACTAAGGTTGATATATAACCCCTTTCCACATTAACTTTCGTTATTCTGTATACGCATTTCGACAACCAAGTTTTCATCATCAGCAGATAATTGCAAAGTGTCGCACCTGGTAAACCACGGCGAAAAATACCCGTACGAAAAACAAACTCCGTACGCGATCTGTACCGTTGAGAACCAAAATGAGTGTACATTGCAGGTGCGACACTTTGCAATTATCTGCTGATGATGACAACTTAGTTGTCGAAATGCGTATACAGAATTACGAAAGTTAATGTAGAAAGGGGTTATCAACCTTAGTGATTAACTATCCAGTAGCATTAAATTACTCTTTTTTCTAATGTATTACATACTAAGTAATATCAAAATCTAACAAAAAACAATTACATAAACGCAAAGGATACCTACAACCTTGAGCCTCTCTGCCTATCATAGTAAAGAAGCCCAAGTAAAATTTTTGAATAAACATCTGACGTAATTATAAAATTAGATGAAACTAGATTTTATTATAACATAATAGCGCCACCTACAATAATGTAAATTTGCGAATATTTTAAATAAACAAAGTCAAGGCTCGAAAAGTACGTGTAAACTTTGTTAGATGCCAGCTGTATCAATAATTCATTAAATATTCTTTTCAATTTTATTATCGAATAGATATTCTCATATAACTGTAACAAAGAAAACAAGTAAATCGTAGGTTATTTTAATATTAAGAAACGTCTACACTAAGCAACAGTATGCAAGAACATGAATAAATGTCCTGGTTATTTATCGTAAGAATTAAGTGTACAAGCAATAAATGCTCTGAGTATAACATAAAAAACATGTCGCATTTTAAGCCATCACGTATATACATAAACATGGGTAATTTAAGAACATAATGCTAAGTAATTAAATAGAAAATGCACACGAACAGCAACAAAACAAAAATAAAATTGTTCTCTAGACACAATAAAAAACAATTCTCTGCATTAACTTACATAAGTTTGTTTATTCGTGTTAAATTTTTTTCATCAACTAAAACACGAACATTTATGTTTTCGACCAGTGGAAATATAAATGTGGCAAGATTGTTGAAATTAAGGACGTCTGGTAATCTTTTTCATCTTTTCGTGCCATTCAACAGAAAAAAACAAATCATAGTCAACAAAAAACATTTCATATCTACATTTATTATTAGTTCGGACACATAAAATATCTATTATCGTTTTAGTTCAAAAGTAGTGCGCAGTATAGTGCGATATTTGCGATAAAAATGGAAATTCGGGAAGTAAATGAATCAAATGATCAAAAAGAAGGGAAAACCAGTCTCAATCCAAACAGAAATGGTGCCGAAAAACCTCACTCAAGAACAAAAAACAATCGGATGAACATTTACTCTATCATGGAACGAGTCACAGAATAACCAGGCTTGTGAATACGGAGGATGATATAGCACAGCAATGCGCTTGTCCGCTAAAAATTGCTTCACAGATAGGTTATTGTGAGCTGATGCGTTGTCCTTAATCCAGGAGTCGTTCTTCCACAAATCCTATCTTTTCTCCCTTACTGTTTCCCTCAGCTTGATTAGGACTTCTTTGTTAACGATTTAACCCTCAGGCATTCAGTCAGTCATGATAACAACCTTGATATCGAAAGAAACAATCAACATTGCCTTCAATTTCGACTGCTCATTCATGCTTTTTTCTATCTTGGCAATTTGGCGGCCTTTCAGTACATCGATCGATGCTTTGCTTCCGGGTCGTACTGGAAAATCCAAGTTTCATCATATGTGATAATTTTCGAGACAGAAAAAAGCACGAACGAGCAGTCGGAATTGAAGTCAACGCTGATTGCTTCTTTCGATATCGAGGGTGTTATCGTGGCTGACTGAATACCTAAGGATCAAACCGTTAAACAGAAATATTATAAAGATGTCTTAATCAAGCTGAGAGTAAGATTAACAAAGGAAAAAAGACTCGTGTATTCTGCACCAAGGCAACGCGCCAACTCACAACGACCTATCTGTGAAGCAGTTTTTCGCGGACAAGCACATTGCTGTGATAGATCATCCTCCGTAATCACAAGTCTGGTTCTTCACAGTCACAGTTCCATGGTAGAGTAAATGTTCATCCGATTGTCTGTTTGTTCTGAGTGAGGTTTTTCGGCACCATTTTTACACAAACTTTTGTCAAGTTTAATTCATCATGGAAAATGTGTCTTACTATTTCTTTGTTAATGTTTACCATACCGACATCATTCGAATACTCAGACGTCGGTCTTTCCGCACAATTTCATTAATTTTCTAAACGTTCCCTTCAGTTCTTGCAGTCACAGATCGACTCATCCCAGTATCATCGACCTCTTCCCGACCTTCGGAAAACCGTTTGTGCCATTCAAAAACTCGTGACGTAACATTATCACCAAACACCTCCTTTAACATTTGTAAACATTCTGTTGGCGATTTTTTTAATTCGACAAGGAATGTCAAGCTAATTCGCTGCTCAATTTTTGTGTTAACCATTATCACGGCACTACTAAGTAACAGTGTCCTCTACAATTAAAATTCGAAAGTAAACTAAAGGAGACATAGAGACGAAACTATGGGTTGTAGCTTGGGAAGTATCAAGGTCAATGGCATTCCAATTACAGCCTTGTATGCAAACTGTACTCGTATATATGTATACTTGGTTTACGTAATAAAAACAGTTGAACTCCATAGCACAGTAAAGCGATATGCACTTAATTTTCGACTTATTTTAAATAATCTAAATTTGGCATTTTCAGATATTGTATAATAAACATGAAAGTAATTTTCCTAATACAGATATTTGTTTGACATCGGACTAACACTACATTTACATACTTTTCGTTGATATAAAGTAATTTCTTAAATAAACTTGATTTTAGAAGAAACGAAAGAGAAAATATTTTGGAATTCCCATTTCCACACATTCCAAGGTTTGCAACAGAAGGTGCAAGGTTCACCATATTTTACGGATTCAGTGCTTTACTAAAACACGTCAACTCGCCAACATGTAGACCAATGACTGCGGCATTGTTGACACGACCATTAGCGCCATTTAACTAACTGAAATCGTATCAGTTTTCTTAAAAATGATATGCTGAATACAAATTAGCACTTCATTTGGACTAACCTTCGATAAAAATTAACGGCTCGTTTCCGTTTGAAATCCACCTTTGATACAACAACGAATGGATGTATTTATTCCATCGATTTGCAGTTATACTTTTATGGGCGTTCGGCGTCTTAAGTTCAAGTACATGATTATTTTTACTATATACATATATATACTTATAGGCGCATATGTTTTCGACTCAATTCCATAAACAGAAAGAGATCTTATTGTAAATACCTTGACTCTTTCATACACTTATTATCACATGTCGACAACTTGTCAAACAAATATTTAATATTTATGTTACAATTGAAATCACAGTTTATGTAATCCAAAAATAGTATTAATGTAATGAACACGTAGAATCTAAAGTCGATTTCAATATAAAATAATACCCAATCCACGATGAAATTACAAATGTCTGCCTATGAGGGAGCGTTTTTATATTCGCGGAATGAGCGGGTTGTAGAGGGGTGAGTAGGCGCATTGGGGGCGTGGCCTGTGCAGCGACTCATGATTAGTATAAATACGAAGTTTCATTGTTATTAGACAGTTAGTCTTTGAGCTATCGTCAACCAAGTAACATAATCAGAAGTGAAAAGTGAAATATGGAAAAAATCGAATATCGTGCCGTTATAAAGTTCCTTACCAGGCAAGGAAAATCAGTCGCGACCATAATGAATGAGATGTCATTGGTTTACGGCGACTCTTGTCCAGGAAAAACCATGGTGTACAAGTGGCATAGTTTATTTAAACAAGGAAGGGAATCCCTTGAAGACGACCCGAGGCCGGACAGGAGCATTGAGGTGACCACGCCAGCACTTATCCAAAAAGTTGAACAAATTGTACTCGAAGATGCTCGACTAAAGAAGAAACAACTCGCAGAAATGGTTGGAGTATCCGATACAACAATTTTTAAAATCCTACACGATCATCTCGACATGTCTAAGGTCAGCGCAAGATGGGTGCCGAGAATGCTCACGCCGCCGCAGAAACAACAGCGCGTAGAATGTTCGCGTGCATTTTTGGACCTCTGTAATGAAGACAAGGATGGTGTATTGAGTGGAATTGTTACTGGAGACGAAACTTGGGTTCATCATTATGAACCTGAGTCCAAACAAGATTCCATGCAGTGGCATAAAAAGGGCACAGCACCTCCCAAGAAATTTAAAGTGTCACAATCAGCTGGGAAACTCATGGCAACGGTATTTTGGGACTCGGAAGGAATATTGTTGATTGATTATAAAGATAAAGGTGTTTCTATAACCTGGAGAATATTACGCTTCAATATTAGAGCGACTAAAAGAAGCCATTAAAGAGAAAAGACGGGAAAAATTGACAAAAGGTGTTCTGCTTTTGCACGACAACGCGCCCGTCCACAAGAGCCGTGTTGCGTTAGCTGCCCTGCATAAGGTGGGCTTCGAAATTGTGAATCACCCACCCTACAGCCCAGACCTGTCCCCAAGTGATTATTACCTGTTTCCGAAAATGAAAAAAGAGCTGCGGGGTAAAAAATTTACTGCCGATGATGAAGTCAAGGAGGCAGTTTCGGCGTATTTTGCAGATAAAGAGAAATCATTTTTTTATGAGGGTATAAATAAATTAATTGAAAGATGTGAAAAATGTATCCGTCTTGCAGGTGAATATATTGAAAAAGAAAAATAATTTGGTTTTTTTATTTCCACCCCTTGTCCCCATTCCGCGAATATAAAAACGCTCCCTCGTATATTCATAACGAAACTTACGTTGGAGTGAGAAAAACTCTCATCAAATTAATATTGATATCCTATATATACCTTTTGACAACTAAATTGTCATCTTCAGTAGAAAAAATGGCCGAAGTGTTAGACATAAACTTGTAGTAAAGTTATATAGCCCTTTTTACTTATCCTAGCTTTTCCAAGAATTTTGTTACACCTCTCTACACACTAGTGTAGAGATTAATTCATACTGCAATGCTCCGGAATTCCTACCTGAAGGATATTCTTGGTTTCTTCTAGGGTTGGAACTAGCCAGTAACTCGGAGAGTTTAGGAGCGTTCTTTCAATACAAGATATTATAAATATGCGCCACAGCACTTATATCCCTAGAAGTGCGTGCCCATACTGAAGCACGTAGATTTTGAAAAAATGCGTGCGTTTGTATGTTATAGGAGCAAAATTCGTATGCGCCAAAAGCGGTTTGTGTAACAATAAAAGACATAATCCCCAAAGTATTAATAACAAGTAAGTGTTTTATTTAAAAAAACCAATAACTCAACAACTGTTACTATTTAGATATACGAAAAATCTTTATAATACGATACTGGACCCACGATATCTTGATATAGGAAAATATATTTATATATTTCACAAACAGAAAATTATATTAACTATTAATAATATGATATATAACATACAATCTCATCTGAGGTAGATAAATTTAGTAATTACAGCCAAAAAAAAAACAACAAAATTTAATATGACTCCCCAAGTATGCCTATAATTGGTTCACACAAGATGTTCATATAACAACCTCATATTAAATAGCTTTCATTAACTATTAAAAAAATAAAAAAAAACTATATAAAAAGCCCTGACGGTGTCCCATACAAATGGGTACGAAACGTCGGCAGATTTACAAGTGACGTGGTTCCAGCCCGGAAACCCAGAAGCAGATAGCATGGACCACGACCGCGGAAGTCTACGTACCAGATTAAAAGCTATATAATTTTACAGATATGAATTAACTTGAAGGCTAAATATATTAATTTCTTTCCACTATTCACTTACTCATTACAGGTTAATGGTCATACTATTACCTTAAGTACTTACCTATCTTTAAATTGTCTTTTTACTTTTCGATTACTTATTACAATTTAATGAACGTATTATTACATTGAATACTGACCTGTACTTTAAAATTACCATCAGTATAATATAGAAGTAAAATTGACAATATAAATTCACATGTTATTGTATACGTTTGATTGTAATATCGTCTCACAATAAAAACAAAATAGGGTGGGTTACCTTTTACAAGCTCAGAGGTAAATGTGATAGGGTAACAAACTTAAAGTGGTTTCCCTCCCGTTCACAAACTTAACTTAACTCTTCCTCGTCTTCGCTCGTCTTCCTTCCTTCAATATCGAAGTATCTTTCCACGATTTGATTCCTCTGAATTAGTTGCTATCCAGTTTAGTTCACCCTACTTTCTCTGGTTTAGGAGCATGTGCTTATTCCAGGTAACACCAAAGAAGAACAGCTCACACTACTTCCTAAGGACCCTACACGTAACGTGAAAGAAAAAAATTAAATACCAATTAGACACACGTAATACAAAGACGAATTATTCCTACTTCAAATAGATAGAGGCTCGCTTAATCCAAACGAATCCCCTCTTGTGGAATTTTACAAACACATAAACCAAGACGGACGTCCTTCTTTACAGCCAGAGTAATTTATTGACTATTTATATACCATATGTTGCAGATCGACAAATATAATCGAATGACGTGTATTTGTTCTGATATACAATCGCAAGAAAATTCCTTTATTTTGAACAACGCTCAATCAAACGTACAATCTCTATTGCCGTTTTTACAGAACATTTATGAACTGTTTTTAGTTCACAAAAGTGGAAAAATCACATTGTTCGCACGCTTATAAAATTTTCGACCAACAACGTCACGATCAAAAAAACAAGACGAATTTAGATAACTACGAGTTCGTTATTACAGCTACTATTTACAAAAATGCTTGGAATAAGTCAAATGGCTTTATTTACCATTTGAAACCTGTAAATTAACTTAAAATATAACGACAAGAAGAACCCTCTCGCATCTGTATATCTATTTAGAATTGAATAGTACAGATGGCGTACCATGTCATTTTAGAAGAATAAATATTGCCCCTAACAAAAATAAAATGACTATTCAATTAGGGATTTTATTCCCAGTAGACATAAAAAATAACCCACGACCAAATAAAAATAAATTCGATGAAATGCATATTCGTGAATCACGTAAGATAGCGAAAGCTAGTAAGAATTTGAAATTATTTAATTTTAATGTGCACATGAATTTTTTTCTTGCACAATAATATACAGTGATAGCCATAGAAAATGAACGAATCGTAAAATAAACTCGTAAGAGTTTGTAATGTGTAAGTCATAAATCTTTTCTTCAGAGTAGATCATGAATGAGAACGACAGATATAGCAGTCATGTCTGAGATACATACACTCATACATGTAGAAGAAAGTTGCCATTTATAAATAAAATTGAGTTGAGAATCGAAATCGCCATGCATCATACGTGTTCCACTTTACTTCAAATGATTTTTCACTCTCGTCAAATGTCTTGTCTTCATATCAAATCGTTCACTTTATGTGAAAACATTTTCATTATTTACTATTCGCAATTCACTTTGATATGGAAGAACATGTAATAGTGTGATGGCTCAGCAACGTGAAAGAAGAAGGAATAGTAAAATAAAAGTATTATAATATGACTAATGAATTCTGGTTCATCCAATGCGCGAATTGGATAACAATTCAATATATTATACTACTTATCACAAAAAAATATGCAGTATATAAAAAATCCGGAGAGCTAGTAAAAAGGTCTAAAGTCCATCGCTAACAAGTTTTCAGAGTGCAACAGAAGGAACATGTTTGCAACTATGTGATTGCTGATTATGCCAAAACTATTGATAGAGTGTCTGGCATAATCAATAAGGTTGATATATAACCCCTTTCCACAATTAACTATTTGTCAATTCTGTATACGCATTTCGACAACCAAGTTGTCATCATCAGCAAATTTCCAAAGTGTCGCACTATTAATCAATCGGGCTTTCAATTAATTTCTATTTTTCACTTAAATGGCACAAACGTACCAAAAATCAGAAATAATACAAAAAAGATTTCAATATGCAATACATTACAATTATGGATTATAAAAAGGAAATATTTTTTGTGGATGATTTTGGTATGCGATGGATGATTTTGATATTTGAATTTCTTGCTGGTGAATTCTGGGTGGGCTTCCAATTTGAACTTCATTAGCGGAAGTTCAAATTGGAAGCCAAAATTGCTCAAATCCTAGCGCGTTCAAGTGCCAGGAAATATGTGTCAAACTCACTAATTGCTGATGTGTTCTCGTAACTTTAGTACAAGATACAAAAAATAAATTCTCTGCAACCTGCGTTGGCATAAAAAAATCAATAATTTTTAAATTAACTTTGCTCTATCAACAAAAGAAAAAAAAACCTCTTGCAAACACATTTTACCATTGTAACGCGAGTACAATAGTTTGTGCAAAGACGCAAAAATAATTTTTTTTTATATTTATTGTATGTAACAAAATACCATATCTTCGTCCATCAACGCCTGTATTCTAAGCAGTGTTAATATTTAAAATGCGAGTGCTAATGAAAGTTGTATTCTCTCCTCATTAAATTGTTAATCTCGTTTGTTTGATTAAATTAGCATATTGTATGAATTATATGAAAGCGATGTGAACTTCACATCTTCTGTTTTATATTTAGCAATAATGTAATAAAACATTGTGGCGTAAGATATCTATAATTACATCTAAAACAAAGTTATTATTATTTAATCGATGTTTAATAATATCTAACGTATTGTACTAATAAAAACAAATGCAACAGAAAGAAAACAAAAAAGTATTAGAAGTGTACGCGGTAACTGAAAGGGACAATCACTCATGGGATGAAAGAAAATGCTAGAATGCCAACATCCACGTTCGCACAAAAATTCTCATGACCATTCACGAGAAAGTATGGACAATGGCCTACAAAGAAGTGGAAAATGTTGGAGCACAGTAATTTAATCAAATACAGAAGCGGTCAAAAAATCAAAGCTAACCAAAAATAGTAATTTAGATGGAGCCTGTGGTTGATTAACTTAATCATTTAAGGTTCATATATAACTTTATATATTAACTTTTGTAATTCTGTATACGTATTAATTAAGTTGTTATCATCAGCAGGCAATTAAATAGTGTCGCACCTGGAAAATTACGGCAAAAGCCCGCACGAAACAGTTTCTGGACACGATCTGTACCGTCGAAAGCCAAAACGTGGTTTCCAGGTGCGATACTGTTTAATTATCTGTTGATGATGACATCTTAGTTGTCGAAATACGTATATAGAATACGAAAATTAATGTGGAAAGGGGTTATATATCAATCTTAAGTGACTAATCAAAAATATTTAAAAGTAAATTGTGTTACTGCAATCAAATTTTTGAAAAATTAATACAATTACATGAACATTCTCAAAGAAAAAGGACAGCAATGAAAAATAAATTTAAATTATCATAAATTTATAATTAATGGATTGTCGGAAATATCTGTTTTTCATGTAAAAGAAATATCAATCAGTTATATGTTCCCTGTTCTCTTCTATAAACTTTTGCCATTTTTCTGTGGGCTTCCTAACTCCTCGTTGATAGTAAGGCGTATCTTTATCTGCGAAAAATTTTACAAGGTACTTATTCATTTGTGCAGTAAAGTGTTGGCAACCCTAAAAAAACAATTCGACAGCTGACAGTTTAGGGTTAGTAAAAATGGAGCGTTACACGATAGAACAACGTGTCTTCATTATTGAACAATATTTAAAAAATAATGAAAGCTTGGCGGCCGCAGTTCGAAAATTTCATACAAAATATGGCCGGAATAGTGTTTCAACTTCGTCAACTGTGAAGAGATTAATTGAAAAATTCAGGGAGACTGGATCCGTTCGAGACGCCAAACACACTGGTCGTCCAAAAACAAGCCGTTCAAATGTCAATATCGAAGCAGTGCGTGAGAGTGTCGGTGACAATCCAGGAACCTCAATTCGGCGTCGTGGACAAAAATTGCAAATTTCAAGAAGCTCTCTACAGCGTATAATCACTAAAGATCTGTATCTCCATGCTTACAAAATTCAATTAACACAACTGAAGCCTAGTGACCATGCACAGCGAAGAGAGTTCGTTGAAAGGATTATTGAACATGAACAAATGGATGCTGATTTTTCGAGCAAAATCTTCCTAAGCGATGAAGCACATTTTCACCTTGATGGCTTTGTTAATCGCCAAAATTGCCGCTTTTGGAGTTCAGAGAAACCACATGTGATTGTCGAAAAACAAATGCATCCACACCGTATCACTGTTTGGTGTGGATTTTGGGCTGGATGCATAATTGGACCATACTTTTTTGAAAATGAGGCTGTTCAAGCACTGACTGTCACTGGTGGTCGATATCGCGACATGATAACACCGTTCTTTCTGCCGAAATTGGATGATATTGACGTGGCCAATATGTGGTCTCCACAAGACGGTGCCACATGCCATACAGCCCGTGAAACAATTCAATTACTGCATGAGACATTTCCAGGTCGTGTACTCTCTCGTCTCGGTGATCAGAATTGGCCCCCTAGATCGTGTGATTTAACACCATTAGATTTCTTTTTATGGGGTTATTTGAAATCACAGGTCTATGTCAATAAGCCCACAACCGCTCGTGCATTAAAGGAGGAGATTCAACACTGTATCAACGAAATTCAGCCACATTTATGCATAATGGTCATGGAAAATTTCGACAAACGAGTGCGTATGTGCATGCAAAGCCGTGGAGGCCATTTTCCCGATGTGTTATTCCATAAATAACCCTATCCTATGTACTTTATGATTCAATAAAAAATAACAATCAAAAGACTAAAAACTGTGTTTTCTATTTAATTCAAATCTTGCGTTAATTTTGGGACAGCCTTTATAAAAACAATTAGTAGTGATTAACTTAAGAAATCAGAAAAAAAATCATCACATTGTTGCGAGACATAGTTAAAATTAATGTACAAAACATAAATCGATGACTTAACTAAGTAATTAATATATGCGAATAGTAAATAGAAAGCACTAACGTATCACGTTCCAGAATATGGTAGTTCTAAATTTAGATATTGTATAAGTGACGGAGCATCTACAAGACAAATTTTGTATAAGAAAATTACACCGGAAGAGATTCGCGTAAATTCAATTGACGTAACAGCATAGTTGAAAACACCAGTTTACACAATATATGTTGCCTGGCATACATATTTTAGTTGTTGCTAACTATTGATAACTTGCTCATTTCCAATATACAAGTCGATTTTGTTTACAGATCTAGTTTTTGAGTTACAGCTAATATGTTTAGAAAAGAAGATATATGTACTCAATAAGAAAAAACTTATTAAATAATAGATTAATTATTAAGTTCTAAAGAACTTTTCTGTTATGTGTAGACTTTGCAAAATGACGCATCAGGGACCAGCGATAGTCTAATAATGCTCTTTCGCGGCGTGTAAATCCTGATGCACACATTCTCGCTGCCTCCTTCTGTCTCCTAGATTTTCGGAACTCTCGTCGAGGTGACTATGAAGAAAGTGGAGTTTAATACTCATATCACATGCTATATTTCTGAAACGTAAGCGTAAAAATTCTACCAGTTCAATATAATTTTCTGATTTTCGATGCCTAAGAAGGTTTTGCACCACTGGAACAAAAGCTGTCCAAGTATTTGATCCAAACTCAATCACTGAATCTGTAAATTTGTTACCTTGTTATAAATATAAAATTCCACCTGTACATAATATTGGAATAAGAACATTTTTATTGTCCTTAGTACTCTTACCAGCCTTTCATATCTGTCAGAATGGAGTATTACAACCGATTTCTAGGTTCCGTTGAATTTTTTTAAAGTCTATGTTAATTACCAGCATTTAATCAACCAAATCCTGCGACTATTGTCTTTGTATTGATTGAAATTTTTTTTCCGGTGGTTTCGTAAATATCTGGCCATAATCTTAGCACTCATCTTTTGTTGATGTCTGTGAATATTAAAGAAAATGCACGCATCTCTCTCTTTTACATCAAATTTCAAAGAGAATATACGTTTCTGCACTTACGTCATTTTAGTGATTCAATTTTGAATTACTTAATCAGGCTTATTGCGTGGAAAGAGTTAATTACTTTCCTATTAACAATAGTTGGATTTGAATAAGCAGGTTGCGTAATTTTATCGACCTTATGGTAAAGATTAGTTAGATCAGGTTGATAAAAAAAACCTATTTCACATAGTGTACGAAAATTCAAAGTCGATATTATTGGTGGCTTATTTTATTGAAGAGACGCTATTAATTATTAATATAATTACCCTCAACGTTAACTAGAGGGTTTTTTGAGTTTATGTAAATTAAATGTACCGATGGAGTGAAGGTGTATGTGACAGAACCTAATCAACACGCTCAAGGGTTAACGTAGACATTTGACCAGTTTCATCAAGGTTTATTGAAGAACTAATACCTCGGACAAAGACGTTCGTACAATCTTTTCTTTATTTATATTAATTTGTTGTATTTAATCAATTCTAAAGACTGAGTTAACAGCGGATGTACTTATTTGTTCCCGTACCATTTAGTTCGAGGCCATTTAAGATCGTACAGGCTCGACGTAGAATTATCTGAGCTCAGTAAAAGATTATTAAAGTCCGACAACTTAATAGAAGTAATGCAATCGTTAATTCAGTTAAACAGTCGAATTAATATCTGTACTTAAATTTTGTGTCGATAGACAGCCTAGTAATTTAGTAAGTACCTTCATTAACTTCTTGGCTTTGGCTTTGTCAACCAAGCGCTTTGCAATTAACAACTCAGTATGGACAGTTAGTTATAGCTCACACTCCTGTGTGCATTTTTAATTGACTAAGGGCTCGTTGCACGTTTAACATTTAAATGTTCACTTTGCTTGTTGACAACAGTTAGTTAACCCTCAGATAACTCTTACAGTTTTTCGTTTCTTTTAATTCAATAACTGAGTGATTCTAGGTAAACCAAAGTTCTGTGTTTACAGTAATTTAGTATTCAGTCGAAATCTGATCTTTATAATGATGTAAAATTTAATGTAATTATTTTTTTTGTGCTCTATTGTGGTTGATATTTGGAAAGTGTCCAATCACATATGTTATTGTATAATCTTGTGTGCGAACCAAAAATACGTATAGAAGGGGAAAGAAATTATTATCTTATATGTTAGTTAACTCAATTACAATAACTTACTTTAAATATTTATTTGAAATTAGTTACCAAATTATATACTTTGTCAATTAAAACGTTGATCGCTCAATGAATTTGTATAGAGCTTAGCATTCTTTTCTCTTTTTTTTACACAAAGGACCCCTGTTATTAAATATATTAATTAACAGGGAAAAACGAACATATTTTGTTGATCCACTGACTCAATGTTGGAAGAAGGGCTTGGGGTTATAATATTGTGGCGTCCTATTACATCGTATTAACAGGGAACCCCTCCTACCCTCCGCATCTATTTTGAACTAGTTAGCCCTGAAAGTTAAGCGAGAGAATCGCTAGATAGGTGAGAATAAGGGCGTTTATCTATTTCATCCTATTAAGCCCAGGACAGGACGTTACAATCTTTCGCAAGATTTCCGATTTGGAATTTGCGACTCTTATTATAGTCTTGTGCTCTAGCAATCTTACTACTTTTTCTGCTGCAAGGTCTCTATCACTCACGCCATCTTAATTAAATTTCGGTATCTCCTAATAATTGTCTTAAGTAATCAATCATCTTACTCCTCCGCTCAATACCAAACAATAATTTACTTGGAGTATTTCCTGCAGATGCGCTTATCCTATTGATGTTAAAGTCAATTGATCTACTTGCTCACCCATCAGAAATCAAGTGAACAACTAATCTTTGCTAACATGGGCGTTATTACCCGGTTAGTTCTCTCAACTTGTCCGTTGGCACGAGGAGCGCCGGCTGTCACTCGAACGTGCTGCACATGCCATTCCCCCATCGCTTCTTCAAATATTCTGGCAGTAGACGCTTTACCTCTACCTGAAATAAGACTTCTTTGCATCGACACACTTGCATGCATATAATTTAGAATATTTCGTAAAACATCTACAATAACTAAGATATGTTTTTTACCACTAGGGGTTTTTCCAACCGGCCTAAACGATCAACATGAACAGTATGAAACAGCGTAGTACCTTTTGCAATAGGTTGGAGATACTCGTCCTTCTTCACTGTTACAGTCGAATATGCAACGCACTTCAAACAATTCTCTATGTATTGTTTTACCTTCTCTCGCATCTTTAGAAGCCAATAACCTCTTGTAATAAGTTCAACAGTCTTATCTACTACAAAATATCCCATTTCATTGTGATATTTATTCATTATATGATAGTCCATCGCTTGCGGTATCATGAATACTAAATCATCTTTGAATTTTCAATAAACCAATCCATTACGCTCGTAAAGCAAGTTCTCTTGTTGCTCTAAGAATTCCCTTATTTTCTGTATCTTTGGGCCAGAATCTTGTTTGTACGCTAAATTCTGATCTAGAGTATTCTATTCTAAAACCAGCACTTCTCTAACCCGACCCAGAGCATTTACATGCCCTATGAACATGACTAAATGATGTTCTAAACTATAATCGAAATCCTGAAGAGATAATGTTTATATTAGAATCATTACATCACTGCACGTAGTTATTACTCGAACAGAATCAGAGATAAACTAAACTCAAATATTTCTACAAATTAATGCGGTAGAAACCCACGAGGAGCAGGTAGTTCTAACATTATAATTACGGAAAATTATGGTAACCATAAAGCAGATCAAAATAAGATCCATTACACAAGAACAGTAATTAGTTAGAAATAGATTGTATATGTATTTGCCTGTACAACGAAAATTATTCTTAGAAACTTAAATTAAATTAAATGGCCAACGATTATATAAAATAATCTGGTATACGTAAGCATATTGTGAACACAGACTGAATATTGTATCCTACAATCTTTGCACAACATTTCTAATCTCTTACATTTAAATATAACAAGTCACGATTTACAGATATCATACTCTAAGTGTTATTATTTTTATTACAGTCTAAGATCACATTTTTGGCACTCAACAAATCGTAAATCTCTCAGTCAAAATAATCTCCGTCTGGTAGTACGTACTCTCATCAGTGACTAATTGTGGCACACATGAGTTTATTTTTAAACGCGAAAATATCACTCCTTCCAGTCGATCATTGCGCCTGTTGACACTTCGACTTGCGAGACCACAACAAAGCTAATTTTGCCGACATTAGTTTTTTTTTTCTGTTTCGACGCATAACGTTTTGACATTTTTAGAAAGTCGTTTTTAACAAATTAAGTCCCCGTATTTCATGTTAACGTGTCTACACATGTCGTTGTAAGTTTTTTGAGAATATATGTTTCATTTAGTGCATTAAATATAATTCTTCAAATACGATTCTATTTTATGTAACTGTCATTTAAATTTGTTAAATGGGGATATTATTTTCAGTGTCCCAATTTATATCATGAGCTCTTTTATGAAATTAGACAAGTAATTTCATGAAATTATTTATCTGAAGACGTTTTTTTACATGCAAATGTCGCCATCAGTCTGCCAAAAATATAAGTAATGTATGCTTTTCATGAAAGGTAATTTTACAAATTACAAGTTGTTTATGTAAACATTTAAGTTCGTTAAGTGAGTATATTATTGGAGTGTCCCAATTCTTAAAACACACTGTTCCAATTTAACAGACATATTTTTCGAAAAACAGTCGTAATATTAAAAAGTACTTACATATCTATACCGTTGCCACGCGAGCAAACATTTTGTGTTAATTTTTGGAAACATAATTCACCTACATGTAACAAAGGAGAATGTTATGTTTAATATGGTCCACTTCTTAATTTATTTTATTTTTTATTTATGTTTTGCCGAACTGAATTTCTTCCATTAATACGACGAAACCAAACATACACACATAACACAGAATATGTTTAAAAAATTTTACAACAAAAAGTAAATACGAAATTTCACAAATCATAAGGAAACATAATATATGTACGTGAAATAAAAACAAGAAAAATTTCCAGTCTAATTAATACCCCCATAGTCTCTATACGCATTTCGACAAATAAGTTGTCATCATCAGCAGATAATTAGTCACAGTGTTGCACCTAAATCCAAGAATCCAAACAGACAAATATATATTATTAGACCCTTATTGTTGTTTAACATGGTTTTTGCTTTTTGCTATTTGAAATGTATGTTTTCGTAGCCATTTAATTCACGATGTTTATTTATATTTTTGATTAAATGTAGACTATCTGTGGTTACAGTATGATTATTTTCTAGCACATGATTTGCTAAACTGGATTACTCAGGTCGAATTAATTTTAATGTGCACCATATGTTCTTTATAACGGCTTCCTATGGAACATTTTGTTTGACCGATGTATTGTTTATTGCAATTTAGATATTTTATTTTGTAAATTCCCGATTTCTGATTTAACAAGACTTTGTCTTTCGCATTTCCTAAGAGAAATTTAATTAGACGACTTACCGTAATATAGCTTGACAACCGCGCTCTTTGAAAATCCTGTTTTTTTCGTAATTGGATGAAAAGGTAAGCATATCAATTGCTTGTCTATGATTGTCTTTTTTTAAGTTAGCTTTCCTAATTAATCTATTTATTATTTCCGAATGAAAACCATTGTATTTCACGATCTTTTTAAATTTAAAATTTAATACTCTTTCGTATCTCACTTTTGTGAACTCACTTAGTGAAAAAATGATTGATAAGAAAATTGAATAAACCATCTTTCGTGTCATGCTATCATTTGAATCCATCCGCAATAGGGTATCTAAGAAAAGTAAAGTCCCATTGTATAAGCATTTAAATTGTTTGTCTCTATTATTTTGAGATGGCACATAAGGGTCCAATAATATATTCTCGTCTAATTAAGTTCCTGGAAAAGAAAAATAGCACCGTTAAAAAGGGTTCTCATACGAGGGCGGTACTTTAAGATAAGTGATTAGTTTTAAGATTTGAATACATTTTAAATTATATGAATGGAATCTAAAGTGTGAGTTTGGCCTTTGAAGGTGAATGTCTGATACGAATTTATTTCTGTGCGATTTTTATCGCGAATCCAAGTGCGATACTGTAATTAATTATCTGCTGACGATAACTTAGTTGTCCAAATTCGTATACAGAATACGAACACTATTATTGAAAGGAGTTTTATTTACCTTTTTTGATTAATTTCTCAACCACAATCTTCATAAAATTTTGCCGTCATTAGAGATTGAAAAATATGCAGTAAAAGACGCAAAATATGCACCAAAAACAGTTAAAAAATGCACTTATAGTAGATAGTTCAATAAGTTTTGTAGCTCGATAAGGATGGTTCTATTAGGTTAGATTAGGTTGACAAAAAGGTGTTAGCATCAGTTTTGAGGTGCGAAAGGAATTTTATTCGTCGATTACCTCCAAATTGGTGAAACAATAAACTCAGATTATTATCGTAACCTTTTGGATCAGTTGGATGTAAAAATTCGTGACAAAAACCTTATTTACAGAAGAAAAAAATCATCTTTAATCAAGACCACGCACTCTCTCATACAGCTCAAAAAACTATCGCAAAAACTACTGAATTAAAGCACGAATTATTGCGTCATCCACCCTATTCGCCAGATTTAGCTCTCTCTAACTTCTTGCTGTTCTCACATCTCAAAAAATTCATGCGTGGAAAACCATTTTCATCGAACAAAGAGGTAATAACAGCCGCGCAAGCGTATTTCGGCAGCCTTTCGGATTCTCATTTCAAGGATGGAATCCATAAATTAGAACATTACAGGAATAAGACGTTCGTCTTCCTTAAGAAAATATGGAGCGCGCCACTGTCCATTGATAAAATATCGTCTGCAGGTATTTGTTGCGATAAATAAAACTGATTTAATAAATTATTGGCAAATCTAGTACTCGTTGAATTTAACGATTACTAGATTAGGCAATGCTTCATTAGCATTTAAACATTAAAAAAACAAATGTTTATTTGTTTTTTTTTGAATGCTTTCACTGAAGTTAAATATGCATACCACTAAAATTGCAGTCTATCAAAATAAAGACGAGAATATATGTATAAACATATTTATGCACGTACATATATACTTAAAAAATTTATTTATATAGTTATTTACATCTACTTATGCAAATAGTAAATACAATAACAAATAACATATTCAAGGAACGCCTAACCATACAAATAAAGGCCGAATTATATCAATGACATGGTTATACCGTTAGATTTATTGTTATGCAAAAAGCGTTGGAATTAATTTACGAAGGTTTAGCATAACGTCTGGTCAAATAAATTTGGAGTCAAGTTCAAGCTGCACCCAAATCGTAGACACCGCTAGCCATGATATTTGAGGTCTTTATAATAAATTGTGGAAATATAACGTTCAAAATTGAGATGAGCAATTTAACAAATACTCAGAAAAAATTATACTTTCTTTTTGAATTAAAATGGAAATGTCAAAGCCACTGGTTTTAATTTAGTATTGATTTAAAAAATAGGTTTTGCAATTATTTAAAATAGTATCATTGACATCTAAGGAAACTGGAATGTCGAACAACTCCACAAAGACTTTGAAAATATTTATTAATCCCAGACACTTAACCTTCAGATGTTTTTTTTAATCATTTAAGGTTGATGTAACCCCTTTCCACATTAATTTTCGAACTGTGAGGCTTGAATAACACCTCTATTCATATAAATTAAAAAACAAACATTTTTAATATTTAATATTCAAAAGTATCTACCTATCTATCTATCTATCTATCTATCTATCTATATATATATATATATATATATATATATATATATATATATATACTATCTATCTATCTATCTATCTATATATATATATATATATATATATATATATATATATAGATAGATAGGTATATATATATATATATATGTATCAAACACAGCAAACGATATAAGAGATATTACCAACCTCAATGACCTATACAATAATTTAGTCCTTAGGAGATGTACTGTCTGTATCTCCCTGTATATGCATACACACACACACATATATATATATATGCCAGGTATACCGGCAAGTCATTACCAGTTTTTCTAACAGATATCGCTAGGCTTAAGGATGCGATTTCATGATTTTACATATACATATGTCATTTTATTCTACTAACATCAAGTTTCAAAGCCATTCACGTTATAAATTGCGAAAGTAACACTGTATATATTTTTTTATGACAGAAACGGTAATGACTTTCCGGTACACCTGGTATATATCAAGATGAATTTGCATATACACATATACACACATGTAGCCATACTTGCATACACTTGAAACTCAAAATAGGCACAGAGGGAAAAGGCAAAGAAGAAATAATATATGCTTGCAGTTTGAACCTTTACATATAAATTTGTTAATCACTTAAGGTTGATATATAACCCCTTTCCACATTAATTTTCGTATTCTGTATACGTATTTCGACAACTAAGTTGTCATCGTCAGCAGATAATTATATAATGTCGCACCAGGAAACCACGGCAAAAACCCACACGAAACAAATTCCGTACACGATCTGTACCGTCGAAAGCCAAAACACACACTAGTATGCGTTTCAAACTAGTTTTTGGAAGCGCAATTTGAACAAAAATCAATTTTGTTTTTACCACAACTCGCAGTATTACACTTTGAGCAAACAGCCTTCGCCATGTGTCTTTTTTTATAGGAATATATTCCACATACTTTTCTCTTTTTCATATTTTGCATATTGCGTAATAATGTCCTCTACAATTAAAGCTCGAAAGTAAACTAAAGCATACAGAGAGACGAAACTGCGAGTTGTTGCTTGGGAAGTATCAACGTCAATGACATTCCAATTACAGCTTCGCCCAATGCGGCTGCGCGATGCAAGGAGCGCAGTCTCGTTATTTAATTGTCATACCTCGTATATTTATTGAAATAATTTAGTATTTTTAAATTTTGAGGTAAGTGGTTGTAGAATTTTATGTAATTATACTCTACCTTCTTTTCTGTCAATGTCGGCCGATGTTTAGGCAAATTAAAATCATTACTGCGACAGCTACCATCGGAAAAAGCTTAAGAAAAAGAGGAATTCATCGAAATGTTAGCGAAAACACCATCCTTCTAAGAATAATATAGGTACAACGACGTGGGATACCTGAGAAGACGCGTATACATATGTATATATATACGTAAATATTAACATACGCAAAAAGTAAACAGTAAAAAAGATTTTCATCCAATTCCGAGACAATAACTATTGTATATAGATAGCTATTTCGAGGACTTGGATCCATCGACCTCCAATGAAGACATTGTTAACTTGTTAAGTCATGTAGTTATCGAACCATTCTTGTAGATAGCAAATAAAGTAATTTCAAGAAAATACACGTCGAGGACTTTTTAATAATTTTAATAAAGACAACTCTTAAATAAACAATTTGCATTAGAAGCAATTTTAGATAACCAACCTAGCAACTTATGTAACTTAGTATTACCTTCTTAAATAAACATTTTTTCAAGTACCTCACTTATATGAAAACGTTAATAATTGTTCTTAATAGCAAATCTATAAGGTAAAGAATAACTAAAGGTCGTTGTAGAGCGATTGTAACTTCTAGAAGGTTAATGACCTTTTTAAAAATTTAAAGTTGATTTTCTCTTCAATATATTTGCATCATATATTGATTAGTCAACGTGTCCGACAACATTTCATGTTGACTGGGCGTTATAAATAAACTACTATAGGAAATATAATTGTTATGTAGAATGCTGTTATACCGTTAAAGGACTTATAAGAACGTTGACATTAAACTCTATGATATTTTCTACGTATTTACATACATGTATATGTATGTATGTGTATGTGTGTACTGGGTACTTATTACGTAGGTGCAGTCACAAATGATCAGATAAAATACAATCCAACATTAGACCAACTCCAATAAATTATCTGCGATAAAAATCAATTGAACGTATGTAAAGTTTAAGTTATTATATTTGCATAGTTCATCTTTCCGTTAAATCTACAATATTTATGTTATATGTGAATTGTTATAAACCTTCTTCAGGAAGGAAAAGCGACCACAGGCGTGCGCTCGATAGTAGGTACATAAAATAAAATAAATAGTACGCGGTAATTTATAAAACGTTGTCAAACCACATACAGTTCCAGCGTCTTCCGTAAAGTCACAGACTAGATAGAATCTGTTAAATATTTGAAGCATAAGATATGTTTAAAATAATTTTGTTTTCCACGAAATTTCTTTGGCCACCATTTGCAAATCTCTTGGAGAATTAAAAAGTACTGCGGTTGGCAATTATGATCTAAGTAAATGTCGAAGATCTATTTTATTATTTAGACATATACCAGGTGTACCGAAAGGTCATTTTTTCTAATAGCTATCGCCAGGCTTAAGTTTGCAATGTTATGATTTGATACATACGTCATTTTATTCTACTGGCATCAAGCTACAAAGCCATACATGTTATATTTTACGAAAGTAACACTGTCATAGATTTACACCTCTTTGAAAATGTCAAGTTTCGTGCCTGAAAAAGTGCATTTGCGGCACGCATTACTTTTCTTGTTTAATCAAAAGAAAAAAGCCGCTGAATGTCATCGTTTGCTGGTAGAAACTTACGATGAACATGCTCCAACCATAAAAACATGTGGGGCGTGGTTTCGACAATTCAAAAGTGGTGATTTCGATGTGCAAGGCAAAGAACGTTCTGGTAGACCGAAAAAGTCTGAAGATACGAAACTGCAGCAGTTATTGGATGAAGACTCAACCCGAACTCAAAAACATTTGGCAGAAGCGTTAAATGTGGTCCAAGAAACGATTTGCGACCGATTGCAAGCAATGGGAAAAATCCAAACGATGGAAAAATGGGTGCCACACCAATTGAATGACAGGTAAATGGAAAATCGAAAAATCATCTGTGAAATGCTGCTTCAAAGGTATGATCGGAGTCATTTCTACATCGAATAATGGCGGGTGACGAAAAATAGATTTATTTCGAAAAGCCTAAGCGCAAAAAGTCATGGTTATCACCTGGCAAAGCCGGCCCATCAACACCAAGGCCTGTATTTGGTGGGACCAGAGTGACGTGATGTATTATATTACGAACTGTTGAAACCTGGTGTAACAGTTAATACTGATCGCTACCGACAACAAATTATCAATTTGAACCATGCATTGAAAGAAAAACGTCCAAATTGGAGCCGAAGATGCGGTAAAGTGATTTTATAGTACGATAACGCGCCGTCTCATACGGCAAAACCGGTCAAGAAAACATTGGAAACACTTGAACGGGACATAATATCGCACGCGCCGTACTCTCCAGACCTTGTCCCGTCCAACTATCACCTTTTCGTATCAGTGGGACACGCGTTTGTAGAGCAGTACTTTGTCAATTTCGAAAAAGTTAGAAAATGGCTCGAAGAATGCTTTTGCTCAAAGGACAAATGGTTGGTTTGGGATCGCATCCATAAATTGCCTGAAAGACGGCCAAGGTGTGTAGAATCAAATGACCACTACTTTGAATAAATAAATTTGTCCATTTTCTTGAAAAATATGTAGTTTTTTAGGGCTTTTCGGTACACCTGGTATTTACTCTTTTTTATTGAGAATCACGACCATTGGAATAATAAAACATTCAATTTATATTGACGACGTTTAGGGGGAGAGTTCCCTCTTTTTCAAGTTATTTATTTTCTTCGACCTTGAATACCTCTTACAATTATATAAAATATTTTCAATTGTGAACAATAGTTTTATATATATATATATATATAAACATTTGTGACTACTTATTTAAAGAAAATAAATAACTGTAAAAAGGGGAACCCCTTCCCCAAAACGTCGTTGCTATAAATTAAATGTTTTATTAACCCAATGGTAGAAACGTCCAATAAAAAAAGGTAAAAATTATAAATCAAATTTATTGTTATAATAAATCGACCAACAAATTACATTTAAGTAATAATTGTATATCTTTCAAGTGTGAATATTAAAACGTGATTTATCTTATGATTATCCTGATTTACATATATAATTTAAACAGGTACAAATTCCGAAGCCTTCTCAATACGAACCTGGTGTCTATTATGTTTTAATTCGGTCAATTATTACGCGTTAGGGGTGTGAAGAACCTACGCGGATTCATCGCCAAATAAATTGGTCCCAACTGTATTTTATTTGAATTTTTTTCACTCTACATTTCATTTTAAAATATTATTAAATACTACTTACTAATTTATATAATCGAATTATCAATTATAAATATATATTCATATATACATACGTTTTCTTAACTTCTAAATAAATTTACCATAACTAGAATTATAATTTTGCCGGTAATTTCGAAAGACAGCCGATAACTTCTAAAACATTCGATTTTACTACTTCACACGCTTGATTTGCATTCGATAGAGAATTATTCGCGTTTTCAAGGATTGTCTAATCGTATTTCATAGCATTGTTTATTGTTATCGTTTAATTTCTATTCAGTAATACCAGTAATGATACTATGAAATCGGAAAATTACCAATTTGGTGTTTTTATGAGCGGCAAGAAATGAGACATGGAACGTCCTTGTAATACTGTTTCTGGAAATTGTTATTTTATTATTTCTATACCGCAAATGCAAATGAAACGTAATTTCTGTCAAGGATTGTATTATGAAAAGGTGGTTTTAAACTATATATAGTACGTATAGTTTCGTCAGTTGTTACAATTATTGTAAAGGTGATGCATAGTTCTAAAAACTGTTTAACCACAATTAATTCATTTATTAGTAATAAGCTCTTACAGTTTTATATTTATTTATTTCAAATTCAATAGTGTACTGTACGTATAATGGCGATGGTCCAATTATTATAAAATGAAAAGCTAATATTTATACATCGGGAAGTGAACTAAATATAACTCAGTTGGCACTAACAATATTACATTTTCCTGTCAAAAGGTGAAAAGGTCCTGAATGCCTCTGTCTATATTTAAATATTTAGAAACCGTAGAATAGTCTCCTATATATCTAGTCTAAATATTTTGATACTCAATAAATTATACACGAACAGACAATAAGGAAAGCCAACGAAAGTTCAAAAAATCCTTAATCCACAGTAGGTTTTAGGTTAGGAACGGTAGCTGAAACAAATTTAATAAGTAGGGCTGCCAAATCATGTCGACTTAGTTAGTACTCCCAAGATGCTTGCTTGCATATAACGTAGTCCAATGACAGAGCGCTATATTACGAGGAGGAGTCAAAAAGTTCCCGGAATTTTGTTTTAACTCTTTATTACCACAACATAGGTACACAGTCACTTAATCGCCTTCAAAGTAGGCGCCGTCTGAACACACACACTTGCTCCACCGCTCCTGCCATTGTTGGAAACAACGATGAAAGTCCTGTTGTGGTATCTTCCGAAGTTCAGCCGTCGCGTTGGTTTTGATGTCTTCTACGGTGTCAAAACGGTTACCTTTGAGGCCCTTTTTGAGCTTGGGGAAGAACCAGAAATCCAATGGCGCTAAATCCGGTGAGTAGGGAGGCTGCTGGAGGACTGGAATGTTTTTTTCTGCAAGCCATGTTTGCACAACAATCGACGTGTGGGAGGGAGCATTGTCGTGATGGAGTGACCATCCTTCTTGCCATTTGCCTGGACGTTTTCTTCGAACTGCTTCCCTCACTCTTTTCAAAACTTGCACGTAAAAAGGACCGTTAACCGTTTGTCCAGCTGGTACAAATTCATGGTGCACCACACCTTCGTTGTCGAAAAGAATCGTCACCGTAAACTGTTTGTAAGGCTAACAAAGTCTCTGAAGCACATTTTCCCAATCTGCACATGAACTTGATGTTCGCCCGTTGCTCGAACTGCGACATCGCGCCAACTGATCACCACGCACTCCTACCTTCCGCTAAACTGCAGTCACACTGCGTGTTCAGACTTGCTCAGACCTGTCAGCGTCATAACTATGCACCATAAGGAATGTACTGTACAAAATTTATTGTGATTGCATCACAACTGCCAACACTACGACACAATTCCGGGAACATTTTGACTTCTCGTCGTAGTCCATCGTTACAGTTGTGAAATAATTTTGATATTGTATAAATATATTTGATAGTGAAAGATGTTATTTTAATATTATAATGTTTATAAATATTTTGTATATAAAAAAATTATTATTTTCAAAGAGATTGAAAATAATCAAAAATCATACTTTCTATATATGTATGGCCATAATCTTATACCTCTTTATCCCGTGTTCTGAATTTGTGCTTCGCTCCACTGTGTAATATCACATCTACGAGGGTAGCTTGACAAGTAGTGAGAATGGAAAAGAAAAACGAATTTTTTAAATACAAAATAATTTTTATTTTTTAATATATTCTCCTAAAAGAGCAATACATTTATTCCAACGGTGCTCCAATGCCCTTATGCCATCTCTATAATGCGATTCTGGAAGGCTTGTAAAATACTCATTTACGAAGATGATAAGCTCGTCGTTAGACGAAAATTTCTTTCCACCTAGTGCCGTTTTTCAATTTTGGAAAAAGGTGAAAGTCGGAAGGGGCTAGATCCGGCGAATAAGGCGCATGCGGTACTAATTGGAAATGCAACTCGTGGATTTTGGACATCGCAACTGTGCTGGTATGCGAGGGAGAGTTGTCTTGGTGAAACAGAATCTTTTTCTTTGCCATTCCTGGCCGTTTAGCACAAATCTCAACATTTAATTTTTGTAGAAGTTCTGCATAAAGGTAAAATACTCATTTACGAAGATGATAAGCTCGTCGTTAGATGAAAATTTCTTTCCACCTAGTGCCGTTTTTCAATTTTGGAAAAAGGTGAAAGTCGGAAGGGGCTAGATCCGGCGAATAAGGCGCATGCGGTACTAATTGGAAATGCAACTCGTGGATTTTGGACATAGCAACTGTGCTGGTATGCGAGGGAGCGTTGTCTTGGTGAAACCGAATCTTTCTCTTTGCCATTCCTGGCCGTTTAGCACGAATCTCAACATTCAATTTTTGTAGAAGTTCTGCATAATATTGTCCGTTTATTGTGGCACCTTTCTGAAGGTAATCACTGAGTAAAATGCCCTTTGAATCCCAAAAAATTGATGCCATCACCTTGTTTGCCGATGAAGTGGATTTCGCTTTCTTTGGAGGTGCAGAACCACGTTCTAACCATTGTTTCGACTGTTGTTTAGTTTCGGGTGTATTGTAGTGTATCCAACTTTCATCGCAAGTAACAAATCGCCTACAAAAATCAACCGGATCCCGCTTGTAAAGGTCCAAACACTCATTGGAAATGCGCAAACGAGTGAACTTTTGATTAGTCGTAAGCAATCGCGGCGCCCATCTTGCCGAAAGCTTGGAAAGGCCCAATTCTTTCGCTAAAATGTGGTGTATGCGTTCTGCTGAAATGTTTACCATGTCTGCTACCTCTCTCCGCCATAGTTTTCCCGGCGCGACGTTGTTTAATTATCTGCTGATGATGATAACTTAGTTGTCGAAATACGTACACAGATTACGAAAATTAATGTGGAAAGGGGTTATATATCAACCTTCAGTGATTAAATACATTTAGCCACATTTTCTTTCAAAATTCCTTCTCTTTTCGATAACCTGATGGTTCTAAAGAGGTTCTAAAAAAATACGATCTTTTACTGAAAATGTGTCAGAAAGTTTAGAATGTGGTTTATAGATGGTTTTGTTATTGTTTTTAAGAAGTACTCTACCGATGCGGTCAGTGATGCCTTGCGTATAGGAAGTCTATGAGCCAAACGTTTCTCATAAGTTGAATGATTTAAATTAGTTAAGTATGACAAATAGATTACGTTTTCAGTTGGGAAGTCTCTATTTCAAAGTTATTGCCTTTAAAGGCCCAAACTTGTTTATATAACTGGCTAAATTCTTGCTGTGGGCCCCATTTGAGTTTGCGACATAGAAACTTCTCTCTGTTTAAAGGTAGTTCCAGGCTTTCTTATGAAAATAAAATTGTTGAAAAAATTGCGCTTGTGTTCTTTTTATATGAAAACTTACTTAAAAAACACGCCTCGTATTAAAATTCATTTGTAAAAATATTTAAAATCTATATAAATGCTTTCACAAATGGCACTATAAATATGTATATATATATATATATATATATATATATATATATATATATATATATATAATACGAGATCTCCAATCCACTATAAAGAAAATTGATTTAACGTCCTTTTCAAAAATAATCTCGTATATCGTAAGCCGTAAAACGCAGGTAGATTCTCTTAAATTCGATTTAAAGACGAACCTCTGTATCTTATACGATTTTATCTGCAATATAAATAGATGTCTGACAGAAATTTCAGGAGATGCGCTCCCTATATGTCATTTTATGAGCGAAAGAAAAGTAAGGCGGAATTTAAAATGCTGTAGCAGTAATGAATAATTAAGTAAAAAAAATGGCTTCTAAAAATACACAAAAATGGAAAATACAACAGATCGAATTTGACTAGGTTTGTTAGATGTTCCCATTTGGGTGTAAACTAAATAACTAGTTGCAAATTTCGAATAATTTTTATCGTAATGTGATTCCATTGTTACGTTATTCTGGTTCAAATAACATATTGTCATAAGTATTTTATAATCGGACATTATTTGGACTCCGACAACAAGGCTTGTTTATATTTGAGTACTACTATTCGATGCATGGGCAGTGATTTAATTTTAACGGATTTTTACATCACTTTATTCATTTTTATAAACATACTGGATTATATTGTATATACATAGGTTGCTTCAAAAATTTTGCGGATGATGATCAATTACTTTAATCAATTTTTTTTATTGTTCTTCAAAATATTCCTCTCCTCTGCACTTCTGCATTCGGCGGAACCAGATCTGAAAACATTGGGCCCATTATTCTTCAGTCATCTCAGATAGGAAATTTTCGTATGCAGAATGATTCGTCCTTTTGGTCGTTTCTCGCGCACAATTAGCAAAGAAATAGTTGTATGTATATTATTCAACATTGACTGTGCGATGATTCTATAGCGGAATAGTAGTAAAATGATGCGTCCGAAAAAAAGCCACCATTTTGTTGCCAGAGTTCCAGTTACCAGTTTCTCCTCGCCTTTAAAGACCCACTCAGCCGATTATCGCTTGCTTTTTGGCTCGTAACAATAAATCCAACTTTCGTCACCTGTAACGATGTCGGACATTAATTTTGCTCGACCTCGATTGAATTTTTAAGCATTTGCACCAATCCAAACACGGTTTTTTGAGCTTTCGTTAAATTGTATGGTATCCACCGAACGCAAATCTTTCTGACAGCAAGATGATCATGCAGAATAGTTCTGATCTGGGTCATACCTATGCCCAATGATGGCCGAATATCTCTGTATGTACAGTGGTTGTCTGTTTTTACCATGTTGCACACGGCGTCGATGTTTTCTGAAATGATTGCAATAGCAGGTCGTCTCTCACGATGCTCGTCTTTGAGAGAAACACGTTCTCCTTGGAACTCGTGGTACCACCATTTAATAGCCGCTAAGAATAGTGGTTATTCGGCAAACGGTCGCTTGATTTTTGCGAATACTCTTGTCGAGTGTGACTGACTTTAAAATCGTAGAAAATCATAGCTCGAAAAGTTTTGCACATTTTTTCACAAAACTCGAAATTGTTAAAAAGAGACAACACCATATGCTAGAAGTCTGTAAATGCTATTCAGACTAAAAAAATCTCTGAGAATACGATGCTGAAAGCCCAAATGCACTCTGTGTGCGTTTTGACTTTCGAAGGTACAGATCGTGTGCGGAGCTTGTTTTCGTACGGGTATTTTGTCGTAGTTTTTCAGGTGCGACACTATTTAATTATCTGCTGATGATGACAACTTAGTTGTCGAAATACGTATACAAAATACGAAAATTAATGTGGAAAGGAGTTATATATCAACCTTCAGTGATTAAGCAACACTTCTGTATTAAATAATCGACTCAGAGTTAATCATAAAATCGTTCTACCTTACGATTATCCGTGAATTTCTTGACCACATCGTATATTCAATAACCCCAATACATAAAAATCAAATCATCCAATATATTCAGAAATAATGAAAGATCAAACTTTATTTCTAATACACATCTAATTCAATGAAAAACTATTCATTATGCTTTATTGATTGAATACCCGTACACTCTGATTTTTAAATAATAAAATTGTATGCTCTTGCTTAAGAAATTATAATTGATTCTTGGTCGATTGGGAAACGTATTACTAAATTTATCACTTCCCCCTTTTTCAAATGGAAACATTACTGAACTTCCGTCGGAAGCGAAAGGTTATAATAAGTAAGCCACAAATTAACGAAACGTATTTCAATCAATCATTTTTTCACAAAGGTGTATTATCCATTTAGTACGGTATTTAGTACAGCATACAAGCTTCGTTTTGCTATGGGAATTTGTGTTACATACGCATATATCATTGTCAATTTCTTACGCCCATGAGGTAATACCGTTTCTATCGATTTTTGCTTAATTACTGTTTTTTTTTTTAATTGTATGAGGATATACACTAGAAATCGTATGTATTTACAAGCACAGATATTATGTTAAAGTAAAAGCAATGCTTAAACAAGAATATAAAAGTAAAATTTAATATTGAAGTATACTTATTTAAGTAACACTAACTATGGTATTTAATTATTACAATTTCTGTGTTGTCGAAATAGTCATCATTGTACCTACGTTTTCAATCAAGTTCATTGAAGAGCCTATTATTACCGTCAAACTTTACAAAGTACTGACACAAACCTCATTTGAATGGAACGTTACACCACGCAAGAAGTTATAGTGAGTCTAGTCGCACACTCTATTCAAAATCCAATAATTTTTGACGGTTGATCAAACTTGTATTTGGTCTCGCGTTTCCCTGGTGAAATATCACCACGAAACTTCGACATCTTGGTTAAAGAGAATCCAGAAAGTTTCTAGATAATGATTTCGTTGAAACTGACCTATTACTGAGAGTACACAATTGAATTCATTGTTTCGCTTCTTGATAGAATTGAGAAAAACGTGGCACCTTTAAAATTCTACCATACTGACAATATAATCTTCCTCTAATGAATGTCTGCTTATCTACTCTCGATGCTGTTCGAGATTAATCTTCAGATTGTGATGAAAACTGTTTTCGTACCACATTGCTGCAAACAATCAACTTTTTTTCACCAGTTATATCTCGTAATCACTTAAGGTTGATATATAATCTCTTTTCACGTTAATTTTCGTATTCTGTATACGTATTTTGACAACTAAGTTATCATCAGCAAATAATTAAACAGTGTCGCACCTGGAAACCCCAACAAAAATCCGCACGAAACAAATTCCATACACGATTTGTACCGTCGAAAGTCAAAACGTGGTTTCCAGAGATTTCCAAGATTATCAAACTAACAATCTCAGAGCCCCTATTATAATCCAATCCTATTGCTATAAGACCATTTAGAGAGGGAAGTTTGTAAATGAACACTATTTGGAAAGAAAATGCATTGGGAAAGTTTGTAAAATATATGAAACGCATTTGATAACAATTCCTTAAAACAACTAGTGTAAGGAATGTTAAAAATAAAGCAATAACCAATTTGGATCTTTATTATGATAAAAGCAAAATTTGAAATATTTTGTTTTCTGATTTATCATTATGCTCGACAAAATACTTTAAAATATGTAAATTGAATAACTTTTTAAAATAATTTTTATGATGAAACTGTTATACTGATTTTGTTTGCTTATATAGTTAACGAGTTTTTGAATGTGCTGTAACTTATTATAAATAGTATGCACATAATCCTTTTTCGGCTACTATATTTAAGTTTTGAATCCTTATATTGTTTCCTTTATAGACTATGTGGCGAAACAAAATGCGAATTACTCCTATGCTAATTTTACAAAATAAAGTTTTACTACATACAATAAAACAAACGTGGTAAAACATATATATATATATATATATATATATATAAAATAAAATCAAATAGTAAAATGAAAATAAATTAAAGTGAATTCTAAAATATATAAATTGAATAATATTGTTAAAGTATATAAAAAGACAATAATCAGAAAAGTAAATCGTAGCAAAATTAATGGCATTCTGTTGAGAAATCGAAAGAAAGTGTGTTAACTCATTACAACGGATATGTGTGTAAATGTATACTCCTTGTCTAGACGCACTAATTGGAAGCGTAACATTTCGTTATTAGACAATATTTGAAATATCGCCACTGTTTTAAACCGTATAGCGGTAACAGACCAGGAACAAGTGCATCAACAAAAAAATAATGAAGCATTTTATATTTATAGTGTATAAAATATGATTTTTTTAATTTGTCACGGAGGCAGTAGTTGGTGAGCCTACGAATTTTTTGGCAAAAAATTTTCAACGTAATCTCCTTGGAACGACATTTAGTCGATCAATGTCCAAGTCTCATTCCTTCAGAAAAGCAGGTTTAAACAAACTGTTCAAAATATGCGTTAGTTTCAGAGCTAAGTTTACAATTTGCGAAAAATGAAAAAGCCAGAAGGCATAATCTGGCGAATAAGCTGGATTCAGAAGCAGTTCGAAATATAGTTCATGAATTTTTTCCGTTGATACAATCGCAGTATGCATTATCCTGAAGAAAAAGCACAAGTTTCCTCTTTACGTGGAGTCCTTTGCATTATATCGAATTTTGCAATTGATTTAAAATGCATAGTATTCACCTGTTATGATTTTATCTTTCTGAAGCCAGCAGATATAACCTTTCCGGTCGAGTGTACGATCTTTGCTTTTTTCGGAACTCTTACGCCAGACCCCATCCATTGCTTTCATTGTTACATCATTTTGTATATATAATAGAGTATCTACATCTTATTCGGCGCTAAAAATCTTTTAAATCTCGTGTTTGCTTCGCTAAATTGAAGGTGAAATATATTCTCGTTCACGTTTTGATCTACAGTCAACAAATGCAGCACCCATCTTGCACATAATACATATTTTCATACATAATTCAATACAAAATCGAAACTACTAGTCTATATGAAACTTATAGAGCCTGTGTTATTTCGCGTAATTTTATTCATTAGTTATGTAGCACAATATCAACAACTTTTTTTAATAATTTTTGGTCGTTCATAGTTTTGTTTCGTTCATAGACAGTTGCTGAATTAAATAATTAGCAGGCCGAACAACCAATGGTGATTAACTATAATTATTTTATAACTGGCCTTTAATCTTAAAATGTAAATACTCTTAATCTCAATCTGATTCGTACCTCCACTATTATTATGATGATGGTTACTCAGAAACAAGCACAGGCAAACAATTATATCCTCCGGCTATGGTATTTAATGTATTATTTATTTTTTTATCAATTTTAAATGAACGCCAGATATATATTCAATAAAAAATTACTTAATTTGTAATCAAAATAAAACTTTAATAAAATAAAAGATTAATAACTTTTCTAAAAAACAATATATTGTAGTGCTATCTGCTTCTGGTTTTCCGGGCTGGAACCTCGTCACTAGTATATCTGCCGACGTTTCGTACCCATTTGTATGGGACATCTTCAATGCTGAACTACTGCACCGAAACTGTTTCAGTGCAGTAGTTCAGCGTTGAAGATGTCCCATACAAATGGGTACGAAACGTCGGCAAATATACTAGTGACGCGGTTCCAGCCCGGAAACCCAGAAGCAGATAGCATGGACCACGACCGCGGAAGTCTACGTACCAAATTAATATATTGTAGTTTTGAATAAAATAAAACATTTTTAACATAATTAATTTATGTGACATTTATTTATAACTATTAACTTTAATTCAACAATATAATTAATCTATTTAACCTCTACTTATTTTCAAAATAAAACTGAATTTCATTAATTAAAATAATTTAACTCTCAAATCATGTATGGCTATTTAATTTTATATGTCTTAATGTTTCTAAGAAGTGCCTTTATATAAACTTTACCTTTTTTATTTAAATTCACTTAAAGTCTTTCCTTTTCTTCTCCTTAGTTCACCGTAGATGTCCTTACCATTTCATATATTTCTTATGCTTACATATAATTTATATTACCCAAATATAACTTATCTTTGCTTGGTAATATTTATCCTCGTCTATTGTTGTTATTATATACTTCAATAGGTTTATTTTATAATTTTAATAATTATAATATCCTTTATAATTCCATTTAATTGTTTTTCAATAACCAATATCATTTTTAATTTACACCAGACAGAAATACTGTCAGTATCAATAATTTTTTGTTTACTGTTTACTATTACCGTTCTATTGTGCTTTTTTAAATAGATTCCCTTACGTATTTACTGAAATACTGAATTGTTTTAAATTCTTTTATATCCAGTCATATTGATAAGGTTTTTTTTCGTGATTTAATCGCTCTTTCCACATTAACTTTTGTAATTCTGTATACGCATTTCGACAACCAAATTGTCATCGTCAGCAGATAACCGCAAAGTGTCGCACTGGTAAACCACGGCGAAAAATACCTGTACAAAAACACACTCCGTACGCGGTACACACCGTTGAGAACCTAAACGTACACTAAATGTTCGTTTCACAAGATTTTTGAAAATTGTTTTACTTAAACTAAGATGAATGACATTAGAAAAAAGGGAACACGGACACGACCGATAAGTACCTGCATGTGATTTATTACTGTGTTTCTCTTCTTCGGACATTAAGCAGACCGTATAGGGTCGTCTGCATTGGTCCATTGTCACTATTCACCACATGGCTTTTATTCTTTAAGATGTGCATGCTTTCATACGTGTCTAATTCGCGATAATTATACACGTTCTTTATCAAATGTAAATAATCCATGTTAACACTGTGGTTATTTTCTAACACGTGCGTTGCTATACCTGATTTTTCTGGTCGGTTGAATTTTATGTGCGCGGTTATTTTCTAACACGTGCCTTGCTATACCTGATTTTTCTGGTCGGTTGAAATTTATGTGCGCGGTTATTTTCTAACACGTGCCTTGCTAGTGATTAAGTTAATCAACCACAGGCTCCATCAAATTCAACTTCTTCCGTGATATTTAAATCCACCAATAGACACGTAGCATCGATACATAAAAAGTATTTTCCTCTTCTCCATGTATATCTTCATAAATTAAATTAATTATAAACGTTTAAATTACATACATACATACATATTTTAATACCTTACTACTTTTACTGGTATAAAGCATTTAAAACTTTCAATCTAATATACTTTCAAAATATTGACATTAACATAACTTTCAAAATATCGACGTTCTCATAATTTTCAAAATATTGACATTAACATAACTTTCAAAATATCGACATTCTCATAACTTCAAAATATTGACATTAACATCTCTGACAACAATTATTATTTAGAAAAATATAGAACGTTCTTTATTAATACAATACCTATTTATTTAGCATATATCTATCATTCCGTTATATTAAAAATTTAAAATTATAAACAGCCTGTACTTAAATTCAGTTACTAGCAATTTTGATATACATTGAATACCTATTATTGAATTAATTCTCCTTATAGTACGTATTATTATTAATAAAATAACATAATATATATACATATGCGATGATAGAAGTTCTCAAAAGAATCGACGTCTCGACGTTTCGATAACATCTCAATAATCTTCTTCAGGAGTTGTTTCGTAGTGAAGCATCAACTTCACTACACGTTGAGACGCCGATTCTTCCGAGATCTTCTGTCCAACATTGCGGAGAACCGTACTCTTAATATCTTAAACGTAACTATTATCAGGTGTATCGGTCTGTTGAACAAAGACTCAAACAATTTTAGTTTTCAATACTCTATATTTCGCTGCCAAACCTTCACAGCTTCCTCAGGAGTGTGAACTACAATACATACATATATACACACATTAAAAAAGTAAAAAAATGTATTGTATAGATGTATATATATATTTCACAATCTCATTATTCCTTCTTTAGGAGATGACAACTGAAGTTCTGCTTAATCTGTCGTAGAGAAAACCGAACCTTTTTAAAATAAAAACAAAAGCTTACTAATAGTCGCCTCTTGCTCCAATACAACGTTTTGCACGTCAGTTAACATGTCGAATGAATTTTTAAGTTCATCTTTTGAGATATCCTTCAAGATCGCAGTCGACGCCTTTTTAATGGCTTCGACGTCAGCATAACACTTTCCTTTCATCGACAAATGTAGTTTGAAGAATAGATAGAAATCATAGAGGCGCAAATCCGGTAAATACGGTGAATGGTTGATGGTTAAAACGCCATTTGTAGTTAGAAAATCAGTGAAAAGCGTCGAGCGATGAGATGATGTATTATCATGTAATACACGCCAGCTATCATTTTCACGATATTGAGGGCACATACGACGAATACGCGACAAAAGACGAATCATAACACCATGATAATATACAGCATTCACAGTTTGACTAGCCGGTATAAACTCTTTGTGCACTATAGCTTTCGAATCATGACAACAAATCAACATTTCTTCACTTTTGACTTCTCCAAACAGCTTTTTTTCGGTCTTTCTTCGCTAAGATGCTTCCATTCAGAGCTTTGACACTTGGTCTCTGGATCATATTGAGAACAACACGTCTCATCGCCAGTTACAATAGAATACCTGAAGTTTTCATCCTTTTTTGAATCTTTAGTAAGTCTGTACAATGTTGAATTCAGTTAGCTTGTGTGGTACAAACCTTACACAAATCGTTCTCAATCCCAAATGCTGTGTCAAAATACGATGAATTGAATCATTGGAAATATTTAATTCCATTTCAACGTATCACAAGGAGGATTACTCCTCATTTCTGATAAATTTACGCGCAAGTTCGATATTACTTTCCGTAACCACAGATTTTTTTGCACCGGGATGTTTGTCGTCATTTACGTCCCCGTAGACCGTCTTTAAATCGTTTATACCTCTCATACGCACTCGTACCTGATAAACACGTAATACCATACACTTGTTTCATCAAATTAAACATTTCAGTAAACGATTTACCGAGTTCAGAACTTGATATTTGCTCTTCGTTCAACACTTATTTGCGCAATTTCTCTGCTTCTAATGATGCAAACGTCATGATATTTTGAAATAACATTGGTGAAAGATCTTCCTTACCGGCGCATAGTTTTATAATAGATGGCGCCACTAGGAATTACTATTTTAAAAAAGTTCGGCTTTTTCTGCGACAGACTGTGAATACGGTATAGCTTTACAAAGTTAAAACTTATTTTAAAAACAAACTCAAGTGTAGTTTAATTTAATAAATATAATATGATAAACTACTGTGATGAATTGTCTATAGTTTCGAGGAAAATAGTTGCTCGGAGCGAAACTCAAAAACGCAACAGAAAAATCAAAAATATACAACCGAATAACTTACACATATTGGTAGACAAGCCCGCGAATTATATGTATATACTGGCCTATTGCATTTAATAGTAAATAATTTTTGAAACGTCTTCGTATTGTGTTTGGTTCATTTCTCCCACAACAAAATAAAGCCACCATGGACCTAGAGATCTCGAATCTACTTCAAGCGAATTTTTTGTATTTTTAGAAATGCGTAAGAAAATTGGGACGCATATTTAGAAGCAAACACTACGTACAAAATGTGATATATCTAGACACATTCACAAAACGAGGTTACAAAAACTTAATAGCGATATAAGACATCTTCAGATAAATTAGAGTTGATTTCCTAAATGAAAAACCTAATATTATGTATTTATATTAGTTAATTTTTAAATGTGACCTCCTACTAGCGTTACACGAACACTTTCCTAACACCATTATTCATTTTTGTTAGTTACTTGTCCTACATACAATGTAAAAACATTTAATTATTGTCCATACACTAACATCAATTTAGAATAATAGCTATGGAACAATGCAAATAAACGTATACATAAACAATTCAATATTTGTCGTATACAAAGAAACATCTCATTCTATTAAAAAATATATTATGTAAGCTCAGTTTCTCATAAATAATATCTATTACTCTGTACATTAAAGATGTTGATGAGGGTAATTTAACTACAATGAAATGTCCTTAATTTGAAATGTAAGTAGCAATTAAAAGTTAACATACGTCTCATTCTTATTCTCTCACAAATGAATTTACATTTTCAAAGTGTAGAAAGTACGTAATTGATAGTAGATCCATAGTATCATTAGTTAATCCTAGATGGCTGATTACTGTTCTCGCGTCATTGGTATCTTCGTAAATAACTAAATCATATCAAAGCTCAATGATATATCACCTGGATTAATTTTCAAGTTCATCAAAAGTTCTATGAAGTGTTGCGAATTTTTTCCGAAGTATGTCTTCTTTCCTACGTACGGCTTTAACAATGTCGGTATATACCAGGTGAGGTAGTAGGTCTGCTCATAATGGGACGTAGTTGTATTGCTTCTTTGTGTATTTTAGGCAGTCCATATAATCTTGGTGATCAACTGGCTATAGGCATCTTTCTCTTCTTATCTTCTTCTGGGAGTGTCGATTTCTTCAATAGCCACTTGCTTCACAATCTCGGTGGAATTTCTCTGGAGGCCCGAATAGACATCGGAGTTCAGTAAATCGCCGTTTCGTAAATCTGCGTTTAGCATACGTAACACTTGCGTTGCCCTTATCTGCTTTTACAATAATGAAGCTTCATCCTTCTTCAGTCACCTCAAAGCAGTCTTCTCTTCCTTAGTTATATTCCGTGTGGAAGTTTTAGCTTCACTTAAGACTCACCTCAGTTCTTGTCGTACTTCTTCTACATCAAGACTAGGCAAGGTCTGCTACATCCACTTCTATGACGAATTCTTCGATATCTTCTCTGGTGCAATAAGTTCATTTGTTGTTAGTTCTTTAGATAATAGATTAAGAGCTTACTACAAGAATTCATAGGAGCATATATAAAGAAGAACGTCTTGAAGGAGCTGGTAGGAACTACGACAACACGGCAGCAAGAAAATTGTACTAGAAACTAATAATACTCATATTTCTTAATGGAAAGTAGTTGTAGGATAGGCGACCCAACTGCATTGAAGTTTATGTGTATATATTACGAGGGTAGCCGTTTATATTTCGGGAATAGCAAATAAAAAAAAAATTTCGAATATAAACGGCTACCCTCGTATTATATAGTATGTTCCTCAAAGCTTTCAAAAACATCTTTTATTTCATTATTAAGTAGAAAACTTTTCAAGTTCCATTCTCATAAAACACAGGTGTTAATCGATAAGATACGACGAGTTTGGAAGAAAAGGAAGGGTGTGCATTTGTCACTAAAACGCAATACAAATTCCAACTAACGACTTATTGCTTCAACCTTTAAGTAAGTAATAATTAATAAGCAAATAAAATTCACATTTCTATATAATTCTTTAGGTTACTCTTAATTAAAGAATGTGTTCCAAAAGCCTTACTTGTAATGATAAATTTATATTGCGTGTCTATGCGAAAACTAGGTTTGCAAAAGACATTTTGTTATTTATACATGTACACATTAATATGGTAAATATTTTTAACGTATTAACTTCCATATGTTAAGTGTATGAATAAGTTTGATACGAACCAAGAGTTGCTTGTCAATTTATTGTGAGTGGAATTATACTCGTGCTGTAAATATTATGAAATTCCAAATTGATTATTTTTCTAGCTATCATTGATATATTATATATATTTAAGTACATATGTAAATTAAATTTCATTGAGCTTACGCTTTTTATAGCGCACCTAGATAACCGAAAAAAAATAGACATTTTAGTGTATTAAGTGTTTGAGCAAACGCCCACTATGCACTGGAGCTGTCACGTTTTGATATCCAACACATGTCGAGATGGCAAAGAAATCTGTAGTTTTGAAGGGCCTTATTTCCAGTAGAACTTAAGGGATAAATATTATAGGTGCCATAAATATGGGTACAGACTTATAAAGTGAAAATTGGGTTATTTTTATGTCTACCAAGATTATTCTAAAAGGGGCGCAAAAATTGAGATTTTCCAAAAGTTATAGTACATCGAAGAATGCTCGTGTGCTATCATTTTCGAAGGTCGTAAAAACGTTTTTATTCTAACCCTTTTGGCTGAATAACGAGAGAATGTAAAACTTGAAAATCAAGTTAAACTTAGGTATTCCGACGTTTCAACAATCCGTCTGCTATCATCATCAAGGTATTCCTGAGAAGCACTAATTCTTGCCAAACTATATTACTACCAATTCAATTTGGCCAGTCAAGCAGCACGATCGTTTCAAAAGACACACCCAGAAAAAAATTTGGGGCGCTTAATTCAAAAGATACTGCAGCCTATTAGATTATACAACAAACTAACCTATAAATTCAAACAACAAATAGATCACAATAGATATGATATTGTACTTGACTGTACTTCAGCTGAATATATAGGTTAAGGAAGTGAGAGGTAAAGAGTTTCGCGTATTAGTTCACGTTTTTTTCCGCCGGCCAAATAAAATTTGTCGCACTATAATCATTAATTTCAACGATTAATTTGGAAGTGCAAATATTCTTTATTTTTTACCGAAATGTTTGGTAAAAGAGGTGGGAAATATTTAAAATTCTGCATAATTTACCACTAGGCTACTTTGAGCAGCAACAGATTAAGTTCCATTCATATAAAACCAAAAAAGTCTATCGAAAATGAAACCAAAAAAGGCAGAATGTGAATATGGAAGAGCATATATACAAGAAACAGGCAAACCCCTCAGAGTCACTATCTAGGAACATCAAAAAATGGATCGACTAAGGGAAAGAAACAAGTTACATCTGACTCGGTATGTTTGGGAAGGTCGTAGGACTACCTGGAATGAGGCGACAATCTTAGCAAAAGATCACAAATATAGGAGAAAAATAATAGAGACTGCGCACATAATCATAACACCAAATCCCATAAATAGGTCAAGCCTGGAGATCAAAAACAAATAGCTCCTCATGATTAGAGAAAATATCTGCCGAAGATAAAAAATAGGGACGATATGTACCACCACACTAATCGTTGAAATTAATTAATTTGGCAAAAATAGCTCTTCTTAGGACTAGCCTGATGATGAAAGTCGATAAACTGCCGAAATATCGGAATACCTTAGTTCCGCAAACGGTAAAGATAGCCCAAAGAACAACTCAAATTATGTAGTAATAATAATAATTTTATTCTCCAATGGATTTACAATTACAATATATGAACCACTTTTGTTATCTGCGAACAACAGTTCGGTAGTCGATATTGTCAGGAATAAGGGTCTCAGGTTAGATATTTGAGGCAGTCCAGTTTGATAAAAATAATATTATACACTTGCAACTAAAATCCATTGTAATAACATATTGGGTTTTGTTAAGAACATCAGATGAAAAAACTGCTTCAAATGATTACCTCCAGCTTTTAAATCAATATGTATGTGTGTGTTTGAATCGATGACCTTTCTGAGAATCGTACCATGTGTCATTTTGATCCTTAGAAAAACGGTTCTAACGACGTTTCAATCGCTGGTGGCAGTTTTAGGCGGTAATCAATAAGAATACCTCTTACATCCCATAAAATGAAAGCCTTTCCTACAGATAGAACAGCTATTGTTTTCTTTGGGTGGGGGAGAACCACTGTGCCGTCACTGTTTAGATAGTTTTGCTTCAGGCGCGCAGTGACGCACGCAGTTTCATCTGTGGTAATAAATCAGCGCCTAAAATCTACCTTGTTTTTTAGAAAACGCTCCAAACAATACAAGAAATTTGTATTCGCACAAATTTTTTATCAACACAGCAGTCGTAATATCCACCTGCAGTTAGCTTCTTCATAGAAAATTCATCATTCATAATAAATGTTTTGCATTCTTTAGAACACCCTATACTATCTAAGATGTTTTCAACCGACAATTTTTTAGCACCACAGCACGCACTTTCTTAACAATTTGTGATGCAGTGGCAAACTTCTGGCGTGTACTACGAAGTACACTTTTAACGGTTGTATGACATCTGAACCTACGAACCCATTCATCAACAATAGAAAATAAAGAGACCGAGTTCTTTAGACCATGCTTCATCTAATTATGAACACTATTCATCTCGTAAAAAACTTCGAAACGCTCTTAATTAAAAGTTCATCACTAGAGTGATCACATTTGCCAGCATGCCAGGTTCGTAATAAGTACGTATCGAATATACTTATATTACTCATTCAAAGCCGGTTGATAGTATTCGCTCTGCTCAATTTGCTATATGTTATATATATAACATATATGTATATCCTATCGTGTTGCCCGACAAAAATTGATCGCTGCAGTCATCACAACGAAACATAGCGATCTAAAATTTGATAGTTGACGTTACTAGAAAGACGTACAATAAAAACAACCTGAAACTGCGTCGTCTCTTCCGTGATTCCGCGGACTTATGCGCCCACGCATCTGTCAAAGTATTTATATACTAACCGATTTTTTTTGTTTAAAAAATTCTTGGTTTACGAGACATTATAGTAGGCCTATATAAACCTATTCTAATCATTTAACTATTCACTACATTTGTTAAATAAAATACTAACATTTACACAAACAATTAAAACTTTTTAACATATTATTGTTTTTCTGTAAAGAAATTAAAATAAACGATACGTTTTTAAAATATTCGAAAAAATAAATGAAATCGTTTTGCTGACCGTACAAAGTTCGGACATGCGCACAAAGTTCCTTTTTTAAGTGTCGCTATTCAGTACTCTTAACTGTGTTAATATGATGCAATATAGTGTCTAATTACGATTTTTTAAAAGAAATTTTATGATGTCGTCTTTAGTAATTCCACATAATGTTGTACGTTTAATGATCATTAACAATGCATACTTAAAAGCTTAGCACTATTTGAAAACATGAAATTACATAAAGTCATATAAACGACTGTAAAATTATAACTTTACATTTAAATAAGAAAAATACATAATTGAAAATACTTATGTAAGTGTAAATATTAATTTTTCATGATACCATTATATACATTACATTATTCCACTGCAATTTGCATTTTTGTGTTGGTGTTTGTAATATAATTTAAATAATTATAATGCCTTTATTCATTCTTTAAGAATTTAAAATCACTCTAGAGCGACACAAGTGTTGAATAAGTTGCATATATACAAAAAAAACAATCGCTGTGGTTGTAATGGTACACGTAACTTTTTGAATAGAATATTTTTATTTTTTATATTCATTTAATTTTTAATTTCATTTAAATAATCATGCTGCTTGATTTATATTTTCCAAATGCACTAATTCCCAGAAGGGAGGTCTTAATTAATATAAATACATTGTGATATTTATATAATTTTGTGTAAGTGTATTTATATTTATTTTCCCTTAATGTATTATCAATTATTCCCAGAAAGATTTTAATTATACAAAGGTAAATGCATTGTCTTTGTATCTTTATCTTTATCTTCTTTATATCTTAGATTTTTCGCAGTTTGTCAGTTTAATTTCAAAAGAATAATAGAATACTTATTTATAATCCTACCAGCTGTACCTTGCGCGCGTTGCTACGCCACCAACTAAAATAATTTTGAAAGAAGGACATTACACAAATATTCAATTCATTTTGAGTCATTTTATTGATTTTGTTCATTTCGAAAAAATTGTGACATTGCAGCGTTTCGTTTCAATTCGATATTTATTGAAGTGCTGTGGGATACACAATATTTCTTGTTTTTCCATCTGGTGTGTAAACGAATAAATCAGAAGGTTTTCCGACGCGTGAGCAGGCCACATAGAGCTGCCCGTGTGAGAAGCATGGATTCTCCAAATTTAATCCACACACTTGCAACGATTGTCCTTGTGCTTTGTTGATAGTCATTGCGAAAACGAGTCGTACCGGGAACTGCGAACGTTTGAATTCGAATGGCATATCTGTCGGGATCATTAGGATACGTGGCAACAGTACGTCTTCACCTTTGAATTTTCCAGTCAAAATTGTTGCCTCGATAACATTGTTCATCATTTTCTTAACTGAGAGTCTGGTTCCGTTGCAAAGTCGTGGTGGATTTATGTTTCGAAGAAGAATGATGGGTACGCCAATTATCAATGTAAGAACGGGCGGTGGCATGCCTGGCAAATCAAGCGAAATCAAAAATTCAGTTGGATAGTTGACAACTTTGTCTTGATTCACCACAGTATCGATGAACTTATACATATGCTGTGGTGTCACCGGATATTCCATTCTGAATGGTGAAGTTGATGGTATTGACATCGATGTTTTTGGCCGCTAATATAGCTAAAAATACGCACAATATTGTTTGTTCAATGTGAGCCGGACATGAATTTTACAATTTACATAAATTCTTATGTCACCCACAACTCGAAACGTCACCATTCGTTCGCTGTTTTCATTTCAATTCAAATCAGCATGAACTGTCACGGCAATATATGAAATTCATTGGAATGGCAGTGGCGCCATCTGTCGAAAATTGGTCGTACCAACTTAGAAACCTTCGTGCGCTCATGCACAACTTTGCTAAAGATCATCACATGATCAAATGCATAGTTTACGATTCTATAAAGGACATATAGACAAACATTCATTTATATATATATATATATAGATAATTATGTTGCTGTATAGTCCTTTTATCCATGGTTATTGTATCTAACTTACATTGTCTTAGAACTATATACGTATTTCCCTTAACGTAAATTCTCAAAAAAGTTTTAATTATAAAAATATTGTCGGAATGCATTTATGGTATGTTCCTTTTCTTTATATTATAGGTTTTTCCACTTTTGTATTGTATGTTTCTTTTTAAAAGAGTGTAATCATTGTTTATTTTATATAATCCTTTAAGTATAGTTTATACCTCTTTTGTGTATTGTATCTGCTATGTGCATTGTGTCAGAAGTACAGTTAAATTCTGAGAAAGGTTTTAATTATACAAAGGATATAAATGCATTATGTTATTGGAGTGCATTCATACTCATTTTTATTATATTATGGATCTTTCCTAATTTTATATTGTCTATTTAATTGCAAAAGAAAATAATAAAAGTTTATAATTCTGTAGAATAGTTATTTTATGTATTTTTATATAGTATCTATTATATACATTGTCACAGTTTATGATTTGCATTTATAAAAAATGAACTAGTTGTGGAGAAGAGCATAATTCCTTTGCTATTAAGTGGATAATAAAAAAATTTTATTCATATAAATAGTCGGCAAATTTTAGACAGGACACAGGAGCCTAAGAAATCAGAGAAAAACGCAAGAGCATCAGAGCTCAGAGAGAACAAACGAGCCTAAGAACTCAAAAAGAAAAGAGGCCGTGTTAGATCTGGATAGCAGGTCATTCTATCCAGAGTGTATGTCGTCTAATACTAGACGTATCACTCATTTTTTACAAAGAAGAATTATCGCTCTGCAAGCAGAGACCGATAAATAGCGTTTAATATTATTCAAGAGCGAATAATTTGTGATTCGAAGCAGAGACTTGTATTAAGGCGAGATAAGTACTTATTCACATAAATAGAGAGACAATATGAGGTAAAACATTGTATTTGTAGTTGTAAAATTGTAATGTTAATTTTGTTATGTTTTCTTTTTTATTAATTGTAAGAAACATCCTCCTAAAGTGATTCTCATTATCACTGAACGCGTAAATATTTTACTAGGTAATGTGTGTCTAATCTACGAGAGAGTGTTTTTATATTCGCGGAATGGGGACAAGGGGTGGAAATAAAAAAACCAAATTATTTTTCTTTTTCAATATATTCACCTGCAAGACGGATACATTTTTCACATCTTTCAATTAATTTATTTATACCCTCATAAAAAAATGATTTCTCTTTATCTGCAAAATACGCCGAAATTGCCTTCTTGACTTCATCATCGGCAGTAAATTTTTTACCCCGCAGCTCTTTTTCATTTTCGGAAACAGGTAATAATCACTCGGGGCCAGGTCTGGGCTGTAGGGTGGGTGATTCACAATTTCGAAGCCCACCTTATGCAGGGCAGCTAACGCAACGCGGCTCTTGTGGACGGGCGCGTTGTCGTGCAAAAGCAGAACACCTTTTGTCAATTTTCCCCGTCTTTTCTCTTTAATGGCTTCTTTTAGTCGCTCTAATATTGAAGCGTAATATTCTCCGGTTATAGAAACACCTTTATCTTTATAATCAATCAACAATATTCCTTCCGAGTCCCAAAATACCGTTGCCATGAGTGTTCCAGTTGATTGTGACACTTTAAATTTCTTGGGAGGTGCTGTGCCCTTTTTATGCCACTGCATGGAGTCTTGTTTGGACTCAGGTTCATAATGATGAACCCAAGTTTCGTCTCCAATAACAATTCCACTCAATACACCATCCTTGTCTTCATTACAGAGGTCCAAAAATGCACGCGAACACTCTACGCGCTGTTGTTTTTGCGGCGGCGTGAGCATTCTCGGCACCCATCTTGCGCTGACCTTAGACATGCCGAGATGATCGTGTAGGATTTTAAAAATTGTTTTATCGGATACTCCAACCATTTCTGCGAGTTGTTTCTTCTTTAATCGAGCATCTTCGAGTACAATTTGTTCAACTTTTTGGATAAGTGCTGGCGTGGTCACCTCAATGCTCCTGCCCGGCCTCGGGTCGTCTTCAAGGGATTCCCTTCCTTGTTTAAATAAACTATGCCACTTGTACACCATGATTTTTCCTGGACAAGAGTCGCCGTAAACCAATGACATCTCATTCATTATGGTCGCGACTGATTTTCCTTGCCTGGTAAGGAACTTTATAACGGCACGATATTCGATTTTTTCCATATTTCACTTTTCACTCCTGATTATGTTACTTGGTTGACGATAGCTCAAAGACTAATTGTCTAATAACAATGAAACTTCGTATTTATACTAATCATGAGTCGCTGCACAGACTACGCCCCCAATGCGCCTACTCACCCCTCTACAACCCGCTCATTCCGCGAATATAAAAACGCTCCCTCGTATGTGCATCCTCTTCGTAATCCGAATTACCACAATAATTGTTATTTATATGGCGAGTAACAGCTTTTTGTTTATTTGTAAAGTGTGTTTATTTCAGTTTGCTAGCTCGTGCGTTCTATTGAAATATAATTGATTGTTATCGCCTTCAGGTCCTCGCATTTTTTTATAATTTCCAATATTCATTACCAAGGTGGAAATAACGCGCTGTTTAAATACCACAGAATATTAATACTTATCAAACGTACATTTTTTTTTCTAATATATACGTTGAATAATGTAAATTAAGAATGATTTACGTATTTATAATTTTATTTTAATTAAAAATAACCATTTTAGTAACAGGAATATAATTACAATGATAATTTATGCTGAATATCTACGTAAGAAATATTATTAGATATTGCAGGAAATATTAACATTAGACTATTATCGTTCATTAAAAATAATATAAAACCATTGTTTTTCTTGCTAATAGTTATAATTTCGCAATTTGTATCGAAACTGCGATAATTACTTATTAGTTCCAATAGGAAGCTTCAATATGTTTATAAACTAATCGTACTGTCTCATAATATCTAAATTACCTCTAATTTTAGATTCCTTAATTATTAAACGTTTCAAACAATGAAAGCGAAATTCAATTCTCAAAACGATTAACGGATATTTTATGTAATATTAACATAACAGACAACAAATATACATCATTAAATCTAAAACAAGAAAACGTAAGAAATAAAATTCGAATAACCACACAACAAAAGGAAGAAAAATTATCCAGAAAAACACTACACGACACCTATTACAATATCATGCAAGACATAAACATAGATGAAGAAGTATAATACCAATGGCTAGAAATGAGAGAATTGTTTCTAGAAACAAAAGCATTGTGATCGCCACAAAGAACTACAGAAAACACATCATTAAAGAATCTTTAAAAAACGATAATTGGAGACAATTTAAAATTACTATAGAACATATACGAAGGGTACTAGGAAAATTTTGCAATACAGCTTTGTTTATTTAATTTTTTCAAAGTAATTTCCTCTACACTCAATACACCTCTCCATCCTCCGAAACCAATCTTTAAACCAGTTCTGCTAAGTTTCGCTAGGGAGTAAAGCACACTCGTTGTCCCAAGCTCGCAGAAGGTCCTCATCACTGGAAAACCGCCTCCCTTTTAACTTCATTTTCACATGCGGGAACAGTGCAAAGTCGCAGCGAGCAAGATCTGGACTGTAGGTAGGGTGCTCGAGAAGTTTCAATCCTGTCGTGGTCAAATATTCGGTGCAGGCTTTGACGCGGTGAGCTGAAGCATTATCGTGATGGAGGAACCAGGTGTCCTTTCTAGACTTTGGCCGCAGGTTCTTCATAGATCAAATGACTTTAAGCAGGCACTGTTCGGTATACCACTTAGCTGTGACCGTGTGTCCAAAACGACGCGTTCCATAATTCCACTCGATTTGAAAAATCATTTTATTCTTTACAGATCGGGATTTTCTGACATCTACGGGTGTGTCCTCATCATCAAAGACCCACATTTTGTTTTGAGCTTTGGTCGGCACATCGTAATAGTACAGCCAGTCTCGTCACCTGTCACGATGTTGTTCACATATCGAGTGTGTCCCTTATTAAACTTTTTTAGCACCTCCCGGCACCAAGTGACACGCCGTGTCATCTGCTCTTTAGTCAGTCGATGCGGCACCCAGAGAGAACAAAGTTTCTTTGCGTGCAAATGATCATGCAGAATCGAACGAATTGCTGGTGCATTTAAGGCCTGAAGTATCCTCTATATGTTGGTAGGTCACTCGCCTGTCCTCGCCAAGCATTTTCCTCACAGTAGTAACGTTTTCCTCCGTAACTGACGTTCGTGGCTTTCCCGGCCTCTCGGCATCCTCCACAGTTAAATTTCCCTTTTGGAATTATCTATACCACCTGAATATCGTTGTGCGATGTAAACAAACATCACCTAGTGCAAGAATCATTTCTTCGAAACACTGGTCTATGTTTAAACCACGCACGAAATTACAACGCAAAACTGCCCTTTTCTCATTTCGTGACCACGATGCCATCGCAAGCAGTTTACACTCTCACTGCTAATGAATAACTGAGCCCATTGACATAGCGCGGCGGCTACTATGCACGTATGAACATGTGTCAACATGCAGCAACAAGCAGCTTCCTACTATTCATTGTTGTGTCATATTGCAAAACTTTCCTAGTACCCTTTGTATGTATGTATATATGATAACGTGTTAACATTATTACTTTTTCAAATGGAGAGAGTACATATATTTTTAAATACGGCAAAAGGTTTTTGACCAACATTTGTATTAATATCAGTCTCCAAGGAATTTCTTTTACATAATCAATTTATCAATTTTATAATTGGGCAAATGAAAAATATCGGGTAATGTACATACATATGTATGTATATATCTATATTATATATTCACACGTAATCCAGTAAATACTGTATTTAGTGTTATCCTGACAATTGCTTTACTCAAACAGGTATTTGTCCATTTCCAATATTAATTTATCTGCAATTAACACGATCACCTTGTTGTACCTAGCAACAAGTGCTGAAACCTTGTCGTTGGCTCACATAAAAATGCTTCCGCTTTCTGACTTTTTTCGCCTTCCATAAATAAAATAAAATAGTTTTGGTAAATGAACTGGTTAACTAAATGTACAGTGACAGTGGTTTGAGTTTTCCAATAAGTAATGGTAATATAATAATTATGAGAAATTATTGATTTTATCTTTTAGACCTCTCAAATACCATAATAGAAACGGATATGAAAATTAACTCCATCACGTAACAAAGAAAAACGTGTATTTGTAGTACCATTACTTGGTCTATAGTATACACAGTCTGTCGCAGAGAGCTTACTATTTTGGTAAAATTCATTTATTTTATTCAAAGCAATCGCCTTCGGCTTCAATACAACATTTTGCACGGTCAATTAACATGTCGAATGAATTTTTAAGTTCTTCTTTAGAGATGTCCTTCAAGATTCGCCGTCGACGTCTTTTTAATAGTTTCGACGTCGGCATAATGCTGTCCTTTCATCGGAAAATGTAGTTTGGGGGATAGGTAGAAGTCACAGGTGGGTAATTCCGGCGAATACAGTGAATGGTTGATGGTTAAAATGCCATTTGTAGTTAGAAAATCAGTGATAAACATCGAGCGATGAGATGGTGCATTATCATGTAACAAACGCCAGCTACCATTGTCACGATATTGAAGGCGCACTCGATAAAAGATGCTTCATAAAACTAAGGTAATATACGGCATTGACTGTTTGACTAGCTGGTACAAACTCTTTGTGGACTATGCATTTCGAATCATAAAAACAAATTAATATTATCTTCACTTTTGACTTCCCCAAACGGCTTTTTTCGATGTTTCTCGCTTGAATGCTTCCATTCAGAGCTTTGACGCTTGGTCTCTAAATCATATTGAAAACACCACGTCTCGTTGCCAGTTTTGATAGAATACAATTTCAGGTATTCTATTCCTTTTTTTTTTTGAATATTTAATCAAGTCTGTATAATGTTGAATTCGATTAGCTTGTGTGGTACAAATCGTTCTCAATCCCAAATGCTGTGTCAAAATGCGATAAATTAAATCTTTGGAAATATTTAATTCCATTCCCACGTATCGCAATGAGGATTTCGGCTCATTTCTGATAAATTCACGCGCAAGTTCGATGTTACTTTCCGTGACCACAGATTTTTTGCACCAGGATGTTCGTCGTCATTTATGCCCGTACGACCGTCTTTAAATCGTTTATACCACTCATACACACTCGTACACAATAAACACGCATTACCATATACTTGTTTCATCAAATTAAGCGTTTCTGTAAACGATTTACCGAGTTTAAAACAGAACTTGATATTCGTTCAAAATTCATTTTTCGACCAACACCAAATACACACTGTTCTTTCATGCACAGTTTCTTTGCTTCTAATGATGCAAATGTCATGATATTTTGACATAGCATTGGTGAAGGATCTACCTTACCAACGCATATTTTTTTTAATAGATGGCGCTACTAAGATTTACTATTTTAAAAAAGTTCCGTTTTCTCTGCGACAGACTGTGTATAAATAATGTTTATACTTAATTTAAAAGAATTTATGATTTATTTTACAAATTACTGGAATTTCGTGCCCCCCCTTCGACATTAATATATTCATACACATCGGTGTTGGAGTGTCATTATATCTGCTGTACTTCCACAATAATTGTTTCGTCTGTCTTGAAGCAGCTTGAATTTTGGTAATAAATGGAAGTCTGAAAGTGTGACTCGGTAAGAAGGATAGTTTTTCCGACTGGTGTGTGACGATGCATTGCCATAATGGAAAAGCACTTTCTATCGAGCTATTGCGGGTGCTTTTCTAGAAATAGCAGCTTTCACTTTATCGAAAAGCGTAGCATAGTATGCCCCATTGATAATTTGATCCTTTGCTAGATAATCGATAGGAAGTTTCTCGTTTGACTCTCAAAATACCGTGGCCATTACCTTTCCAGTCAAAGAAACGTTTTGGTCTTTCTTAGCGGAAGACTGTCATGATATCTCCACTGTTAAAATTACCGTCTCATTTCTGACACATAGTAATGGAGCCAAGTTTCATCGACCATAACGAATCGACTCAAAAGAAATATACATTGATAATACGTTGATGTTAAAAAGTTTTAAATCAAAGTTTTTGATTTGTATTCAGTAAACGCGACACCCACCTGGAGGAGAACTTAGACGTGCCTAATCCCACATGGAAAATGTGGTGTACACGTTCAGTTGACGTACTCACAGCTTTAGAATTTACATACATTTTTTCAATCATTTTTGGAATGGCAATACGTTTTAATAATCCAGAACCTTCTTCATCTTCAAGACTCATTTAAATACGGCGAATATTTAAAACGAGCAACCTAGGGGCAAATTATAACCTGCGACGGAACAGCGTTGTACAATGCATATCCACCAAAATCTCAGTTGGGTTCATCTTCGTATAAAATAAAATGTGAATAGGACCACAAATAACGATTTTATCCATTCTACAATTTTCACTAAACTCGTCGTCTTTAAACAACTGTATTTGACCAACTAAACGTCAGACGATGTTGAAAATTTAAACAGCTTTTGGCAAATGCATGGCCTACTTAATTATAATATCAATTATTTTCCCGAACAAACACTGATAAAAATATCATCCGTATAATAAAAAAAAGTTTATTACCTGCCGAAAGAAAACAATAAACGTGACCTACGCTTAAAATATATCGCAGATATAAAAACAGTTTTGCCTCGTAAAGGAGTGAAAATACAACAAATGTAATAAGAAGTGTTGTGTATATAAAGAGATAGGATATTTCTATATAACTATTTACATCAAAAAGTTCTGCAAACCAATTACGTTATAGCGCGATGTGAGAGTGCCTAGCGGAATGTGAGAATGCCTGGTACGGACTTGTTTCTGTGTAAGTTTTATCGCGAATCTACAGTATGTGTTTGGCTTCTGTCGTTTTGTTTACAAATGAATCTACAATGTGGGTTTGGATTTTGACGGTTAATGACTGGTACGAACTTGTTTCTGTATCAGTTTACCGCGGATCCAGTTGCGATACTATAATTAATTATCTGCTGATGATGACAACTTAGTTGTCGAAATGCGTATACAGAATACGAACATTTTTGTGGAAAGGGGTTTTATTTACCTTTTTAATTACTACTTACGGTTAGATTTCTTTATACAACGAAAGCATCGTAATTTCATTTAATCATTTTATCCCTAATGGTCTAAAATTAAAATATAAAAGAACAAAATTTATAATATATTTCGATGATATATAACCTTGAATTTATTATTACTAGATCCAAAAAATGTAACATCGCACAGGTATAAGTACATATACTATTTCATAAATTGATTGATGTCCTTTTGTTACTAGCTTAGTGAATTCTCATTAATCATTAAGTATTGAAAAATGAATAGAACTGTACGTAGATCATGGCTTTACATCATACAAACAGCTTATAAAATATACATACTACTCGTCCTAATGGTCTATTATTTCCAACATTTTGTTTTAACAAATATAATATTATACATAGAGCTGTCAAGACGGGCAGTGCGCTATAAATGTCCGTATAATAATATATAACAGCTTATATGTACATAAGAACAGCGCGTTAGAAACTGTTTTTATACAAAGATCGTTCCACATTTAGTGATGTAACATACTTTATACAATTGGAAAATTACTAGAATGATACTGTATATAAGAAAAGTGATATAGATTGCGTTGAGAATTATCATCCAATCACAATAATAAACAACTTCGCTAAAGCCTTTAAAACTTGCCTTTCTTCTAAAATTTTTCCGCAAATCAAATCTCTGCTATCCACATATCAGCATGGTTTTGCTAGTAAACGATCAACACTCACAAACTTGACAATATTAACTCAGTTTCTATCCGATAACATTGATAAAAATATTCAAGTAAACGCAATTTTTACGGACTTCACTGCATTTTATCGAACAGATCACCAATACTACTTCACAAGCTTGCTAAAATTAGTCTCTCGCCGCCGCTTGTCTTGTTATTTCAATCTTATTTATATTATAAAGCTAATTGTTTATTACAAAGACCATAAATCTCAGCTTTTTCACTCAACATCTGGAGTTCCACAGGGGTCAAATCTCGAACCTGTTTTGTTTTTATTTTTATAAACAATCATATTGTAGTTCTCAACTGACAGAAATTATTATTCGCTGATGATTTGAAAATATTTCACGTAATAAACAAAATTAATGACTGCACTCATCTATCGGCTATTCAGACGTGGTGCGCCTATATTCACTTGAACATCAGAGAACTGTGCAATGGGTGCAATGAGCTGTGTGCAAAATGGGTGCCACGTTTGCTTACCCCGGAGCAAAAACAAAAGATTGAGTGTTTAGCGAAGTTTCACAGCAACAAAGCAGAATTTTTGCGCCGTTTCATAACCATGGATGAAACATGGGTCCATCACATCACACCCGAGACAAACGAACAATCAAAAAGGAGAACCGGCTCCAAAGACCGTTTCATCTGCAGGCATGGCATCGATTTTTTTGGGATTCGCGTGGAATGATTTCCATTGACTATCTTGAAAAAGGAAAAACTGTCAACGCCGAGTATTATGCGAACTTATTGCAACGAGCGAAGAAATCAAGCAAAAACGGTCGCATTTGGCTAAGAAGAAAATGTTGTTTCATCAAGACAATGCACCAGCGCACAAATCCGTTATTGCAATGGCCAAAATTAATGAATTGAAGTTTGAATTGCTGCCTCATGCACCCTATTCGCCTGATTTTGCCCCATCAGATTATTTCCTGTTCCCAAACTTGAAAAAATGGCTCAGTGGTCAAAGATTTTCCAACGATGAGGAAGTGATGTCAGCAGTTAATGGCTATTTCGAGATAGCAAGACAGTTCTTATTGTAAAAGGGGTATCTAACTTATTGAACATCGCTGGAAAAAGTGTGTAGAGCTGAAAGGAGATTATGTTGAAAAATAAATATATTTCTTTCCAAAATTTTTGTGTTTTCTTTGTTGGGTCGGGTACTTCTGGGGCCACCCTCGTATCATAACCGAATGTTCATATTTGATGATATTCTACATACGCGGGGTGTACACTTTTGTGACTGACTGTACATGTATTCATATGTTCTTTTATAATATTATCTTTCCTTTTGCGACGTCAATATTTAGTGATTAATAAATTATTATTATTTTATAGTTTTCCTCGTAATACTTACTATTTCGATAGATCAGCGGGACTAGAGGAGACTAGGATTTGATCTCGCTGACCTTTTCAATAAAAGATACACATCTAACGATAATCAATTAATGACCACATCCGCGTTACAGGTATAAGTACTCATCAACATAGAAAATATGCGACTTAAGCAAACATATTTAAGTAGTTATGTAATGAAAAATATTCACACGTTCGACTGTTACGATCGTAAAAACTCCTCACAATATTTCTGCATTCACGAAACTTTTCCAAATTGTTTTAACGCATACATGTATGTGTGTATAAATCAAAATTATGAATAATAAAAATGAGGATTGCGCTTTAGAAATTGCTTTGCAATAAGATACACTTCGAATAAGTTCATTTTTTTATTATACACAAACATGTATATATATATTCGTATATACACAAACATTGTATTTAAATTGATAAGGGGTAACCACAGCTAACGAGATTGTTTCGATCCGTTCGCATATCTTATCGCATAGGTCTGAAACCACGTAACCCGTGAAATTAAAACACGGTTAATCTTTCGTCAATTTACTTAAATATAAAAGCAACATCTGCCACTTTTTACATAAAATTAAAGCAGTCTGGTTTGGGCTCTATACTCGAGTATATATACGTATTTATTTACATACAATATTTATCGTATTATTAGTATAACTTCAGTCCTACCTGAAATAGCAACAAAAATAATTTTAATTACTTTCGCGTCTGATATAAAATTATCAAGCGACCTTCAACACCACAACCACTAATATTCGTTTGTGAGGATTTTTACATTCACTTTTATTATAGTGTGCCTGCTGCTGTATCTGCTTCAATATAAATAAATATTCTGCTATAATTTCATTTGCGATCGCGTCATATAAGTTAACTTATTTATGCAAAGTAAACAATACTATCTGTCCGTTCATTATTATGAATAAAGTGCTTGTGGATATACAGTGAACGTACCGTTTTGCATCTGCACACACACTGACAACGGAAAATGCTAACACTCCAAGATGAAGAAATTTCATACTACGAGTTGTCGAAAAATTGGCACTACGACTGTTGTTACATGATAAGGTAAAGTATGATTGTATTTACCTCGAGCAGTTCTATTAACACCTTAATATGATTATAGAGAATCACGAGTAAATAAATGTGCTAACTAAATTCTCAAATTGAAATATTCAATTATAGCAATGTTTAATATATAACAAACAGTTCGCCACCGTTTTCTTCATTTAACAACAGACACAGACTGACAGAACAACTTAAGTATACTAAACTATAATAATACAAATGTACCTAATACCTAAGCAGTAAATTTTAAGCTACGATTTTTTTTTCAAAATTCTTTTAAGTTCAAGTGCCAGTGTGTGTTTGTGACATAACGTTTTCTTCGCTAGGAATCCGCCTGTGATATTTTCAAAATGCAGTTCGATATGGAATTGATTAAAAGTTACTATTGCGAAATTTATTTTTTCTTTAGGTAAGAATATATTTTATGTTACAACATGTGAAACTGCTACGTTCTTTAGCACCAGATTTGCGGCCATTATTATATACCATTTTTTTCCTAAAATGAGTCAAATTGTCTCACATATCGAAACCGAAGTGTTTTGAAAAAATCATTTATTATGAAACAGCTTCATTGAAAATTTTATTTGCATGTAAACTGCTTTTAAAATACATTTTGTGCACACATTTTTATTGCATTTAGCATAACGTTTAAATAATAATTAAAAAAATTAATTTTTATACTAAGAAAACGATCGTTTCACATCTAGTAATGTAACATTTGCATGGCTAACATAATCTTACATACATTACATAATTGGAAAATTTGTAGAATAATACTTATATATAAGAAAGATGTAGGTGGCATTGAGAATTATCGTCCAATCACAATAATAAGCGACTTCACCAAAGTCTATAAAACTTGCCTTTCTTCTAACATTTTTTCCGCAAATCAAATCTTTGCTATCCACATATGTATCAGCGTAGTTTTGTTAATAAGCGATTAACTGTCGCAAACTCAACAATATTTACTCTTCTATCTGATAACATTGATAACAATATTCAAGTAAACGCAATTTTTACTGACTTCTCTAAAGCATTTGATCGGACGGATCACTTAATACTGCTACACAAGCTTGTTAAAATTGGCTTCTAGGTGTCGCTCCTCTTCTTATTTCAATCCTGTTTATCTTATAGATCTGGAGTTCCGCAAGGTTCAAACCTCTCTTATTCTCATCTGCACATTTCAGGCAACACACAATGTCAATAACAGCGCTCATCTTCCAAATCAGTTGAATGCTATCCAGAACATGATCGTTTTTAAATATAAATGTATCACATTCACTCGCAGAAGTTCCGTTATTCACTTTAATTACACTTTGAACAATTTTTATCTTGAAAAATGTCATGTAACTAAGGATTTGGGTGCTACATTTGATTCAAAACTATTACTCAACAACCATTTCAAAAATAGATGTATCTAATGCTACATTAAAAACTCTGAGTTTCATAATTAGATCCTCCGAATCCTTCTCATCAATCGACAGCATATTACCACACCATTTTTCCTTTGTTACGTCCAAACTTTAGTATACGTCGCTGGTGTAGTCACCTCTTTATAAAACACATATCTATGTGTTAGCATTAGTGCAAAGGCTCTTTCTTAAGTACGTTTCCTTTCGCCAGTGTGAGAACTATCCTCTTCAGATCTTCTCATGTTAATCTATTGACTGCTCTTAACATTGTACCATTAGCGCTCCTCTTATTTCAATCTTATTTATCTTATAGATATAACTATGTTTATTACTGAAGTAATAAATCCCAGTTTTTTTCCTCAGCATCTGGAGTTCCGCAAGGGTCAAATCTCTCTTATTCTCATCTGCCAGAAATTATTATTCGTAGGCGATTTGAAAACATTTCAGGTAACACACAATGTCAATAACAGCACTCATTTTCAAAAACAGTTGAATTCTATCCAGAACATGAACATTTTTAAGTATAAATGTATCACATTCATTCACAGAAGTTCCTTTATTCACTTTACTTACACTTTGAACAATTTTTATCTTGAAAAATGCCATGTAATTGAGGATTTGTGTGTTACATTTGATTCAAAACTATTATTCCACAACCATATCAAATATATATCTAATGCTACATTAAAAACTTTGGGTTTCATAATTAGATCCTCCAAATCCTTCTCATCAATCGACAGCATTACCGGCTCCATTTTTCCTTTGTTATGTCCAAACTTGAATATGCGTCGTTGGTGTGCTCACCTCTTTATAAAACACATATCTATGCGTTGGATGCTTTCTAAAGTACCTTTTCTTTCGTCAGTGTGGGAACTATTCTCCTCGGGGCAACAGTCATATTAATCTATTGAGTGCCCTTAACATTGTACAATTAGAGTCCATAGACACCACAATGATATAAGATTTCTTTACCATCTCCATAATAGAATTAGCATACCTGAAAATCTATCAAAGTTAAGCAACTTAAGACGTAATAGTACAGATGTACCTACCTACATAGTAAAGTTAAAGTTACGATTCTTTTTCAAAATTCTTTTAAGTTCGAATGCCAGTGTGTATTTTTGATGTAACCGTTTCTTCGCTAGGAATCCACCTGCGATATATTTTATGCTACAACATGTGAAACTGCCACTTTCCTTAAAACTAGATTTTTGGCCATTATTATATACCAATTTTTACTAAAATGAGTCAAATCGACTCGTATATCGAAACTGAAGTATTTTGAAAAAAAACAATATCATTTATTATGAAAAAGCTTTATTGAAATACATTTTCTGCAAAAATAATAGAAAAACAAAATTTTATTATGTAATTGTAGATGTTTTTTTTTAAAATCGTAGAAAAGTATTATTTCATACAATTTTAACAAATATTTGTTTAAATTTGTTTAATTTGTCGATTGGTTGATGTGACCATCTTCAGCTTTTACCTGGCAAAATCTCGGCATCCTTTCTATGATAGTAATTTCGCCAGAGATTGCTGTTCTTTTATTTCAACGCATCCTGTAGTTAGGTTCATGGTGTTTTTATGCAAGTTGGAGCTAATTTTCACACTTGTCTATCTAGTTCACCCCATAACAGCTAGGATCCAAGTCGGGACTCTAAGGAGATCATTTCAAAATAACAAATACCTCGTCCCATTCTAATTCCTCTAAATGCCGCCGGCACAATTTGGAAGTGTATTTGGGATCGTTGTCTTGCTGGAACACAAAGTTGTCTCCAATTAGTGAAGTTTCAGAGGAAACGGAATTCTGTACCAAAATTTCTCTGTCCCTTTCTTTTCTTAGAATACAGTCTATTTTAATAAGATCGCTTACAGATGTTCCAGCAGAACTACTTCAAACTATTATTCATCCTCCTCCATGCTCGGTAGTGGATGTAATGCATGATTCGAGAACTCGTTTTCCTGTTGTACTTTGGACAAACAAACATTCTTCCTTTTGAACCGAATATCTCGAATTTGTATACATCAATCAAGAGCACTTTTACCGCCAGCATCCAATATTTATTAATTTTATTTTATTTTGCTTGGGCAATAACGATTTTCGCAGGACAACTCCCTTGATCAATCTTCATTACGTAAGCGCCTTTTTACCGTTGTGATGCTAACTGATTTTTTACTATTAATATTTGTCTCTGCTGCAATTCTCGGTACAGTTTTGTGTCTATACCTTTTACTTGATCACTGAAGGTTGATACATAACCCCTTGCCACATTAATTTTCGTATTCTGTATACGTATTTCGACAACTAAGTTGTCATTATCAGCAGATAATTAACACAGTGTCGCACTTGGAAAACTACGGTAAAAATACCCGTACGAAAACAAAACGTACACAGTGTACGTTTTGGCTTTCAGCGGTACGGATCGCGTGCGGAATTTGTTTTCGTACGAGTATTTTTTCCGTAATTTTCAGGTGCGACATTTTTTTAATTATCTGCTGATGATGACAACTTAGTTGTCGAAATACGTATACAGGATACGAAAATTAATGTGGCAAGGGGTTATATATCAACATTCAGCGATCAAGTTAATCAACCACAGGCTCCATTAAAATTACCTTATTTTACTTAACAAAACTATTGCTCTATCCTCTGCTGATATTATGTTTAGTCGGTCTGAGCTCTTTTTATTCAATAAACTTTTACATAACAAAACTATTGCTCCAACTTCTGCTAATATTATTACTTTTGGTCGCCCAGGCCACTTTTTATTCTATGAACTACCAGTTTCTTCATATTTTTTAATATTATAGTCCACAGTTTTGCGGTTTAAGTTGGGTAATTTCGCAATTTGTCTATTACTTTTGTCAACATCATGATGAGACACTATAATAGCGCGTGTTTGAGTCGATAGTTCTTTCTTACACGGTATTATTCAAACGATTTTATTTTAAAATAATACACAAACACTACGACACACTCTCTTAACACTTCAAAGGTGGAATGTCAACTAAAATTTTGATACAAATACGATAGCTCTTGTTACTTAATTTACGGCCTAATACAGTCGTATTTAAAATTTCCAAGAAAAAGATATTTATTTAATCGTCTTATCGGGGTTGTAAAACGGTTATTGTCGATAATTTAGTTTTAAAGTACTTAAATACATAAATACCCAAGAATATGTATGTATTTTGTTTATCTTTTAATTAAAATTTAATTAAATATTGGTTTTAATTAGGTTATAATATTGTTTAATTAAATAATATAAAAATATACACATGGGAAACACTTACAGCCAGTAATGTATTTCTATTGTATAACGCTTGCACTTATATACGAGTATTATATTTTTAACAATGGAATCAAAGAATAATATCATATCTCCCTCTCTCGATCAATACATAAATGTATTGACCGACAAAGCAAGAACGCTTCTATCTCACAGATCGGAGACCATGCCTCCAGTGTGTAATAGACAGAAACTTACATCTAGGCTTTATGCCAATTAAAGAATGTTAAAAAGGAATCATTCTATTATTAATAACACCCTATCAACTACATATGTTTCATCGAATTCACGAATCTTCAGGTTGATTTGTGTTATTAATGAACGATTCCTTCAGAGTGCTTATCATATCTTTTCGATACAGAAAATAATGAATAATATCATATCTCCCTCTCTCGACCAATACATAAATGTATTGACCGACAAAGCAAGAACGCTTCTATCTCACAGATCGGAGACCATGCCTCCAGTGTGTAATAGACAGAAACTTACATCTAGGCTTTATGCCAATTAAAGAATGTTAAAAAGGAATCATTCTATTATTAATAACACCCTATCAACTACATATGTTTCATCGAATTCACGAATCTTCAGGTTGATTTGTGTTATTAATGAACGATTCCTCCAGAGTGCTTATCATATCTTTTCGATACAGAAAATAATGAATAATATCATATCTCCCTCTCTCGACCAATACATAAATGTATTGACCGACAAAGCAAGAACGCTTCTATCTCACAGATCGGAGACCATGCCTCCAGTGTGTAATAGACAGAAACTTACATCTAGGCTTTATGCCAATTAAAGAATGTTAAAAAGGGAATCATTCTATTATTAATAACACCCTATCAACTACATATGTTTCATCGAATTCACGAATCTTCAGGTTGATTTGTGTTATTAATGAACGATTCCTTCAGAGTGCTTATCATATCTTTTCGATACAGAAAATAATGAATAATATCATATCTCCCTCTCGACCAATACATAAATGTATTGACCGACAAAGCAAGAACGCTTCTATCTCACAGATCGGAGACTATGTTTCCAGTGTATAATAGACAGAAACTTACATCTAGGCTTTATGCCAATTAAAGAATGTTAAAAAGGGAATCATTCTATTATTAATAACACCCTATCAACTACATATGTTTCATCGAATTCACGAATCTTCAGGTTGATTTGTGTTATTAATGAACGATTCCTTCAGAGTGCTTATCATATCTTTTCGATACAGAAAATAATGAATAATATCATATCTCCCTCTCTCGACCAATACATAAATGTATTGACCGACAAAGCAAGAACGCTTCTATCTCACAGATCGGAGACTGTTTCCAGTGTATAATAGACAGAAACTTACATCTAGGCTTTATGCCAATTAAAGAATGTTAAAAAGGGAATCATTCTATTATTAATAACACCCTATCAACTACATATGTTTCACCGATTCACGGATCGTCAGGTTGATTTGTGTTATTAATGAACGATTCCTTCAGAGTGCTTATCATATCTTTTCGATACAGAAAATAATGAATAATATCATATCTCCCTCTCTCGACCAATACATAAATGTATTGACCGACAAAGCAAGAACGCTTCTATCTCACAGATCGGAGACCATGCCTCCAGTGTGTAATAGACAGAAACTTACATCTAGGCTTTATGCCAATTAAAGAATGTTAAAAAGGGAATCATTCTATTATTAATAACACCCTATCAACTACATATGTTTCATCGAATTCACGAATCTTCAGGTTGATTTGTGTTATTAATGAACGATTCCTTCAGAGTGCTTATCATATCTTTTCGATACAGAAAATAATGAATAATATCATATCTCCCTCTCTCGACCAATACATAAATGTATTGACCGACAAAGCAAGAACGCTTCTATCTCACAGATCGGAGACCATGCCTCCAGTGTGTAATAGACAGAAACGTACATCTAGGCTTTATGCCAATTAAAGAATGTTAAAAAGGAATCATTCTATTATTAATAACACCCTATCAAAGTCTGGAATCAAAGTATGGAATCAAAGTATGGAATCAAAGTATGGAATCAAAGTCTTATTAATTTCATCTATGCAGTCACCTCTTGAGGCCATCGGCGACAACCTACTTTAACACTATATTTCTGGGTTATTTGGTCAAGTGCATCCACATCATATTTGCTACTATTATAAAATATTATAGTTTCGGATACAGGTTTTTTATTTTTTTCAGTAGTCACATTTAAATGGCTTAGTAATAGAACTTTTTTATTAGGCTTGCTTTTATAAATAGTTACATTTTGATCACATGAAGATATAATTATGAAAGTAGGTGTATCTTGATTAAAAATATAGTAAAAAATAATTTCTGCATCAGTTTTTACTATCTTCCAAAAATTCGTTAAAATTTACGCAATAAATGCAGTAGTGGGCATAAGTAAGTGACCGCTTCCAAAATTCAACTCCTTAACAATATTATTTTATATTTAATATTATTCTCCTTGTGTTGTCACACTAAAGTTCTAGTAATTGAAACTGCATTGTAAAATGAAAGAAAAAGCAATTTCTGCTAAAATATTCGTAGTTAATCCGATTCGGGTCTCTTATCGATGGTTGTATATCTACCTACTTAAGGACAGTTCATAAGCACTGTGGATTAGTGTATAACTGGATATCGAAAAGTTAAATTTCACGATGGTTGTCATTTATAAGCGACTTGTTTACTTGAATACAAGTGCCTGTAAATATTTTTCTAATATGGTAAAACGATACTATAAGCAACACAGCGCCTCTATTGGTAATCCATGTGGTGACGACGCCAATCCGTGAGGGCACATATATATTTCTTTTTTTAATCTGATGAATAATTTTGAAAAAATATATAGTTTAACTCAAAAGTTTACAGTGGGCCGATTTCTATGTACGCAAGTTTATTATTTACGACAAATATCTATCCAATGCTAGCTGTATAATTTAAACGACGAAAATTAAGAAAAAACAGAAATATAAAAATCCTTGAACTTTCCAACTTGTTTGCACAAATATTTTTAAAATTTTTAAACACCATACCACTAGATATGTTGATTGAGGCATGTGTAGCAGGTTTATAAGCATAACATTATAATTAATATCGAGGTTTTCATAAGAAAAAGAAAAAAGAGAAGCGATTACGTCTTTTCATTATATAAAACTCGGAAAAGTAAACTTACGACATTTCTCAGTTAATTTATTGTATTAATTCACCTTGAAAAGTTAAATACATTGTTTGTACACAAATTGCCCCTATATACATACATAGATAAGTATATATAAAAAGACATGTATATGTATTTATGATAAAAATTTTTAAAGTATTATCTAATAATTATCTCTATTGTCTTATCATGATTTATCTTATGGCAGATACGCAGAGATTTATTTAAAGCCGGATTCATTTGTCCACAATTAGTATGATTTATTAAATAGATGGATAGATTTGTAGATGTTAGTGTAACGTCATCGCAAACATGCAAATGGGCTACATATTACTTGTTAAGTAAGATATTTTTTATTATTAACATTTTTTATTTACATCGCTTTGCGTAAATGGAGAATTAACAGCAATTATATACTAATTTTCGATAACTTATTTAAAAATAGTTCTGTAGCAGAAGTCGTATGTATGTATGTACAATTATATGCATAATTAGCAAACTCTTTTACACGAAAAAATCACTTTCTATACATTATAAAGGATGTTTCAAATTTCGCGGTTTTTTTAAAGAATAAATAAAACAATTTGCATTCGCTTTCAAAAACTTTTTATTGATAATTGAAGTATCTGTTACGACATTTATATGCGAAAAATAATATCTGCCAAATGTTCTCTTCTTGCACTTCCACAGACGTCCACACTTTTGTTAAAATTTTCAATTATTTTGACATAATTAAGGCTCTATCTCACCAATGACACGAATAATGTCATCTTTCAAAGCAGGAATTGATTGTGGATTGTTTTTGTAAACATGACTTTTTACATAACCCCAAAGAAAATAGTCTAACGGTGTCAAATCACATAATCCTGGTAGCCAAATAACATCACTGTTTCTTGAGATTACACGTCCACGAAATTTTTCTATAAATAAATCAATTGATTCGTGTGCGAAGTGAGGTGTAGCGCCATCCTGTTGAAACCACATATCCTTTAGATCAATAGTCATTAATTTAGACCACAAAAATTCATGCGACGATATCGATCACCATTGACAGTTACAGCTTCACCAGCGGCATTTTCAAAGAAGTAACGTCCAATTACACCACCTGACAATAATGCACACCACAAAGTAACTCGTTTAGGATGCATAGGTTTCACATGAATAATTCGTGGATTTTCCTCACCCCAGATACGGCAATTTTGTTTATTAACATAGCCACCTAGTTCAAAATGTGCCTCATCGGAAAACATTATTTTTTGAGAAAAATCAGCTGTTGTTTATTGATGAAATTGACAAATTAACGACGTTTTAAATGATCTAATAGCTTCAGTTCCTGTGCTATTTGAACCTTATATGCCTTGAGAGCTAAATCCTTGTGTAAAATACGCCATGTTGTTGATCCACTAAGTCCAAGTTATTGTGAACGTCGTCTAATGGACATTTCAGGATCTCCAGCAACACTTTCACGAACCAAACCAATATTTTCTTGTGAACGCCCAATACGACTGTATTTTTCACTTTTTTGATCTTCCGCGGAACCGGTCTCTTGAAATTTTTTAATACTTCGACCAATAGTGCTTTCAGATGGACGATTATGTAAACCATAAAATTCACGTAATTTTCTAAAAACTCTTTTCACAGAACACTGATTTTCATAAAATAATTCAACAATTTGAACGCGTTGTTGCACCGTGTACGAAGCCATTTTTATAAATGTCATACATCACACTTTTTTAATGCCCACATACCCAGACAAATTCCGTGCGCCATCTATATTTTATTTATTCTTAAAAAAAACCGCGCAATTTGAAACACCCTATATTATTTATTTACATACAAATTTTTATATTCCTCTATTTGCATAAACACTGTAATTTAATAAGTAAATCAATATGGATTTATGTATGATCATTCAAAACAATTACAAATTTAGCTTCTCAAAAAGTTATATTAATTATTTATTTCTCTCGTTCTTCCAATCATATTTCTGGTACGTTGTTGATATTATACTTCGATAATGTCGACAACGTACAAGAAATACGATTGGAACGTACACTGACGTAAAAAGAAGAAAATTTTTTGACAAATGCATCGACAATATTTTGTGGAGAATCCAAACAAGAAATAACATCATAGGACAAAACTACAGGTATAGGTGTGGAGCCCTGCTTCAAATAAATATACTGAAATATTTGTTTTGGATTAGCTTTGACTGATTCTTCAATTCATTCAAGACAAGCGGCGTAGGCAGACGCAATAACAAGTTTTACAAACAGTTTGTAGACGTTTAAATTCGATATATAAAAAATAATTGTGTATAAGTTTCTATTTACGACGGTAATACCCTCTCAACTTCAAGTTTACGCATAATATTTCTTGAAAAACACGGTTGGTATTTACATTTTATTGAAATAGAGGAATGCTTAGGAACATACGAATCCCAAACGTAAATTCAATTATAAAACTTATCAAGCGCGTTATTGACATTCATGTAATTGTAGGGAAAACCAACTTGCATTCAGATCATCATAAAGTTGACGCAAACATTTTAAAACTACTTCGTATTTATACTATTTTTCATCCAAATCGTACATTCCTGTGTTTTTTTAATAAAATTCTTTTCCGATGGTTCTACGTATTTTACTCTAATTTGTTTAAAAAAACGTATTTGTACTATTTCTAAGTAAACATATAATTAGTAGCAATTACATACTGTTTTCGATAACTATTACTTTTAAGTGATTCCTTAGCAAATTCACATATAACTACAAGTACATATATACGCGCGAATATTAAACATTAATATAATTTGCATACACAAGTGAAATTAAGAATTATTTGAATATTAAATAGTTAACAATGGATAATATATTTTCATAAATTGTCAAAAATTATACTCTTTATATATGCAGATTCACGCAAAAACTAGCACAATTGAAAGATAATGCATTCAAACCTTGACATATAAATTTTTTAAAAGTCGAAAACGTACAAAGGTCAATCATTATTAGGAAAAGGTATTTCGAATGAAAATATGGAATAATTTTAGAAATATTTTATTAATTCTTTGTGGACATAAACATATTTCAAAATTATAGATTTATTAGCGTGTACTGCCACCAATGTTGTAGTGACAACAAAAAAAATATCTCAATGTCACCTAAGATAACGTAGAAATTTAAAAAATTAAATAATACTTAAAACAATAGCCGTGGTAGTTGCCAAATATAAATGGCTGATGCAACGCTAAAATTGAATTTAAGCAAACCATGTGCAGCACAAATTATAAGTTGTCTGAACGAATATATTGTTTCAAATTACAACAATTCTAGTTATTATTTAATTAATATTTTCTGAATTAATTAAACTTAACGTTTGTTGCTATTCCATTATTATTAATTATAGAAATTAATTAAAAGTTTTCCATATTAAACCAGGACTCGAACCTGTATCTACCGCTTTCTAGACGGTTAATATTCCACGGTGAAACGGTTTGTGTATTTATACACAATTGTAATCGTCAAAGCATGATTGCGCGTTGAACAATTACATCCGCTCCATAATGTAAATTATTGAGAGACTTAAAACTGTATTGCTTGGTGGCTTAATTGTTAAGTCAACCGTCTAGAGAACGATAGATACATATTCGAGTCCTGTTTGTATGCAGAAAATTCTTAATTTTCGATAATTATAATAATAATAACGACGGAATAGTTATAAATGTCAAGTTTCATTAATTTGCCATTGCGAAGCGCTTAATTATTTATTTATATACAATTGTAAACATCAAAACCTAACCGCAGGTTAGAAGAATTAGATCAGTTCCATAGTAAAACTTATGGCTTATTAAGGGACTCAAAACTGTACTGCATATTTACATAAAACCGTAAACAAAAGTAATATCTATTCTTGTTGCTTATTTACTCTATATATCCCTAACATTTTACATTTTTTACAGAAATCCAACATGGTGGAAACGGCGGACAAGTATGGAGAGAGCCCTAACGCTCTTATCAGTAATAGTTATCTTAATTGGTTTAGCTCTAGCCATAGCATTAAGTATAGTCCTGTACAAAACCAAAGCAACCAACGAAACAGGTAAATATGAAATATGTCATATTACTTTTTGACATTTTTTATTCCACTTGTCATTGTAGTAGTATTTAATCAATTTATTCCTGTAGACGCTCCGTTTAACGCTGAAGCACTTACGCGTAATAACGTAATAAATGCTTATCCAAAAGATGACAAAAGTGGCAACATCTGTCTCACTCCGGGATGTATTCACACCGCTTCCAAAGTTCTGGATTTCATGGATCCAACGGTTGATCCTTGCGATGACTTCTATCAATTTTCTTGCGGTAATTTTATAAAGAAGACGAATATACCGGACGATAAGTCATCGGTAACTACGTTTAGTGTCATCAATGATCTGCTGGAAGAACAGTTGAGAACAATGATCGAAGAGCCAATTCAACCGAATGAACCGAAACCGTTTACTTTAACGAAAAAACTGTACAAAGCTTGTATGAATAAGACTAAAATTGAAGAAATTGGTTTGACCGACATAAAAGAAATTTTAACACTATTCGGTGGTTGGCCAGTACTTGATGGGGATGATTGGAGAGAGGGCGATTTCGATTGGAGGAAGGCCGTTTATAAGTATAGAAAAGCTGGTTACAGCGTAGATTACTTGGTTGACTTTTCCGTTGGTATCGATTTGAAGAATTCGACCAAAAGAATAATAGATGTACTTATACTTTGCAATGTATATAATATATATATTATCATATCAATAATTTTAGCTCGACCAAGCTTCTCTGGGTTTGAGAAGGGAGTTCCTAATTAAAGGGCTTGATGACAAATTAGTTAAAGCTTATTACGAGTATATGGTCGATATCGCAGTCATTTTTGGGGCTGATAAAAAACGTGCTCAAAAAGAACTCTCAGATTCGTTAGAATTCGAAATGAAACTGGCAAATGTAAGACATCTAATTACTATTTCTTTTATAAATATTCGTGAGTTATTTTTATTATTTACAGATTTCACTTCCAAATGAAGAACGCAGAAACGCTTCTGCCTTATACAATGCCATGACCATACAAGAATTGCAAGCCAAGTTCCAGAGCATTCCATGGTTAGAATACATCAATACGCTCTTATATCCAGACACTACCATTACCCCGGATGAAATAATTATTGTCAGCGTACCTAAATATTTATCAGATTTTGAATTGTTAATGAGCGTTACATCAAAAAGGTAAATATAATGTTCATGTACGCCTTGTACTTCTTTAATTCGTATTCATTGCAAAATTAATTTACATACTTATACTCTTCTAACTTCTAGAGTACAAGCAAATTATTTATTATGGCGAGCCGTTGCATCGTCAGTATCGTATCTAACAGAAGAATTGAGAGGTAGGCAACTGCAATACCACACCATTGCTACAGGGAAAACAGAAAGAGTCTCCCGTTGGAAAGAATGCATCGATATTGTGGCAGGAAGGTAATATCTCTCATATTTTAAAGCGTACATAAGCGTCAATGACCAAATTTATTTCCATATAGTTTATCAAATGCCGCTGGAGCTTTATACGTAAGAAAATATTTCCACGAGGACGCTAGACAGAATGCGAAAGAAATGGTCGCCGATATTCGCGCTGAATTCAAAGAAATCTTGAAAAAAGTCGATTGGATGGACGACCAAACCAGACAAAGCGCGTTGGAAAAAGCCGACGCGATGGCTACTCACATTGCTTACCCCGATGAACTATTGGACGATAACAAATTGGAGGAATTTTATTGCGATGTAAGTATACCAAAACGCTTTTAATTCCCAAGACGTGTGAAATTTCAAAATGAAACTTTAATTTCAGTTAGATCTGGATTCCGAACAATATTTGAAATCGGCCATAAATCTAACCTTGTTCGCTACAAGATATTCGTTTAGGAGATTGCGTCAGCCCGTCAATAAAACTGATTGGATAACACACGGTAGACCCGCCATAGTTAATGCGTTTTATTCATCCATCGAAAATAGCATACGTAAGTTCTATTTCTTTGTTCAACGTTGTAATATCCAAAACATCAAATTACTAGCTTCAACTTTCCGTAATCTTTTTACGAAATTCTACGCCAACACTAAAAATAGTTAATTCCGTACTACAATTTCGTCGTCTTAATTTCAGAATTCCCAGCTGGTATACTACAGGGTGTCTTCTTCAACAATGATCGTCCACGTTATATGAATTATGGTGGAATCGGTTTTGTGATCGGTCACGAAATTACGCACGGCTTCGATGACCAGGGCAGGCAGTTCGACAAGGAAGGAAATCTGGTCGACTGGTGGGCGTCAGAAACTCAGGAAGCATTTATCAAAAAGGCCCAATGCATCATCGATCAATACGGCAATTTTACCGTTCCGGAAATTGGACTGAACGTGAGTACCATCTTATTACATCTCGAAACACGCTTGCTTTTGCTGTGTCTGTGTCCGTGCACAATGCTTTTGAACACTAGGGTATTTCAAGTATCTTAGATTGGTGGCAATAGAATATAAGTGGAATAAAAGAAATAGAAAGGAGCTTTATTAAGCCCGCCATTTTTGACAAATTATACAAATTTCCCAGACAATACTAACATTTTTCCAAAAACATATGACTGCTATTAGTTGTCTTTAGTGAGACATATACATATTGTACATAGAACTTGACAATACAGAGAAATTGGTCTATGGAAACTTTTCTCCTAAGAATAGGAAAACAAATAATGTTTGTTATAGCGTGTAGTTAATTTCAATTATTACGAGTTGGCACCAAATTTTTTTTTATTATTTATTTAAGTTATAGAGCCTATAAAGCAGTAGATTCCTGAATATTTAAATATATAAAGGGGAAAGATCTAAGAAGATTAAATTAAATAAATTACTTGACTATAAAGTCTTAATAATGACAAAATTCATAAAATTTTTGCTGGTACCTTGTCTTCTGGTTTCAGTGAAACCTTAATTAATTTCTTCATATTTACTCAATCTCCAACAGATTATAAAACATATCAAGAGCGTTATTAACACTCATATAATTCTAGGAAAGACCAACTTGCATTCAGATCATCATAAAGAAAGCGCAAACATTTTAAAACTACTTCTTCATATTTACTCAATCTCCAGTCTCCGCTATACCCCTCTTTAATAGTGATTCTTCAAATAATTATATAGCAACTACTGATGTTCTACAGGGTTCAAGTAATGGTTTTCTTTAGTCTTTTCATCAACGACATCGCCACCATTATTCTCTGGTAGTTCGTGGTTTGCAAAATTGCATTATTGAGATCTTTAATTGTCAGCATGATCATAAATTATCAGCATCACTTGCAGTGATGACAGAATTCTCGATAACTGTCTTGTTAATAACATCTCTATAAATATTGCTAAACGTAAGATAATTCTCGATAGGTATTTTAACTAATTTAATCATTGAATATCGCAGTGGTAAAAGCGCTGAACTTCGAAACCAATTATTCAGAGAACTCGAGATTTCAAACCACGTTAGGAGCGGTGCATTTCCCGCCAACTTTCAGTGTTATGGAGGTATAAAATTAACACTTCTCCTCCTTTTACGGTGAAGAGGGGTTGGTAACAAAACCATAGAGCATTTTACAAATACTAAAATATACATTCATACTCACGTGGTTGACAAGTCGAAAATACAACCCAGTTGGGCACTCATCACAAAAAAATAATGAATTTTTTGACTGCAAATACTCTTTGGTGCTGCGTTTTTTGTAGTTTCTTAGAATAAATTCAAATTTCTCGTAGTTATTTGTCTGATACGAGATATTTTGGATTTATTCTAAGAAACTACAAATCCTTTAGTAATCTGAACACCCTTGGATTCCTTTATTTCACCGTAGTACGATTTATATATTATCTCGTTGATATAAATATTTTTATATTATAAATTTGCTCCTTTAGTTCAAGATAATTCTTTTTTGTCATATGATGTAATTAAAATTTTCCTGTAAATGGAATATAATTCTATTTCAAAAATATTATAATTATTATTAGAAATACATTAATATTATAAATTAGAATAACTTTAGGATAATTCGAAACTAAATACGTAAATTAAGTGCTAGTAATTGAAAAAAATGAAACACACGACTTACTATTTATCTCAGGATCTTTTGTTGTCAACTCTAAACAATTAACATTTATTAAAGAGTATAATTACTTAAATTAATTGATGATAATCAAGAAACTTCGTAAAGTAGAATTAATTACCAATTCACATAACATTGAAGGAAATAACTTTAAATATTTTAAATGCAAGAGAAATGAAAACCAAGCGTGAATAAATTAGGAAATTTATTTGATGTAAAAATGACACTGATCAAATTTGGAACATTTATTTTTTAAACACCAAAATCGTTAACACCAATTTTACAATATTAGATAAACAAGTAAATATGGTTTTTATACGTATCGGTTATAATTTTACTTTTAACATTGTAATTTTATTTTTCTGAAGTTGGCATCCAGTATAATAAGAAACTTGTCATTTTTAAATGTCAAATGTAACCGCTTAACAGTAATAAAAATGTGAGTGAAATAAAAATTGTAGAAAAAATAAAAGACACACTTACTAATACTAGCTAGCAATATGAATCGTTAAACGAGCAAAGTTTGAATTAGGATTTCTAATACTTTTATTCAAATTTACTTATTTTACATAGTACAATGTCAAAGCTAGAATCCAGTGCAATCAACAAATGTTTTAATTTAAACAATCCTATCTTCCTAAAGCGTTTGGAATATTTAAAAACCAAAATAGAAAAACTATGTCTGACGAAAGTATTTACATATATAACTTGGTAAAAATACACATACAATAAGTTGTCTTCAAATGGGTGCTAAGTATATATAATATAAATATATGTGAATTTATGTTATATTCTCTAAATTATTGTATTAAGAGGTAAATAGTGGTATAATTATATTAAAACTACAGTAGTTTTGATCGTAGAATTTCATTAACCAATCTACAATGCGTTGATATACTCTTTCTATCTTGTTTTTAACTTAATACTTAACATATACTATCTTTCGCTGTTTTACCATTTAGTGTAGCATGACATGTAGAGGTAAAGGTAAATGTTTTACATAGTGTAGATTTTGCTAACAAACTAATCTAACTTGCCCTGTTTTGAAAAGAGGATGATTTTGCGTTTTTTTTCACAATTATCTATTAGTTTACTTTCACATTTAACAATGGCAATTCGAGAAGACAACTAACATGTATTGCTGAAGCATGTGTAAGGTATGAGTTTAGAAGAATCATGTACAAACACAACTATTAAAAAGAAAACGAATTGCAGGCTATTTTTAGTTTCTCTTTTTGAAAAAGGGGAAATTCAAAGGTTAGCAAAACGTATCAATTGCTGATTATAAATAAAAAGCATTAAGAATGTTTTATTCAATAAGATTATTGATTGTTAAATTTCTAAAATCTATTACATTTTAAAATGAAATGATCGTTAGTATGTACCAGGTCTACCGAAAAGTCATTACCGGTTTTTTCGTAAAAAAAAGTACATACTTCTCAAGAAAATGGAAAAATGTATTTATTCAAAGTATTAGCCATTTAATTCTACACATCTTGCTCATCTCTCAGGCAATTTATGGATGCCATCCCAAAAAGCTGTTTGTTCTTTGAGAAAAACAATTCATCGAGCATCGTGCTGCTCTGCAAGCTCTTGTCCCATTGATGCGAAAAGGTGATAGTCTAGAGAGTACGGCGGGTGCGATATTATGTCTCATCTAAGTGCTTTCAACGCTTCTTTGACCGATTTTGCTGTATCAGACGGCGCATTATCGTGCTGTAAAATCACTTTACCGTGTCTTCGGGCCCATTCTGGACGTTTTACTATCAATGAATGATTAAAATTGATAATTTGTTACCGGTAACGATCAGGATTAACTGTTTCGCCAGGTTTCAACAGTTCGTAATACATCACGCCACTCTGGTCTTACCAAACACAGAGCATTGTCTTGGAGTTGATGGGCCGGCTTCACCAGGTGATAACCATGATTTTTTACGCTTAGGGTTTTCAAAGTAAATTCATTTTTCATCACCCGTCATTATTCGATGCAGAAATGACTTCCGATCATACCTTTAAAGCAGCATTTCGTAGACGATTTTCCATTTACCTGTCACTCAATTGATGTGGCACCCATTTTCCCATCTTTTGGACTTTTCCCATTGCCCGTAATCGGTCGCTAATTGTTTCTTGGACCACATTTAACGCTTCTGCCAATTGTTTTGAGTTTGGGTTGAGTATTTATCCAATAACTCCTGCGGTTTCGCATCTTCAAACTTTTTCGGTCTACCAGAACGTCCTTTGTCTTGTACATCAAGATCACCACTTTTGAATTGTCGAAACTACGCCTCACATGTTTTTATGATTGGACGGTGTTACTTTCGCAAAATATAACATGTATGGCTTTGAAGTTTAATGTCAGTAGAATAAAATGACATATTTGTCAAATCATAACATTCGATACTTAAGCCAAGCGACATCTGTTAGAAAAACCGGTAATGACTTTCCGATACACCTGATAACTTTACTATCAAAAACAAAATGCTTTTACATGATTATTAAAATTTTGATTTCAAAATTGTATCGTAGGTGTTCGATAGATCATATACATATGTATATTTAATATTTTTGTACTTTATATATTCCTTTGAATTTCGCCTTTTCTATTTTATTTAGTAATATAAATTCTAAATAATACATCGAATAACTGTAGAAAATGTAGTTACTAACTAGGTAAAAAGTTAAAATATGACACGGGGTGTATTAAAGATTTTCCGGGTAGATGTAAATATGAAACGTGATTTTTAAAGAGTTAAGCCATTGAAAAACGCTTGACTACAGTAATAAATTATTAAATAAATCGAAAGAATATTTTATTGAGAAAAATGGTATAACATTTGGAAACCATAAGTAATATAGGGGTGTATATATATTAGCTAATTAGTTAAAATTAGTTCAAAATAATAGCTAATTAGTTAAAAATAACTTTTATAATAATATATATTTTAATCCTTGATATGTATTTCAATAGCTAAGTTGTCATCATCAGTAACAGAGAAAATTATACTTTGGAGTTATAGGGATATACTTTAGTAGCGTAAAATGTTTGCTAGTGCTCCAAGTACTACCTCTTTTTACTGCTAATTATGAAAATTTAATTGTCGAAATACGTATAAAATATTAAAACATCGTAGAAAAAGAAAGGCTTTTATTAAACGCGTTAATAATTATGTATTTGTAATATAAAAACGGAAGGGATATTGCTGAGAAATGTATCAATATACACAATTAATATTTTCATTCAATAAAGAGTTATATTCTACAAATATTAATATTTAGCAAAGATATATAAAACGAAAGTAATATAATTACGTATTCAAAAAATTGGTTTCGGATTAGACACTTATTCGACTTGAGCTGGGAGCTGGTTAGCTTTGCCGGCGCACAGTAACGCGTTCGAGTAGGATGATTATATTTATAGCTATATGCTCAATTGTGTATTAGTTTATTCGAATCACTTCTAAGAATGTGTATTGCTGGTTCAACAGACTGTAGCAATTCCGAAAAATGTGGCACTTGCAATGCGAACTTAATGATTTACGCGAATGGCAGGTGAAAACACGTAGGAAGTTTACAGCATATGTGGGCAACAACCGGCCCGCTGTAAGATTTGATCCGGCCCGCAAAACATTGTCGTATTATTTCATGTCTGATATCTATCGCTAAAATTATGAACACTACTTTAAAATGCACTACTTTTAAACGCGGCCCGCGAACGTATTTGCACATTAAAGTTTGCCCCACAACATGTCAAAGGTTGCCCATACCTGGTTTACAGAATGTTACAATCACGTAACATTTTCGCTCACCAATGTACGATTAATTGAATCAGCGATTCAATTAATCGTACAGTAGAAGCGACTCGAGTGACTAATACATAATTACGCGATATATAGATGTAAATAAAATCGTCTCGATCGACGCCAGCCCAACTCATATGATTTACTATAATTTTTCAGCTGTATAATATTCTCTTATGAAAGTACTTTACTTTGAATATTTCAACTATTCTGTTTTTGAATGATTTTCCTTGAGACTCCGTAAAGACTGATACAGCATCCTGCTCGATGTTATATACGTATACTTGTTCATTACTTCAAGGAAGGTCAGTTACAAAAGTATTCGTACACTCCGTGAATGTTGAATATCAAATGTGAACATCCGGCTTTAATAAAGCATATTTACTTCCATTTAAAAACCTCAATAACAATACGAAAACTGTTATTATTTACAACTACAGAAGAATTTGCTAAATATTCTAACATCGAATGGCACAAAAGAATACACTTCACTTTTGTAAGATATTTCTCTAATAATAAGCCATAAATCTCTATCATAGTATTACATATTTGTGAGAAATAAGTTGCAAAAGTAAACATGTTCGGTAATTTGCCCAAGTTAACAACACTACCCAAATGAAGAAAGCCCCTAGGTTAAAAGCCAAATTTGTCGAGAAAGCGCGTTCTGCAGTGGACATTGAAAAACAAAATGTTCAATACTGAACTGTCGAAGAGCTACTGAGAAATAGGTGTCCAAAGTTACGAGTTACAAGTGGAATGTGTCAAAATCCATGGATAAGTGCACTGAGGACAGCCGTACAGATAGAATTTTTTACTGGATAGAAAATACATTATGAAAACATGGAGAGCATTTAAAAAAAACTGGTTATAGCAGAACAGTATTACGTAAAAGAGCTTTCATTAAGCGTAGTTAATTGTTAGCTATTGTAAAACATAGAGCATATAGGTAAGTATTAACGTTGCTAATGAAAGGTTTTTTACCTTCTACTTTTCCGTTATAATCGACTTTTCTTCAAATTCTCTTTATGCTTTCCCAATGTATTTTTTTTCCAGTATCCAATTCCATCTGTACGGCACTTATCCATGAATTTTAACTCATCGCAGTTTTCTAATCGCGCTCATTTAGAATCTTTGGATGCCTCCTTTTCGGCACAACTTCAACAATTCAGGAATTTTCAATATTTCCTTTTCAATCTGATCAGATTGAAGATTAAATTTTCGATCACTTCGATCATTCACAGACAAGTGTTTCTTTACAATGTATCTTTGTAGAAGCATCAAATATTGATTTTTCACAAATACAACATACTATGAAGAGGATTTACCGAATTCATTCTAAATTTATGGCTTACCATAAAGAAATATTTTATAAAAATGAAGTGTATGAAAACTTGCGACATTTGTTGCTAAAATATTTAGCGAATTGTTTTGTAGTTGTAAATAATTTCAGTTCTCATAATGTTTTGGTGGTTTTTAGAGTTGTTTAACGTTGTTAAATGAAAGTAAATATGCTTTATCATAGCCTGATGTTCACATTTGATGATATTCAACGTTCACAAGGTATATGAACACTTTCGTAATTGACTCTTTGTTAAATGGAGGAAACAACGAATAAAAACTATCTACAGTCCTTTCGGTTAGAGAATAATACAATACGTCATCAAATCATGCGCGAAATGTGACGTCACGAAACCCAATACCACAGCAAATGGCGTACTTTTAGCGTACTGTTATAAAAGGAATAAACAAACTACATAACCTCCACGAAAAAGCATAAACAATATGGCGGAATCGCTTTGGGAATATTGGCAAATCAGAGCGCTTCTGGTCGTTGCCTGGCAACAGAGAGACGCTTAATGAAATCGAAGCATTCATGAAATACGATGTAAAAAATGAAAAATTGTCTAATAAAAACAATTAACAGATTAAAATGAAAGAACGTAATAAGTAGATTTTTATTATATATATATATATATATATATATATATATATATATATATATATATAATTATATTTACTGCATTTGTCTTTTGTTTCTTATTATTTTAATTTATAAAAAACATTTCATTGCTGGCTCTTCTTTAAACACTAAGTTTGGTTATAATTTCATTTAACCCACGACATTGATAGGCTCAAATATTTTGATTAGATACGTTTGCCACAAAGATTTTTATTTCAAACGAAAAATTCTATCAACCTTTTCTTCTTTGATCGTTTGAAAAATAGTTATTAAACTTAACTAGTTTTTAAGGTAATAAAGTATTAAATTTATCGGATTATTTAGAACATATTATATTTACGTAATTACTAATTAATTTAGGATGTCAAAAGGTGTAAAATTAGATGGATCATGTAATGATACACATTATCCATCTTCAAACAGCCAAACATTTTCTTAGTGGACGTCTTTATTATGATCATTCATAAAAAAGAATTAAGCGCTACAGCTTCTTATTTATTGGCACTAGAACCCAAAGAAATTGATATTGAAGCAATCGAATCGACAATTACGAAGGTTACCGTTTATATTTCGGGAACTGGAAACGCTTAGTGAAATCGAGGCATCTCTAGGTATTAGTAACACCAGCGTGCATAAGATCCTGCATGAACATTTAGCCGTTAAGAAGCTATGTTTACGTTGGGTACCACATAATTTGACAACCGCGTCGATAGGTGCCAAGAAATGTACAAAAAATAAAATGGCGGTGCTTCAAAGAACATTTATAAAGTCGTCACAGGTGATGAATCTTGAATCTATACGTATGAGCCCGATAGTAAACAGCAGTCGACTGTGTGGGTATTCCAAGATGAGCCAAAACCAACAAAAGTTGTTCGCGCTCGAAGCACATCAAAACAAATGGTCGCCTGTTTTTTCGGAAAAACCGGACACGTTGCAACCGTGCCTTTAGAGACTTGTAGAACGGTCAATTCCGAATGGTACACAACTATTTGTTTGGCAAAAGTTTTTGAAGAAATAAGGAAAACAAACCAAAAACGACAGATCATTGTCCACCATAACAATATGAGCTCTCACAGGTCGGTTCAAACAAATGAATATTTGACGGGGCAAAACATTGAATTGATGAGCCATCCTCCGTGCAGTCCTTATCTAGTATCCTGTGATTTCGTTTTCTTCCTAGACGTTAAGAATAAACTTCGTGGTCAACGGTTTTCTACGCCGGAAGAGGTAGTTGAGGCATTCAAAACTCATATTTTGGAGATACCGCCTTCACAGTGGCAGCAATGCTTTTCGCATTGGTTCAAACGAATGCAAAAGTGTATTGATTTTCAAGGAGAATATTTTCGCAAAATATAAACGGCCACCCTTGTATAACAATACTAATCTCCATAATTATGAAATTAAGTTTCGTAAATTTATCGAATAGAGCGTGAGAGTATAGAGGTAAACGCCATATGTATATTCCCAGCCTAACAGGCTTATACATGTTTAAACGTGTTCAATGTGCGGTTGTGTCATAGTTGCATATGTGTTAAGCCTACACTATAAATAATTCTACGAGCAATAGTTATCAATTCAGCGATCCAGTAACGTCATTAGTTTATGAGAGGGGTTCCCAAAGCGTTTATCGCGACACCCAGGGCGTCGTAGAGAGTATGCAGAGGTGTAACTGCGCCGCGGGTTAATAAAATTTGAGAGTCCCTATATATGTGTATGTGTGTGTGTATACACGGTTAAACAAATGTAAATTTTCCACGATTAATTAAATGCACGTAGGGATTTCGATGAGCATATTAATATTCGAACCAGGCTTCCGGCTCCAGCAACGACAGAGATATTTAATTAAATCTAATCAAGCAAATTTTATTGAATACAAAATAAATTAAGACAAAAAATATAAACAAAAACACAATCAGTTGACAAACTTTTCGAAATGATAGCAGTTGACTTCCAGATAGTGTGCGTGAAAAAAATTCTTGAATAATGAATAAAATTTGCCAATGCGTCCTCACGAATTAATTGCATTTCCTCAATTATTCTCTACCGTAACTCGTCCAGATTATACGGTCGCCTCATATAAACCTCATATTTTAAATGACCCTCAAAGGAGAAAAATCTAGAACATTTAATTCTGTTTACCGTTCAAGCTATTTAACGAATCCTCTTCGCCGAATATAATGATTTGGGAACGTTACTTTCAAAAAACAAACATTATGTGTATAGCGAAGAGGTACCCCATCTCGTTGGAACCAAACACTTATAGGTAATTCCTCATTTTACTCAATACTAGGAACAACTTATAAAAGATATAAATATCTCTGTCCAATTGGTGTACCATGAATACAAAATGGACCAATAACATGGTTCCTGCAAATACCAGCCCAAATGTTTAGTTTCTGCGAATGTTGTGTATGCTTAAATTCAGTGAGGGTTATCTATTGATCAGTATCGACAATTATAGCTATTCAAACAAAATGTAGCCTTGTCGTAAAACAACAAATTGTATATAAAATATTTGTCATTGCTGGCAACTCTCCATCACTCGTTTGCAAAATTCAATTCTACGATCATAATCTCCACCCAATAATTCTTGCATGATGTTTCTCATGCTTCAATATTTTGGCTACTCATCGGCAACTTATATAATAGTTTAACGCGAGAGATATAGTATAAATTGATGGTTATTCTTCTAATGCTTTAGTAATATCTTGAACTTCTCGATCTTTAGTAGCTTAATGACAGGGTACGTCCCGGTACGCAGTGGGCATGGGTTCGATTCTCCTTCTAGGGCATGATTTTGTATGTAACAACTCTTCATCACTCGTTCGCAAAATTTAATTCTACGATCATAATCTCCACCAAATAATTCTTGCATGCTATTTCTCATGCTTCAATATTTTGGTTACTCACCGGCAACTTATATAATAGTATAATGCGAGAGATATAGTAGAAATTGGTGGTAAATCTTCTAATGCTTTAATATCTTGAACAGTAACTTCTTGATCTTTAGTAGCTTAATGGCAGGGTACGTCCCGATACGCAGTTGGCATGGGTTCGATTCCTCTCCTAGGGCATGATTTTATTAATTTCCGCCTTCATTAAAACGGTGTAATAAACAGGAAATTTCGAGTTTTCATTAATTTACATAGTCGACTGCACGTGTGTATATACATATGTATGCATTTAATAGTAGTAACTTCATTAGCTACCAGTTTTACCCGTCCACCTTTTGGTAAATTTCTAACATTTCCGGTTTCACCGTCGACAGTTCGTGATATCGAGTGCCTATCTTAATGCAAATTGATAAATAAATTACTATCACCAAAACCTATCGTCATCAAAATTTCAGAGGTTCTTTTATTGCTTCTTAATTTAGCACCACTCTACAGGCAAGGAAGTTTATAGACCACAATGTTTGTACATATTAAATTTTACAAATAGTACTCAAAATTTCACAAATATTTTATTATTAAATTAAAGCAAGAAGAAAAGGAAACAGTAAAGTATTAGTAATTAACTGTATAAAATAGCTTGTCAATAGAAATCTGATAAAATATTTGCTTAAATACTTCTTAAAAAAAAATAGGAAAAGTCAATGCATAATTTAGCAATACGAACGACGCACAAGAAGCAAAGACAAAAAAAAAGTTCGCACAAAATGAATGAAAAAAGTGGTCTAGAACACTTCGTTAGGCAATACTAAAACTAATGCATAAAATCAATAATAGTGTTACTTTCCTACAAACAAGGTTATCGATATAAATAATTGTAGTATTTAGCTTCGATTACGTAACAAGCAACTAGTGAGATTATTGCACAATAATAACCATTTTTCTAGCAGTTTCATATTACAGTTATAAATAAAACCTTTACATTATTATACTGCACGTTTTAAAAGTTGACCATTGGAGATTTATACTGATTTTTTTGAAAAGAAAGACTGATAAAAAAAGCCTATGTATGCATCAGAATTTAATTAAATATTGACTGGGCTTTATTAAATATAATTTTATTCTGTACTTTTTATCTCTAGTGAAGCGTAATGTTTTATTTGAAGATATATACGTCACGTGTTAATGGACATACACAATCTGTCGCAGAAGAAACAGATCTTTTTTAAAATAGTAATTCTTAGTAGCGCCATCTATTTTAAAAATATTCGTCGCTAAGATATATTTTTCATCAATGATATGTCAAAATATACACATAAAGTAACTGTATTTGGCACTGGTCGAAAAATGAATTTTGAACGAAGAGCAAATATCAATTTCTGATTTAAATAAATCGTTTATAGAAACGTTTAATTTGATGAAACAAGTGTATGGTGATGCGTGTTTATCACATACAATACGATTTAAAGACGGCCGTACGGACGTAAATGATGACCAACATACTGGTGCAAAAAAAATCTGTGGTTACGGAAAGTAACATCGAACTTGTGCGTGAATTTATCAAAAATGAGCCTAAATCCTCATTGCGATACATGGGAATGGAATTAAAAATTTCGAAAGATTCAATTCATCGCATTTTTACACAACATTTGGGACTGAGAAAGATTTGTGCAAGGTTTGTACCACACAAACTGGATTCAACAATGTTTTGTACAGACTTGATTAATGACAAAAACTTCAGGTATTCTATTGTAACTGGCAATAAAACGTGGTGTTTTCAATATGGTCCAGAGACCAAGCTGAATGGAAGCTTCCAAGCAAAGAAAGACGAAAGCCGTTTGGAGAAGTCAAAGTGAACACAATGTTGATTTGTTTTTATGATACGAAAGGCATAGTGCACAAAGAGTTTGTACTAACTAGTCAAACAGTCAATGCAATATTATGTTGGTGTTATGAAGCGTCTTTTGGCACGTAATCATCGTGTGCGCCCTCAATATCGTGAGAATGGTAGCTGGTGTTTGTTACATAATAATGCACAATCTCATCGCTCGACATTTATCACTTTTTCTAACTACAAATAGCATTTTAGCCATCAACCATTCACCGTGTTCACTGGATTTGGCTCCTTGTGATTTCTATCTACACATATTCTCCAAACTACATTTGCAGATGAAAGGACAGTGTTATGCCGACGTCGAAGCTATTAAAAGCCGTCTCTAGAGATGAACTTAAAAATTCATTCGACATGTTAATTGACCGTGCAAATCTTGTATTGAAGCCGAAGGCGATTACTTTGAAAAAAATAAATGAATTTTGCCAAAATAGTAAGCTTTTGTTTTTATTTTAAAAAAGTTCCGTTTTCTCTTAGATAGACTGTATGTAAGTGAATAGATTGATTTGATACAAGTTAAATATTCTTATTAAATCATATGTAAATGTATATATGATATAATCATTCTATTGCATTTATTAATATGTAAAATATCGTAAAAAACGAAGAACAAAATGCTTACGCAAAATTTGTCGGCAATTAATATGATTACTTTTGTATTTCTTCAGAGTTATAGAATTAATAAATGAATATATCTAAGAAACAACAATAATCAGTATACATAACCTAACAATTTAAAATGGCTGTAAAATAAATTGACATAACGATAAACAAGTTGCGACACACGTGTCGCTCACTTATTTAGCGTATATCTTGCCGCATGTCTTTGATAGAAAGAGGGGCAGTAAATTTTCTTTATATATCGCAGGTATATTCACACTTGATTCGGTGAATATTGACGGGAATCTCGGGATCAGCAAAATGAACTGCATTTTCTTTTTAACTCTGTTTTTTTAGGCTCGTCAAATATTTAGTGACTTAAAATTCAGATAAGATTATATTATACGTCTTAATGCAATTTGTATACATGTTACGTGTTTACTATTTTTGTAGATTATTTTATTACGTCCGCAGTACGTGAAAAATTTAGACTGCTCAAATATTTTATTGACGCATTCTATTTACACACTTATTTGAATGCTAAAAATAACACTAAAAATGTAAAATATAGTATTTGAACTTCGTATTTAGAGCGATCTATATATTAACAAAGTGGGGATTTATTAATTGCGGATTAATATTTTGTTTTTACTGCGTAATCATTACTCGAAAATAACAAGCGATTTATACAGTAAACACGCCTGATCAATTGACGTCGGGCACTAATCGCCTGTGTGCTTTAATCACATCACGAATTATCACAATTACTAAACTGAAACAGTACCGGTTTGGCCGATAAATACACAGTGTAACATGTACGGAAATAAATGCAAAATCATCCTACAACATCATGACATGATCATCTAATGTTCTACATATTTTGCCTGTTGTTTTTTTTTTTTGTAAATTAGTGCATCCAGTTTTCCAAGTTTTCTCCGTAGATTGTAGATGTGATATATTATTATATAGATTTTTGCACGAAATGAAAAAACAAACGTTTCAATCATGTAACTGATTTTACACATATGCTGCTTAAATATTAAGAGGTTTCAGCTCAAAAGGAAAGTATTCAAGGTGTACTTTGCTTATTTTTATATTTAACCGAATTTAATTTGATACATTGTTAATAATACATATGGTTTTATAAAAAGATACTGAATTCTACAATGAACTTATTATTCAATCTTTAGGCGATATCTATGGCACATATTAGTGACAAAAATAAAAGACTTCGTAAAGTAATGATCAATTTTTTCTTTCAACTATTTTAATAAATTGTTTTTATGAATTTATATGACATAATAAACCTATAACTTAATTTTTAATGGTAAAAACTACCATAATTATCTTTGTGGATTTCTATGTTGCAGATCTTAGTTGGCTATAACTTAACGAAATAAAACTAACAATTTGAGGGATTTCTTTTTATTGTTATTAGTAATGTAAAGGTGTTTCAAATTGCGCGGTTTTTTTTAAGAATAAATAAAATATAGATGGCGCACTGAATTTTTCTGGATATGTGGGCATCTAAAAAGTGTGATAGATGACATTTATAAAAATGACTTCGTACACGGTACAACAACGGGTTCAAATTGTTGAATTATTTTATGAAAATTAGCGTTCTGTGAAAAGAGTTTATAGAAAATTACGTGAATTTTATGGATTACATAATCGTCCATCTGAAAGCACTATTGGTTGAATTATTTAATTATTAATTGAATTATTAAAAAAGTGAAAAATACAGTCGTAGTGGTCGTTCACAAGAAAATATTGGTTTGGTTCGTGAAAATGTTGCTGAAAATCCTGATATGTCCATTAGACGACGTTCACAACAACTTTGACTTAATGGATCAACAACATGGCGTATTTTACAAAAGGATTTAACTCTGAAGGCATATAAGATTCAAATAACACAAGAACTGTGTTATTGAATCAATTTCATCAATGAACAACCAGCTGATTGTTCTCAAACAATAATGTTTTCCGATGAGGCACATTTTGAATTTGCTGGCTATGTTAATAAATAAAATTGTCGTATCTAGGGTGAGGAAATTCCACGAATTATTCACGAGAAACCTATGCATCCTAAACGAGTTGCTGTTTGGTGTACATTATGGTCAGGTTACTTCTTTGAAAAGCAGCATTTTCAAAGAAGTAATTACAGTTCAATTTCCAGCTTTGAAAGATAAAATTATTCGTGTCATTGATGAGATAAAGCTTCAATTATGTCAAAATGTGATTGAAAATTTTAACAAAAGAGTGGACGTCTGTGGAGCTGCAAGAGGAGGCCATTTGGCAGATATTATTTTTCGCATATAAATGTCATAACTGATACTTCAATTACCAATAAAGTTTTTGAAAGTGAATGCAAATTATGTTTTATTTATTCTTTAAAAAAAACTGCGAAATTTGAAACACCTTTATATTTCAATTCAAAATCTTCATAAATGGAGCATTTCAAACACAATACATTTGAATTTAGCAAAAGATAGTATAATGTCATTCATATTTAACGAGAATGTTCTCTTGATATGGATACATCGCATAGTAACAAACCAACATAAATCAATTTTCAAATTTCTAGATTAAATACCAAAAGAAAAAGCGTAACATTTTTAAGAAAATTTAAATACAGACATTCTGTCGTCCATTTAGAAAAATCTCTTGCATCTATTAAAAAGATTGTTAGTAAACACAGATCTTCTGGTAGCAGCACTCTTATCTTGAAGAAATACTACGAGGACAGATCAATAGTTAGTGAGCCTATCTAAGAGAACCCAAAAATTACTTTATCTACACCTTGCAACTCTTTTTATTCCTTCAGAAGAGTAAGCTTTATCAAACTGTTCGAAATATGCATTAATTTAAGTGATTATCTCCTCATTCGACCCAGATCTCTTGTCGTCCAGACAAGTTTTGAGGTTGGGAAAGACTAAAAGTTTGAGGGGACTAGTTCTAGCCAATAGATTGAATGCAGAAAGCAGTTTGAAATGTGTTCATTGACATTGAAACAGTCTAGCAGCGATCCTGAAGAAAAAGCACTCTTTCTTTAAGAGGAATCTTTTGTGTAACATCGTGCAGTAGATGCATAGCATTTAGCCGTTATCTATTTATTTTTTCAAGGCAATTGACAAGAAGAATTCCACTTCAGTCCGAAAACACAGCAGCCATAATATTTCCGGTCGAATGTACGGTGTTTGTTTTCTTCGGAAGACTTCTGCCTCAGTCCATTATTTCAATTGTTGCTTCATTTCGGACGTCTTTATCCAGGTTTCATTGCCTGTTATTATTCGGCGCCAAAGTCTAGCGGATAATGAACTTCGCTAAATTGAGGCCCGAAATGCGTTCCCGCTCGTGTTTGTAGTTCTCAGTCAACAAATGCGGCATCCATCTTGTACATAATTTTGTAGACAATTCATTATGCAAAATCGAAACCACAGAGTCATATAAAATGTAGAGAGCCTCTGCTATTTTGTGCATAGTTATCTAGCACCAAATAATGTGTCTTTATAATCATTTACACATGTCTCTTGGTCATCACTGTGTTGTTCATCAAATATACCGATCCTGCCACGTTTAAACTTAGATGTCCATCGTTTTAGCGAAATATTTCAAATACAAGAAAATCATGCATTTGTACTGACACCAAGGTATGTTTTAATCTGTCTGATATGTGAAAATTTTAATTTAATCGTACTCATAGCTCTTTCGGTGATATTTTTTATTTATTATTGTTTTTTAGATGTAAAATAATGTAAAACAGCGGCTTACAGTTGGTTAAATTAACAATAAATTCAAAAATATATATTGATGAGAATTTATCAAATATTACTGCATGTGTTATATATATATATATATATATATATATATATATATATATATATATATATATATATGTATATATATATATGAAATAAATTATTTGTAGTAAAAGAAACTTGTTAACTCTTTAATTGAAATGGTATTACTATACGATTTACACGTGACAAACATCAAACGTCAATTTCTAAACTAAATTTTCGGATTTAGTGTGAATTCAATCAACTGTAAGCCGTTGTTTTACATCATTTTACATCCAAAAGACAATAATAAATAAAAACAAATACTCCCGGAAACATTTATGAGTGCGATTAAAGTAAAATTCTAACATAATAGAATACAATATGCTTTGAGGTTAGTACACAAAATTCGAATTTCATGTATTTGCAATGTTTCTACATTAAAATAATTGTTATTTCAGATTTTGCAATCACGACATGTCTATAAAAACGATTTTTCTATTAAAATAAAGCAGGATTATCGGTAAATTACGCAAAAATTAATTGAGGTTAGTTTACAAAGAATGCTTATATTTTGGATATGCGTTGTTTCCGCGCTAAAGTTTTAGTTATTTTCAAATTCGCCGAACTCGAACTTCAAAAAGGGTATTTGTTTTCAAAATTCAAGGTAACCACATATTCGTCAGTTTAGCCAAATCTTTTATTACTTTTATATTGCTCCAATATATTAATAAAAGTAACCAATAATATTTCTCCAAAAAAATCAATTTACTTCATCATCCACAGATTTATGTCAAATATAAAATTCCAGGTAGTAGTGATTTCTTGGTAATATTGATCAGTTACATGATTTTAAAGCAAGACGACTAAGAATACCAAAAATAACATCGTTTTATAAAAAAAAAATGTAAAAATTCAAAGGGGTCTTCATAATGAGATGTAAAAAATTTTTTAAATTCTACAAAAACCATTTAGGTCTGAGATTGCAATAATCAAATTCCAAAATGAAATTTACTAACTATAAATTCTATTCTTTGAATTATGACGCTCTTTAATATTTACAAAATATATTATTGTTATTAGAGGCGGATAAATTTATTTTAAAAATATATTTACATAGTATATATCAGATATTGAATGATACTAATAATAGTTTTAAGTCAACTCACGTGATAGAAACGTCATGAGTATATAATTGTGCAAAAATCTTGTTAATTTAATTCTTAGAGTAAAAGAGAAAGATTCCAAAAGAAGGAGTTCACTAACGATAAATTTTCCTATGAACTTTCAGTTGAATGGTATAAATACGCAGGGCGAAAATATAGCCGACATAGGCGGAATAAAGGAGGCTTATTTAGCGTATGACAGATGGGTGAAAAAGAATGGCGAGGAACCTCGGTTACCGGGCGTAAATTACAGTGGACGACAAATGTTTTGGGTGTCGTCGGCTACCGTTTGGTGTTCTAAGACCCGCCTGGAAGAGTTGAGACAATTGGTCGTCACAGACGAACACTCTCCAGACAAGTACAGGGTTTGGGGTGCAGTCAGTAATATGAACGAATTCGCGAAAGATTTTCAATGTCAACCGGACTCTAGAATGAATCCAAAACACAAATGCCAGTTGTGGTAGACGGCTTGAGCCTATCAATCTGAGCCAGTATTTTAAATTATTTATTACTTTTTATACCTATATATGAAAGACTAGAGTATATATATATATATAATACAATTTTTTTAATTTATTTGTGTTTTGTCTTCCTTTGATACTGTACACTCTATTCATCTGGAGATTTTATCTTATAAGTGCAGCTTTGAGATTGCGTTTAAAGCATAATTCGGGGTGTAACAAAAAGGACATTTTAATACAATAAATTGCTGGATTTATGGATTATGATATTTGATTTCAAAATTAAATTATTTAACTTCCAAATTACTAGTTTTTATAGACATTGTTAGTATGTACAAAGTGTGAGATATTTGTACACAAAAACAACTTGTAGGAATATTTTTCGAAAAACACTATTCTTGATTTTAAAGAAATATGGACAATATCTTAATTAATAACATTATATATAATAGGTACAAATTCTTACTGGAATTATTGCTTTGACTATATTTTATTCATACAAAAAATTATTCTTGAGTTTACGATACAATTAACATAACTTTTAGATTCAAGTCTTACAATATTTTTCTCAAAAACTTATTCAATTCATAAAATGATAACATTTTTTTAATACTCCCAAACTACAATAAGGCGAATCAAATCTTGCAGATTACGTTTTCATATTTTTTTACATGAATAGCCTTTCGACTTTCTGATTATGCAATTTTAGGAAATATTATTAAAAAATATAGGGAAGAATCGTAGGAGAGTATATTTATTTTAATTTTTGTATATAATTTCTAGATTAGTAATGAAATCAAAATAATTGTGCTAGGAAATTAACAAACATTTCGTAGAATTTTTGTTTATTTTTTTTGTTTCTGTACATACTCCTAATAATAGAAATATATCTTAAAGGTTCTCTAGATACTTATAATAATACTTAAAATAGAAATATATTCCTTAAAATTTATTATTATTTTAACTGCTGTTTAATATTATCTCAGTGTAGTGATATAGATTGTATGCAATACTACAAAACTTTACGTCGGAATTCTAAGCAACTAGTTGATGAAGAGTCCTTGTAGCTTATTTTTATAAATTATTCTCCACACGTTAAAGTCCAAACGGTCTTTAGAAAAGGGATCCCCTTTATTACCCAAGATATGCTCCTTGTTTAGCTTACCAACTCCACAATTAATTTTTATAAATTCTTCGTCACACCCTAAAGTCACAACAATCTTTAAAAATGAAGTCTCTATTATTCTCTAGGATATGTTCCCTCCACAATTAATTAAGAAGACACCTACTTCATCTTTTGCTTCTCATATGTATTTAATCGATTTTTGAACTAGAAAACATGAAATTGTTCCCAAATTCTGAATGTCTAGCTTACGCTGGAAATACTATTGGTTATGAAGAATCCTTTTTATAAATTCTCCATGAGTTAAAGCGAAAACAATCTTTAGAAATGAGGTCTCTATTATCTTCTATGATATGTTTCCTCCACCATCAATTAAGAAGACACCCACTGCATTTTTTGCTTTTCATATGTATTTAATCGATTTTCGAACTAAAAAACATGAAATTGTTCCCAAATTCTGAATGTCTAGCTTACGCTGGAAATACTATTGGTTATGAAGAATCCTTTTTATAAATTCTCCATGAGTTAAAGCGAAAACAATCGTTAGAAATAAGGTCTCTATTATCTTCTATGATATGTTTCCTCCACAATCAATTAAGAAGACACCTACTGCATTTTTTGCTTTTCATATGTATTTAATCGATTTTCGAACTAAAAAACATGAAATTGTGCCCAAATTCTGAATATCTAGCTTAGCTGGCAATACTATTGAATATGAAAAGTCCTTATAGCTTATTTTTATAAATTCTTCACACGTTAAAGCCAAAACAATCTTTAGAAATAAGGTCTCTATTATCTTCTATGATATGTTTCCTCCACAATCAATTAAGAAGGCACCCACTGCATCTTTTGCTTTTCATATGTATTTAATCGATTTTTGAACTAAGAAACATGAAATTGTGCCCAAATTCTGAATATCTAGCTTATGCTGGAAATACTATTGAATATGAAGAGTCCTTATAACTTACTTTTATAAATTCTCCATGAGTTAAAGCGAAAACAATCGTTAGAAATAAGGTCTCTATTATCTTCTATGATATGTTTCCTCCACAATCAATTAAGAAGACACCCACTGCATTTTTTGCTTTTCATATGTATTTAATCGATTTTCGAACTAAAAAACATGAAATTGTGCCCAAATTCTGAATATCTAGCTTAGCTGGCAATACTATTGAATATGAAAAGTCCTTATAGCTTATTTTTATAGATTCTTCACACGTTAAAGCCAAAACAATCTTTAGAAATAAGGTCTCTATTATCTTCTATGATATGTTTCCTCCACAATCAATTAAGAAGACACCCACTGCATTTTTTGCTTTTCATATGTATTTAATCGATTTTCGAACTAAAAAAACATGAAATTGTGCCCAAATTCTGAATATCTAGCATAGCTGGCAATACTATTGAATATGAAGAGTCCTTATAGCTTATTTTTATAAATTCTTTATACGTTCAAGTCAAAACAATCTTTAGAAATGAGATCTCTATTATCCTCTAGGACATGTTTCCTCCACAATCAATTAAGAAGGCACAAACTGCATCTTTTGCTTTTCATATGTATTTAATCGATTTTTGAACTAAGAAACATGAAATTGCGCCCAAATTCTGAATACCTAGCTTATGCTGGAAATACTATTGATTATGAAGAGTCCTGATAGCTTATTTTTATAAATTCTTCACACGTTAAAGCCAGAACAGTCTTTAGAAATGAAGTCTCTATTATCCTCTAGGATATGTTTCCCCCACAATCAATTAAGAAAGCACCCACTGCATCTTTTACTTTTCATATGTATTTAATCGATTTTCGAACTAAAAAACATGAAATTGTGCCCAAATTCTGAATATCTAGCTTATGCTGGCAATACTATTGAATATGAAAAGTCCTTATAGCTTATTTTTATAAATTCTTCACACGTTAAAGCCAAAACAATCTTTAGAAATAAGGTCTCTATTATCTTCTATGATATGTTTCCTCCACAATCAATTAAGAAGGCACCCACTGTATCTTTTGCTTTTCATATGTATTTAATCGATTTTTGAACTAAGAAACATGAAATTGTGCCCAAATTCTGAATACCTAGCTTATGCTGGAAATACTATTGATTATGAAGAGTCCTTATAGCTTATGTTTATAAATACTTTATACGTTCAAGTCAAAACAATCTTTAGAAATTAGAACTCTATTATCCTCTAGGACATATTTCCTCCACAATCAATTAAGAAGGCACAAACTGCATCTTTTGCTTTTCATATGTATTTAATCGATTTTTGAACTAAGAAACATGAAATTGTGCCCAAATTCTGAATACCTAGCTTATGCTGGAAATACTATTGATTATGAAGAGTCCTTATAGCTTATTTTTATAAATTCTTCACACGTTAAAGCCAGAACAATCTTTAGAAATGAAGTCTCTATTATCCTCTAGGATATGTTTCCCCCACAATTAATTAAGAAGGCACCCACTGCATCTTTTACTTTTCATATGTATTTAATCGATTTTCGAACTAAAAAACATGAAATTGTGCCCAAATTCTGAATATCTAGCTTATGCTGGCAATACTATTGAATATGAAAAGTCCTTATAGCTTATTTTTATAAATTCTTCACACATTAAAGCCAAAACAATCTTTAGAAATGAGGTCTCTATTATCTTCTAGGATATGTTTCCTCCACAATCAATTAAGAAGGCACCCACTGCATCTTTTGCTTTTCATATGTATTTAATCGATTTTCGAACTAAAAAACATGAAATTGTGCCCAAATTTTGAATATCTAGCTTATGCTAGAAATACTATTGATTATGAAGAGTCCTTATAACTTATTTTTGTAACTTCTCCATAAGTTAAAGCGAAAACAATCTTTAGAAATGAGGTCTATTATCCTCTAGGATATGTTTCCCCCACAATCAATTAAGAATGCAACCACTACATCTTCTGCTTTTCATATTTATTTAATCAATATTTGAACTAAAATAGAAATTTTGTGGAAATTGTAAACATTTAGCTTACACCAAAATTCTTCTTCACACATTAAAACCAAAAGGATCTGTAGAAACGAAAATGTGTTGCTTGTTTGTCATACTGATTCTACAATTAAGAAAACATCTACTTCATCTTTTCCTTCTTATAAGTATGCAATCAATTTTGAAAGTAATAATGGAAATTATTAGTGTTGTTTTTAATTTTCCATAGTAGTAGAATAAAGAATCTAGACTTTTCTTCTTGTATGATCTAACCTAGACGAACAGAAAATATTGTCTAATCGCATACGTCGGAGAGAAATGAAAATTAACTGTAGTGTTTTGGTTTTATTTGGAGCTGAAGTTTATTAATATTGTATGGTGTATAAGACATTTAATATGAAAAATCCATATTACATTCAGACTCGTTCGTCTTGTGTGCAAAATAAATGTTACCGATTCATTTATTACATTTAGTTTTTTTTACAAAATGTGAATGGACATGTTTTGAATTGAACATAAGATCATAGAATTAAATCATTTGAATTATATTAAAATACTTATACTTATATAGAGTATAATAGATTCTAAAATGAATGAACTTGTTTGTTTTACCTGTGCCGTCGACTTTGCTTTTTTTGAGCTTTTTTTTAGATGCGCTTCCTTGTATGGTTCTTGTAAAACTCCTGGTTTATACGAGTTGCGCATATTCCACATCGTTTTGATTTCATTTTCATAAGTCTTAAATACATATTACACATTATGGCCCTCACTTCGCCTGAAAATAATTTAAATGCACAAAGCATTTCCACCAGTAATACCAACGTTTAGAAAAGTATTATCCAATCACCAAAAAACATCAGCTAAAATCAAGAACTGTAGTATAATAAAGTTTCGTATTGGTATGGAAATTAAATATCTGTACACTTCTTCGCTGGAAATAACTATTAAACATTGCATTTATGAAATCAAATATTAAATTGGAGTTGTATTATTTAACGAATAATACAGATCTTTTTGCTACACCCTGTACATATAAATTGTAAAAGAGAATATTTAGAATCCATATTGGATTAAAAATACAGTAATAAATAAGAATCTAGATACATAATTTGATGTTTATGTCTGTAATATATTGCGTAAATTAAATGTGATTGAGTTTTATCAATTCTTTTGTTATTGTTTTCCTTTACTACTAATTAACAATACTAAAATTAATAATTAAAGTTTATATTAATTATCGAAATTCGTGAAAGTTCCAAATAATGAAAAAACGCGTGATCTAATATCGAAAATCAAATCCAAATTGTTTAAAAATATTACTCCTGAAGAAAGAATATCTCTAAATGGACTGACTGTACATGCACATAGCGAACTGAACAAGACTACATATCCAACAAACTAATTGTACTACTAGTCTTTTACGTAAACTCTTGAGAGAAGTGTAATGTTTTCTTGTTCGAAATTTTAAAAAAAAAATAATGAAAATTAATATTTTTGTCTAGTCTTTAACAAAAGAATAGTTGAGCGATGCATAGAAAACAAAATCTATTTGTAAATCTTATCAGTTTTCATACCGCTAGTGATTTTATGTACTTTAATAATATATTTATTGTTTTTGTTTTTTTTTCTGTTTTGTTATTTTAGAGAAAAAAGTAAAACTATATTTTTGCATTTATTTGGAGCAATCTGATGTTATTTTAATTTATAGGTAGTATATGTCTATGTATTTGTACACAATCGTCAATAAGAATCTCAATAAACCACTACAAAATCAGATATTTAAATTAGTTTGGAAGTTGTAAATCCCTATTACATGCGCTACTGTGTGACCTTAAACAGATCGACAATATCAGTGATGAAACCCGTTTTCCATTTTAGCAAGCGATTCTAGCAAATAATGGGTTTTTCCAATAGCGATTTTTTGACAGATAAAGCTTGAGTCGTGTCAAACTTTCACGCTACTTTAGTTAAGTAATAAATCCCTACTGCATGTGTTACTCTGTGACCTCAAACAGAGCGAAAATGTCAATGATAAAACCCGTTTTCCATTTTAGCGAGCGTTTCTAGCAAATAATGGGTTTTTCAATAGCGATTTTGTGACAGATAAAGCTTGAGTCCTGTCAAACTTTCACGCTATTTTAGTTAAGTATTGCGTGACATTTTATTATTAAAGGACTCAGTTCGACACAGTGTCTACAAATTATTCAGTTGTATTACGAAAATCGGCATTCTACGAGAAATGTGTTTCGTGCGCTTAAAAAAATTTATGGTCTACGTAATCGGCTCGTTGAACACACAATTCACTATACCATCGAAAAATTTGAAACGCAACTTTCAATATTGGATAATACGCGACGAAATAGACCATAGCCAGCAAGTAGTGAAGAAAATATAGCGACGGTTGCTGAGAGTGTACGTACCGTAAAAAATCGATTCGACGTAGATCTCAATAGCTTGGCTTGTCGTATGCCACAACTTGGCGTATTTTACGTAAGGATCTTGGTTTAAAAGCATACAAAATTCATCTGGTTCAAGAATTGAAAACAGTCGACCTTTGAAATAGTCACCGTTTTAGTCTTTGGGCTCGTGAAAAACTTGAAGAAGATCCACTATTTTCAACCAAAATTTTGTTCAACGATGAGACCCATTTCTGGCATAATGGCTACATCAATAAGCACAATTGTCGTATTTAGAGTGAAGAGCAACCGGAAGATATCCAAGAGCTGTCATTACATCTAGACTAAGCCACGGTTTGATGTAATTTATGGACAAGTGGAATCATCGATCCGTATTTTTTTCAAAAATGAAGACGGTAGCAACCTAACTGTGAGTGGCGCCCATTATCGCGCCATGATAACAGACTATTTGCTGCCTGACATTGAAGCTCGTGATCTCGAAGACATTTGGTTTCAACGAGACGCTATTTGCCACATCCCGTGAAAACATGGCTTTATTGCGAGAACAATTTGGTCAACATTTAACTTCACGTAATGGATCTGTGCAATAGCCCCCTTGATCATGTAATATCACACTTTTAGACTTTTTTCTTTGGAGTTACGTAAAGTCCAACGTCTACATATAAAAGCCAGCTACGATTGAGCAAGTGAAAGCCAACATTACTCGCGTTACTCACCAAATACCACCTGAAATGCTCGAACGCGTCATCAAAAATTGGAACTTCCTTGTGGATCTTGTTACGGCCAACATTTGAAGGAAATAATTTTTAAGAAATAAATGTCAAGAATGATTCTTTTGTATGATAATAAAAAATACCCCATAAAAATGAAGTTATTTTTTTTATTTTTGAAAAAAGTACCTTCAAATGAATCACCCCCTATAAGTACATATGTATAACAGTATTTGTCTGTTACCTAATCAGGTAACAAATTCTATTACACAAAATATTAGCAATAAAAAGAAAAGAGAAAACCATTTCTAGAGTAAACTTTTCGCCAAAACGAATCATATTTTATAATCGAGAGGATTGGATGACGGCTAATTTTCTTGTCCAAAGTAAACGGGTATAGTCCGTTTCAAAGTATGATACAGAATCATAAAGTAACCCATTAAGGGTCTGTTGTCATGATGGTAAGCACAAATTTTAAGTACCCATAAATCAACTGTACCGGCTTAAAAGTATTGGGAAAATGAAATGTACAATACTTGAAATTTAATCACTAAGGTTGATATATAACCCCTTTCCACATTAACTTTTGTAATTCTGTATACGCATTTCGACAAACAAGTTGTCATCATCAGCAGATAACCACAAAGTGTCGCACCTGGTAAACCAAGGCGAAAAATACCTATACGAAAACACTCCGTACGCGGTACACACCGTTGAGAACTTAAACGTACACTGTACACAGTGTACGTTTGAGTACCGTTGAGCCTGTGGTTGATTAACTTAATGACTTAGGTTGATGTATATATAAGTGTGAGTGTACGTCTAGGTTCTCAATGGTGTGTACCGCGTACGGAGTGTGTTTTCGTACAGGTATTTTTCGCCGTGGTTTACCAGGTGCGACACTTTGCGGTTATCTGCTGATGATGACAACTTGGTTGTCGAAATGCGTATACAGAATTACAAAAGTTAATGTGGAAAGGGGTTATATATCAACCTTAGTGATTAAGTTAATCAACGCAGGCTCCATCAAATTCAACAACGCTTGAAAATTGAATTAGAGACACTTTCTCATTTCGGTATTTTTTCACGTTTATCAGAAATAGAAAAAACTGTCACATATTATTATATAAATTCCTTATTTATGCTTTATAGAAGATATTACATTAATATTTTGTTAATTTTTGACTTTAATGACTGCAACATTTTTTTTCAACTTCTTCAGGTTTTATGTTTGTGAATACTACCTTTTAGAACTGCTATTGGTGGATTTGGGGATGAATATATAAACTATTGAACATACTCCATATATTATCAATCCGTTGAATTTCCTAGCCAGGGTAAAAGGAGCACGTTATGTTCTTGAAACAGATTTTTTTGATCGATTTCGCTGTATGGCACGCCCTGCATGAAGGTGTTGTATACAATTCCTCTTCTTCATTTACGTAGCGAGTTTCAGAAACGCAAAGATACAGTTTCAACAAGCTTTTTACATTGTACTTGATTCATGGTGCTCTCCACAAAATATAGAGGTTCGGTGTCACTTGCGGTTATGCATAACCAGATGTTGACTGATGGTGGGTGTTTTTTCTAAACAACTTCATCATTATTATTTTCCTTGGATTTTCACCTAAGGAAATTAACACTCTGCATCATCGTTTCAAATTGGAATTCATCGCTGTGACTTGTTAAAATGAAACTCATTATAAAAATTTATACTTTCAAGAAATGGTTTATTGATGACAGAATTTGTGCTTACACGTATTTACCTTTATTCTAAAATTTCTGTGCATTTTTGTCCATTGCATGGGTGATTTTGTCATTGATGGTGCCAATTTAAGCTTCTAGGCTGGTCTGCGACATTTCATTCTGGCGACGTACACTTGTGATAACATCGTGCACTCAAATATGTTTATATTATGCAGTCTTAATTTAACTAGCAGCTCTCTAGAAAAACTTTATCTATTGACGAATGCTATTTTTTTAATTAGCTGGTTGTGTCACTCGGTGGTTATTCTGTAAAATTCGCACCTGCTCGTTAAAACCTGCTAAGCCAATCTTTGGTTTTTCTTTTTAACAAGAGTATATTCAAAAACCCGCTATTTATTTGACGTAAAATATTAGTCAGTAAAAAATTCTCCTAACACACATTCCGATTTTATTCAGCAGTTATTTAAAGTTTATAATTATATTTGTTGTTTATTTTCCCATTTTTTGTATATTTATGACGGTAAACTTTAATGGAGACAGTGGTTGATTAAATTAATCAATTAAGGTTAAATAACTCCCTTTCACAATAATTTTTGTATTCTGTATGCGACAACTAAGTTGTCATAATCAGCAGAAAATTAATCATAGTGTCGCACCTGAAACCACGGCAAAATCCCCACAAAGACAAAGTCTGTACTAGACTTACACCGTAGATAGTTAAACACACACTCGGTGTGTGTCTGGCTTTCGCATTTTTAAATAAACGAAAAATATTTCATGGTATCACTTCACTCATCTCCAGGAGATTTTTGTCTCAAACAGAAACATTTGCCCAGTAGAATATGAAGAAGATAAATTACCATGAATCCATAATGCGATTATGGCGTGTTAAAGGACTCGAAGTTTCACTGCCTGGTGGCTTAATTGGTAAAGTAGTCGTCTAGAAAACGGTAGATAGAGGTTCGAGTCCTTCTTCAGCGCAGAAATTTTTAATTAATTTCTGCGTATTTAATTAACGATGGAGTAGCAGAAAATAATATAATTTTCATTAAATTTCCCATCGTGAAAAACTTAATTATATGTTTATATATAATTATTGACACCATGAACGCTGTCTAAACGTTTAACTTAATTAAACGTATTCATTTCTTTTATTAAAAATTTAATGACTGCGTGGTATTCGATTTTGTTAACTGAGGCATTTTCATACACGAAAGATGCCAAAATTTATCAGCCCGCGGCAAACTTACAACTCTGCATACTCTCAACGGTGCCCTGGGTGCAGCGACGCACATTTTGAGGACCCTTCTCATATACTAATGACGTTACTGGATTGACAACTGCTGCTCGTAGAACTTACTATTTATAACGTAGGCTTAACACATATGCAACTATGACACAGACACACATTGAACACGTTTGAACATGTATAAGCCTGTCAGGCAAGGAATATGTGGCGTCCAGCTCATATATTATTCTCACGCTTTATTTAATAATTTTACAAAACTTAATTTTAAAATTATGGAGACTATTATTGTTGTAATTGTCGACACGACTGTTTCAATATCAATTTGTTTGGGTTTTACTGTCAATAAATAAGACTGTAATACTTAATTGTATTTTATGAACGATCATTACAAAGACGTCCACTAAAGAAAACTTTTGGCTCTTTCAAGATAGAAAATGGATTTCATGATTCATGTAAAATTTTACACATTTTTATATCTTAAACTAATTATATAAATATATTCTAAATAATCAGATAAATTTAATACTTTGTTACTTTAAATTCTAGTTAAGTTAGTGCAAGAAATGCAAGAAAGAAAGTTGAATTTTTTCATTTGAAATGAAAATCTTTGTGGTAAACGTATTTAATAAAAATGTTTAAGCCAATGTTGTGGGAAATGAAATTGCATCAAAACTTTGTGTTTAAAGAAAACGAGCAATGTATTTTTTGTTTTATAAACTAAAACAATAAGAAACATGAGGTAAATGTAAATACAAATCAATAAAAATCTACTTATTTCGTTTTTTTTTGTTTTATTTTGTCAATGTTTTTTCTAAAGGATAATTTTTTCTAATAATTCTATTATAAGCTAAAATTTTTTCGAAATCGTATTTCATTAAAGCTTCGACTTAATATTAGGAAATTATAAAACACGTCTACTTATATATTGGGTCTGGGAAAAAGTTCGTGGCGTTTTTCCCGATAGATGGCATTGGTTGCCGATAACTAAAGAACAACAAGTCACAGCGACACCACCGAGGGCTCGTTTTTTAGATGACCTTCCGAACGTTAGTTTGAGCGTAGAAACATTGTAATCGGTGCAGTGGTTGGAAAGTTATTCGCACTTGAAAATGGAGAAGAATAATGAGAAATTTCGCTATATTCTGCAATATTATTATGATAAGGGGAAGAACGCTGCGCAGGCTTGTGATAAAATTTGTGCTGTGTACGGTGAAGGTACTTTATCGAAATCTGTTGCGCGGAAATGGTTCGCTTGCTTTCGTTCTGGAAATTTCAATGTGAAAGATGAGTCACGCTCCGGTCGTCCAATCACTGAAAAATATGATGAAATTCTTGAAAAAGTCCAACAAGATAAGCATATCAGCAGTGTCGATATTGGCATGGAGCTAGGCATTGACCACAAAACTGTTTTGAACCATTTACACAAAGCTGGTTACAAAAAAAAGCTTGACGTATGGGTTCCTCATGAGTTGAGCGTGAAAAACATGATGGACCGAATTAACATCTGCGATGCGCTGCTGAAACGGAATGAAATCGAGCCGTTTCTGAAACGTTTAATAACCGGAGATGAAAAATGGATTACGTACGATAATCGGAAGCGTAAAAGATCGTGGATAAAGGATGGTGAGCCGTCACAAGCGTTCGCTAAGCCAACATTGACGCCAAAAAAAGTGATGCTGTGTGTATGGTGGGACTGGAGGGGAATCGTCCACTACGAGCTACTTCCAACTGGTCAGACGATTGATTCTCAACTCTACTGTGCACAACTAGAGAGATTACGCCAGGCGATTGAAAGAAAACGGCCCGAATTGATTGATAGGAAAGGTGTTGTCTTCCATCATGACAACGCCCGACCACACACTTCTTTGATGACCCGTCAAAAATTGAGAGAGTTTGGTTGGGAAGTTTTGATGCACCCACCTTACAGTCCGGATATAGCACCCTCTGACTATCATCTGTTTCGATCTTTGCAGAACTCTCTCAATGGAATTAAGTTGGTTTCAAAAGAAGCCTGTGAAAACTACTTGATTCAGTTTTTCGACCAGAAACCACAGTAGTTTTTCACCGATGGGATCATGGATCTACCAAAAAAATGGCGAAACATTGTCGATAATAATGGAGCATATTCGGTTTAAATGAATTCGTCCACGCGCCATGCGGGGACCAGTTGAATTTTACTGAAAAAACGCCACGAACTTTCTCCCAGACCCAATATACTGCAGGCCATAAGTTTGGAATCACTTGCATAAGTTAGGAATCACTTCTGAATATAATGAAAATATTGTAGTGGCTTTAACAAACATTGTAAAAATAAAACAATATTAATATACCAAAACGTTTTATTATAAAATAAGCAGGAAAAAAAGCAAATTTTATTTATTTACATCCACTTATTTTTATTATCAACTAAACGGACTTTTCATCGAAATACCCTCCTTTTGCTTTAATGACGGCAGCACACAATCGCGGTAAACGAGACACTAATTTTGTAAGGGTTTCATTGGGTATATTTGCCCAAGAATCTTGTATAACTTGCCACATGTGAGTCTGGGACGTCGGACACTTTTCACGCACTTTTCTATCCAATTCTTCCCACAACAGCTCTATTGGATTGAGGTCTGGCGATTGTGCCGGCCAAACCATGTTTTGTAAAACACCGTCAGCTTCCTGTTGTTGGAGATGTCCTCTACATAAATGAGAAGAATGTTTTGGGTCGTTGTCTTGCATGAATATAGTTTTCTCCAAGTAATCTCAGACCGGAGGGCACAGCGTTGTGTTCGAGAATCTGTCTGTAACCCTCCTTTTTCAAAACTCCGTCGATTTTCACCAGATCTCCTACACCAGCCGAAGAAAAACATCCCCAAACCATTACAGAACCGCCACCATGTTTTACCGTGGGCACCACACATTGCGGTAACATTTTTTCCGAAGCAGTTCTTCTTACAAATATCCGACGTCTGAAACCGAAGACCTCGTACTTTGATTCGTCGGTCCATAGTACTTTTTCCCACTGTTCTATTGTCCAATCTTTGGTTAACTTAGCCCATTGTAGCCTTTTTATTTTATTTTGCGGACGTAGAAGCGGTTTGCGAACTGCTACACGTCCCATCAGTCCAGCCGCTCTGAGCCGCCTTTTTACTGTGGTTAAAGAGATCCGAGTTTCACGCTCCCTGTTAAACTCACCGCGGATTTGCGAGGCCGTTAATCTTCTATCTCTTTTCGACGTCAATATAATTGTCTGATCTTCTGCAGGAGTTGTAATTTTTGGTCTTCCTGATCGTTTTCTGTCCGTATACCCTCCAGTAGACTGGTATCTTTTAATTGTATTTTGTACACCTTTGTACGATATCTTCATTCTTTTCGCGATATCCCGTATAGAATCTCCCCGATTATGATGACTAATAATTTCTACACGTTTTTCTAGCGATATCTGCTTTCTCTTCGCCATAATCAAACGATGTTTACTGATTCTACACACTTTTATGTGTCAACACACTTTAAATGATACGAAGCAACTAAAATATTCTCATTACTTCAAAATGTATAAATACTTATAAATATAAAAACTAAATGTAATTACAAAAGGTTTATGCGGAAGGGTCTGCAATAAAATTTGTCCATTCCAGGTAATCGTTCATTATGCAGAAATATTACCTGCTCGAATAAATAATACCGCACGCAGAGTTTCCTTAATCTCTGGTTATTTTCCAACTATTAATGCATTTAAAACTACATCTTTTATGTAAAGCTTTATAATGTACTTAAGAATAATCCTTTGTACTTATATCAAAGTAATACGAACGTAACATAGATAAATTTTAATTTTTATGAATTTACTGGAACTGATTCCAAACTTATGGCCTGCAGTGTATGTATATTCCTGCAAGGAACACTTTCAAAATAACTCGCTACTAATTTTTTATGACAATTATATAATAGATCTTCTATGCTTCGTTTTTAGGAACAAAAACGCTTTTTCGAATGGCAATGTAACTCATAAATATGATACACTAAATGACAGTTATTTACTGCCTACTTCACATGCAAAAACTATGTTCCAAAAAGGAACATATTTTATGGGTTGTAAATTACACAACTCACCACGTACTATTAGAAATATCACCAACTTCTGTATTTTTAAAAGCAACCTTAAATGGTACCTGCTTACAATAAATTGCTAGTGTATCTTTTCGAGCCGTGTTTCTGGCATATGGATGTGTATGTAATATGTTTGGACTGCTATTTTTGTATGTTCTGATATTTATTAAATATGCTTTGCTTTACAAATAAAACATTATTATTATATAGTTTTGATTGCTTAGTTCTTCAATTTAACATACAGTTAACCACAAAAGTGATACACCTGTGAATATTGAATAACATCATATGTGAATATCCGGCTATGATAAACCATATTTACTTCCATTTGACAACGTTAAAAACCCTAAAACCTTCTATACTACAACCAATTCAATTTGGCTAGTCAAGCAGCACGATTGTTTTAAAAGATGCACTCCGAGAAAAAAATTTGAGGCGCTTAATTCAAAAGTTTGACATGTGAATGAGAGGTTAGCTGTAGTCTATTAGATTATACAAGAAACACACAAACTAACCTATAAACTCAAACAACAAATAGATCAAAATTGATATGATATTGTACTTGACTGTACTTCAGGTGAGTATATAGGTTAAGTAGGTGAGAGGTAATGAATTTCGCGTATTAGTTCACATTTTTTCCGCCGGCCAAATAAAATTGGTCAATGTGAAAACTGTTATTTACAACTACAAAATTCGCTTTTGTGATATCACGAAAATTTTTAAATTTAGAACGGCTTCGTATACAGTATCACTCTTTTATGAAAAATAAACATTCGTTACTTTTACAAAGATGTGTTATAAAAGTGAACACGTGTCCGATAATATGCACCAATTAACAACACTACACGAAAGAAAAATATCCCTAAGGCCAAATAGCCAAATTTATCGAAAAATCGTATTCTGCAATGCAAATTGAAAAAGGAAATATTCAAAGATCCTGAACTGTTGAAATTGTTCCGAGAAATAGACGTCCAAAGATTTTAAATGAAAGCGATCAGAGAACTGCTACAAGTGCAATGAGTCAAAATTCATATATGTATTAGTGCACTAAGGATAGTCGTATAAATGAAATTTGATACTGGAAAGAAAGTACATTAAGAAAACATGAAGAGAATTTCAAAAAGTTTATGGCTTACAATAGAAAAATATCTTACAAAAATTAAGCGTACGAACTTCTGTGATACTCGATGTTACAATATTTAGCAAATTCTTTTATAGTTGTGAATAATAACAGATTTGGTATTGTTGAGTTTTTTACGTTGTTGAATGAAAGTAGATATGCTTTGTCATAGCCATATGCTCACATTTCAGGATATTCAACGTTCACAGGGTGTATGAACACTTTTGTGACTGACTGTACAATAGAAATGTATTAAAGAGCAATAGATTTAAATATTCACCAGACAATAAAGTTAAAAAATTTGCTACTACTGTACAAAATTAGCAATAATATCAAAACAAGCGTTAAATTAACAAGTAGGCAAATACATAAATACGAACTATAAAAAGATCTCATCTACGAACAGACAGAACAGGACAAAAGAATTTGAGATAGTACTCGTACCCATACCAAACACTGTGGTTCAGTATAATAAAATACTTAAGGAGAAAACAAAATTAAACTACATTCAATTCAAAAAAAAACAATGAAAAGTATATTCCATAAACTAATATAAATTAGTGATGTAAATGGCGAGATAATATATGTACATATGAAAGAAGCAGAGGAGTCCTTGATACCAATTGCCCGGGATAAATGCAGTGGGCAGGGAACTAGGGAACAACCCCGTCTTTTCTTCGTCGATATATATAAAACATATAGTTATATATATATACGAAGATGTATTTTTTCGAGTTCTAAACGCGTATGAATTGTGTCCTGAAAAAAACGCCAGAGTGAAGGCGTCAGTAAGCGACAGACCAGCTCCAGAAGATGACAAATGAGATCTTGTAGAAACGTCAAGAGAATAGTCCTCCTCAGGACACAACTCACACGCGGCTTAGGACCCAAGAAAATACATCTTCATCGTACGTCCGCGAAAACATCAAGTGTCTTATACCGTGAATATATTTTATAATGCAACATGCACATACATACATAACGTAATAATGAAATGATAGCAATGTATTTTAGCGTGTATTTTATTTTGCAACATAGGATGTGAAATACAGTAGTTGAACAAAATTTAAAAACTAATTTAACAAATTTTCAAAAATGTCACCATTGACGGCCAGACAGTATCCTAAGCGATTGTAGAATTCATTTATTGTATTTTGTATCTGCTCTGGAGTTATTTCTCTTGGTCAATATTGTTTAGAGGTTCTCCATGAAAAACTTTATTTCTGATACATGACCAAAGAAAGAAATCGTTTGGAGACAGGTCTGGTGATCTTGCGGACCATTCTACTTCTCCTCCACGGCCTATCCAACGGTTTGGAAATCTTTGGTTAAAAAATGTTCTAACCATATGAGAATTATGTGCCGGCGCGCCATCATGCTGGTACCAAATCTCACCATCAATATTTAAAGCGTGGAGGGCTGGCATAACTCTGTACTCAAGCAATTCTAAATATTTTCCTCCTGTAAGAGTACCCTCAATAAAAAAACGGTCCTACAATATGGTGTCCAATCAACCCAGTCCAAACATTGACTTTCTGTGGCCGCTGAGTCCTTGTGATATGATATCTATGCAAATTTTGTCTACTCCAGTAGCGGCAGTTCTGTGAATTTACTTCACCATTTACATAAAATGTTGCTTCATCTGTAAAGCAAATTCTGCGTAGTAAAGTATCATCATTATGAAGCTTATCCAACATGATTTCACAAAAGTTACTTCTTCTTTCTGCATCATTCGCAATTAGTTCCTGATGGTTTTGAAAATGATACGACTTAAAATGTTCTCGTTTTAGTAGTTTATGTACGGAAGATTTGCTTACATTTGTAGTTTGTGCTAAAGCTCTTGTGGAGAGCATATTATTATTTTCGATTATTTGTAGAATTTCATCTCTTTTGGCGTCAGTAATAACATATCTTGGCCTATTCTTTTTTTTATGATTAGGAACGATGCATCCATTATTTTTATACTTCTGTTCTAACCTACTTATTGTAGTTGGACTCGGTCTTGGACGGTCAGGATATGTAATTTGAAACAAATCTGCTACTTTCCTCAAACTCATATTCGAGTTATACCAGTTCACTAATAACAGTTTTTCTTCTACACTATACATACCTCAAAAATAGAGTAACTTATTTTGACATCCTATGTTGCAAAATAAAATACACGCTAAAATACTTTGTTGTCATTTCATTATTACGTTACTCTATCAACTAGTGTATGTATGTGCATGTTGCATTATAAAATATATTCACGGTATATATATATATATATATATACATATACATGAAGATGTATTTTTTTGAGTTCTAAGCGCGTATGAATTGTGTCCTGAAAAAAACGCCAGAGTGAAGGCGACAGTAAGCGGCAGACCAGCTCCAGAAGATGACAAATGATATCTTGTTGAAACGTCAAGAGAATAGTCCTCCTTCTCAGGACACAACTCACACACGGCTTAGAACCCGAGAAAATACATCTTCATCGTACGTGCGCGAAAACATCAAGTGTCTTATATTATAACTATATACATGCAATTACAACATATTTGTATCTCGTTGAATAAATCATTATATAAATCCCTTCATTTATATAAATTAAGCCAAAAATGGATAAGATATTTTTACTTGAAGATAACTTCCTATGATTAAACGTCTATGTATGCATGAAACATAATGAATTAAAGAATTATAATGAAAAAAAATGTTAATTATTTTCCTGTAACATTTTTGTAGATATTAATGGTACCACTAAAATCCCTATCTTCCACTTACGCATGCCGTAAAACTATTAATCAATTTCAAAGTGTATACATACATACTTAAGGTTGATATATAACCCCTTTCCACATTAATTTTCGTATTGTGTATACGTAGCTAAGTTGTCATCATCAGCTGATAATTAAACGATGCGACACTGTGATTAATTATCTGCTGATGATGACAACTTAGCTATCGAAATACGTATACAGAATACTAAAATTAATATGGAAAGGAGTTATATATCAACTTTGAGTTATTAAGTTAATCAACCGCAGGCCCCATCAAAATTACCTGTATACATATAAACAGACTTATTATAAACTTATAAGAAATTTAAAACAAAAATGGTACTAACTTCTGCGTGGTTAAAATCTCTTATTTATTTAATTATCTGCCCGTATATAACGCGATAACTTGATAAACATTACAATTAATTACATAGACAAAGCAAATATTGACTTTATGTATCCATACCTAGGATAATCTATACTAACTAGTAACAATTCGACTCCACATTTCATTTTCAACCTTAACAACTAACTCTAAACCATTTTCGAAAATAAAAACTTGAGTACAATATACACATAACGTTTGCCAAACTAATAGAACAAAATTAAACGTTTATTCAAACTAATTCAATCTCAAACAATGTCTACGTCAGCTAATACAATTAACACTATAGAAAAATAATACATGTTATTAACACTTCCATAAATAAAAAATAGTTTATCGCATTTACAAGGAAGGTAAATTTCTTATATTTGTACTTGCACTTTTCTTATCGACTGTTCAATAATTAAAGCTGTCGAAAGCGTAAATATTAGCGCTTGATTTAATAATAAACTTCAATTTTAAAAACAAAACTTTTTATTTCACTCCAAACTTGATCTTCATAAAATAATTAATGTATGTACACAGACGCAATTTATTGTTATCTACGTACATTGTATAAACTTATAATTAGTTACATTCTAGTATGGACTGGAAACAATAATAGTATAACATTAACTTAATGTGTACTATCTTAAATAACTATGACACAAATCTTTACGTAACAGCGTTATAAATCATAATTTTTTAATAACATTGTTAAAGTATATGAATTAAAAAAACATCTTTCGTTTATCAAAAAAATATAATTTGCTGCTGCCGCTTCTATGAAATTTTGAGGTTATGTCAAAGCTTAAAGTTTGCTAACTTCTATAAACTATTCTTCTACTCCCAAGTTACTTTTAAAAGACATAAGTAAGGATAAACAGACAGAGATATCTCAGTAATGTTTTTATTAACTTTGAATCTATTGTTGAATGAACATTTTAAAAATACTTTTAAGTTTATGAAGAAATTTAAAATTGAAACACATGCTTGTAGAACCTAAAATGATTAAATCTTAGTAAAAATATTGAAGATCATTTTATCATACATAACAAAGTAACGCAAATATGTAAAAGTAAAATTTTAAATTGAAACTGTAACTAAAATTGTTATTTTTATATTTTTAACAAATTCTTGTTTTATCAGTTCTGTTATGACGTTTAGAATTGGTAACGACTTTATTTTCTTTCAACATTAACCATCATTATTTGCAACGGAGAATAAGATTTGCTCCGTTTTCTCATGTCATAGCTGCATGACAGCAATGTCTCCTATATGTCTATTATTATTGATGTAAATAACATTCCAAGCATGTCTGAACACATTTTTAAATTAGAGGTTATGTAACAGAAGTTCCCACACCGGCTACGCAAGCGCACTTCAATGTATTAGATAAGTACGTGTTATAAACACATATTTTATATATAAACAAATTGTACATGAATAAAATACTATTTGTCATAATTATCATCTCGCAGACTAAATATTAACTAACAATTCCAAGCAATCAACTATGGCTGAATTGTTTGTATACTTGGGGAATTCAAATTTTAAAAATTAAATAGTTAGTTTAATATATTTGCAGTAAAAGGCAAACTTTTCTTGCAAATTATGTAAATTAATTTATAGAATAAAATACACAGGAATAATGCATACATAAATTATCTAAACTTACTATAGGTCAATAATTCGTTTTAGTTCATCCAAATCATTAGTGTTCAAAATGTGTAATTCTTTAACTATATAAATGCATAAACATATATTATTGTCATACTCAACCAAAATCTTACAAGATACTGACGCACAAAAGCAATAAAATTTTGTTTTAAATAATCTATTGATTATCTTTCCATGAAATCTTTTTCCACTACAAAAATAAAATCTTAAATTAACATGAAAACTGGAATAAACAATAATATAGATTAAAACACATACTTACAAGTATGGGATATTCTTGTTTCAATATATCGTTAAACCTCTAAATGACTGTTTGAATTCGAATCGGCATGCCGTCAATTGGCAACACTAACAGTGTTGCCAATTCCCGAAATATAAACGGCTACCCTCGTATTACAGCGGAAAGATGTACAACACTTTGCGCTATGTATTCCTTTCACGTTCAGAAAGTGTCTCTCAAATTTTATAGACTTTGCAAATACTTCGAGTCGTGATTCGTCTCAGACTATGCCCTGTGATTGAGAAATTAACAACAGTAACTAACACGAAATATTAAAAACAACATGTTTAAAATGTTCGCGATATAACTTAATACAAAGAGCTTTGTTAATCGCCAAAATTGCCGCTTTTGGATTTCTGAGAATCCACATGTGATTATCGAAAAAGTAAATGCATTCACAACGTGTCACTGTTTGGTGTGGATTTTGGGCTGGAGGCATAATTGGACTATACTTTTTTGAAAATGAGGCTGGTCAATTAGTGACTGTTACTGGTGCTTGATATCTCGACATGATAACACAATTCTTTCTGCCGAAATTGGATGATATTGACGTTGCCAATATGTGGTTTCAACAAGACGGTGCTACATGTCATACAGCCAGTGAAACAATTCAATTACTGCATGAGACATTTCCAAGTCGTGCACTCGTACTGCACTCTCTCGTTTCGGTGATCTGAATTGGCCCCCTAGATCGTGTGATTTTAATACCATTCTATTTCTTTTTATGGGGTTATTTGAAATCACAGGTGTAAGTCAACAAGCCCACAACCACCCATGCATTAAAGGAAGAGATTCAACGCTGCATCAATGAAATTCAGCCACATTTATGCATAATGGTCATGGAAAATTTCGACAAACGAGTGCGTATGTGCATGCAAAGCCGTGGATGCCATTTGCCCGATGTGTTATTCCATAACCCTATTCTATGTACTTTATGATTCAATAAAAAAATAACAATCAAAAGACTAAAAACTATGTTTTCTATTTAATTCAAATCTTGCGTTAATTTTGGCACACCTTTATTGTATTGTACCTTTATTGTAGGCTAACAGTCTGTATATTTAAGAAATATGTACATTTATTTTTCCTACATTAGTCTTTATAGTTAATAATGCACGATGCACAAGCGATTCCTTTTTCTTTGTTTATTAATACCATGACAGTGATTTCATTTTCTTGCACATATTCTACATTATCAAGAAATTTATTATTTTTAATTTTTTTTTAGTTGAAAGGGGTCAATACTCAGGGAGAAAATATAGCGGACAATGGAGGTTTAAAAGAGGCTTACTATGCGTACAATAGCTGGGTGCGTCGCAACAAGCCGGAACCCACACTTCCAGGCTTGGACTACAGTCCAAACCAATTGTTTTGGATATCCGCGGCGAACGTTTGGTGCGCCAAATATCGTCCGGAAACTTTGAAGATGAGAGTACTTACTGGATACCACGCTCCCGGTAATTTCAGGGTGGTTGGGCCCATGAGTAATTTCGAAGAATTTTCGAAAGATTTTAACTGTCCTTTAGGAACTAAAATGAATCCAAAACACAAGTGCACAGTTTGGTAAAGAAATTGTGATATATAATAATCATGCATTTTGTTAAGTATTGATTTTATTTATTGAAACTAATAATTGTTATATAAGAATAAAAATGTATTTTTTAGTAATAAAGTCTGAAATAATACTGTTGTTTGTTTAAAATATATTATTCTTCATCTGACTTATAGATAGTTACTCCATCTTAGCTTCCGGGTTGGAACTGCGTCCTCGGTACTTCTGCTGTCAACATTTCGTCTTCACTTGCATGAGACATCTTCAGGGTTTAAGTGCTGCTACTGCTGTCGCTGTTGCACTGAAATTGAGTGCAGCAACAGCAGCAGTTAAACTCTAAAAATCTTTCGTGGAAATGAAAACGAAACGTTGGCAGCAATAAATGGAACTATAAATTTAAATCTCGTAAAATATTGTATTTGTGCATTTCAGTGTACTTTTGAGTAAGTAACCGTTTAAAAAGATTAAATGATTGTTATCCAAAACGGTAACGATAACCACATTCGCATGTTCAATGCATACTAAGACGTTAGACACCAGTAAATTGTAATAATATACAGTAGCAATCGGACTAGAACCAATTCCTGATGAGTTCTTTCAGACGTTATAAATCCAATGTTTGCCACATCTCACGTAAGCATAATGTATTCACACCGCCCGTCGCCCTTGTAAAACTCCTCCCTAGACAATACCAACCATAACATCTCCCTTTTTAATTTTCTTTTTAATAACAACACCCTAACTTTTTATAGTACTGAATATCTAATATAAATGGTCTTTTAACTACCCTTTCACTCCGCATAACAATTGCATCTTCCTTATCTATTATATTCTCGTCGTTACTTCTATTCTTATTTACTAGTTCTCTTGTTTCTGTTTGAGCCTTTTCCTCTTTCTTCATTTATATTATCTGATCTATCGAGATCGAATTTCTCCGAAAAATCTTGTCTTTGTCAATTTTGCCAGTATACGATCTTAGAGTAACAGCTCTTTTTGCAACTCCTTCACAAGTCCTGATACTAGGATTCTGAATGAAAGACATCTTCAGGGTTTAAGTGCTGCTACTGCTGTCGCTGTTGCACTGAAACTGAGTGCAGCAACAGCTGTTAAACTCTAAAAATCTTTCATGGAAGTGAAGACGAAACGTTGGCAGCAATAAATGGAACAATAAATTTGAATCTGCTTAAGTATTTGTGCATTTCAGTGTACTTTTGAGTAAATTACCGTTCAAAAAGATTAAATGTTATCCAAAACGGTATCGATAACCACATTCACATGTTCAATGGATACTAAGACGTTAGACGACAGTAAATTGTAATAATATACAACAGTACCTGGCAATTGGACTAGAACCAATTCCTGATTTTGGTATGTTTTAAATTTATCAGAAATAGAACTAAAATAGACACATATTACTAATACAAATTATTTATTTAAGCTTTATAAAAGAATATTCGTATTTTATTCTATTTATATCCAGCTTATTGGAAATACAAGTTTTTACCACTTCTTACAGTTTTGCATTCTCTTGAATGTTATCTATTAGAGCTGGTATTGTTGGATTCAAAGATAAGTACGTAAACTCTGTTCCATACATTTTTGATCCAATTTAGATCAGTGTTTCCGAAACAGTGTGTTATGCTCTTGAAACAGATTTTTTCATCAATTTCGCTGTATGACATGGTGCTCCATCCTACATGATGAGTATAGTCCTTCTTTTTCATTTAGTGAGTTTGGGAAAGGCAAAAAAATAGTTTCAATAACCATTATCAACGCAATGTTTAATTTTGACACTATTATTTTGATGCTGCAAATATGCTGCCTGATCTCACCGATGAGTCTTAAATTTTAAGAAATTCAAATCATTCAATTTTAAATACAAGTTATTTTCCTGTTTTTACTTGCAATATTTGAAGTCTCGGCTTACTAAAAATACATATATAGAGCGGCAAACAGCTTTGATATGCGGGTGGCCGTTTATATTTCGGGAATAGCAAAAAAAATGTTTATTATCGAAAATAGTTCTATTGCTTTTCAAAATATTCTTCTTGAAAATCACTGCACTTTTGCATTCGTTTAAACCAATCCGAAAAGCATTGCTGCCACCGTGAAGGCGGTACTTCCAAAATATGAGTTTTGAATGCTTGAACTGCCTCTTCTGGCGTAGAACACCGTTGACCACGAAGTTTATTTTTCACGTGTGGGAACAAAAAGAAATCACAGGGTGCTAGATCAGGGCTGTACAGCGGATGGTTCATCAATTCAATGTTTTGCCCGGTCAAATATTTAATTGTTTGATCCGACCTGTGAGAGCTCGCATTGTCATGATGGACAATGATCTGTTGTTTCCTGTTTGTTTTCCTTATTTCTTCAAAAACTGTTGGCAAACAAATAGTTGTGTACCACAAAAAATATGATCCAATCACACCTCCGGCATTAAATCTACATACATGGTCACTTTTTGTAGTTATAATGGTGTCTCTGGAAGCACATGTGTGTTTGTTACTGTCCAATAACGCATATTTTGGTTATTGACAAAGCCATTAAACCAAGAATGAGCTTCATCGCTGAAGATTTTTCGATGAAAGTCAGGATTTTCTTCAAACTTTAGCAGATTCCAATTGGAGAAGTTTCGGAACTTCGAATGATCAAGAGGCTTCAGTTCTTGAGTTAATTTGATCTTGTAAAGGTGTACGCCAAGATATTTACGTAAAAATCGCCACAATGTGGTTTGAGAGATTCCCAATTAATATGAATGGCATAGAATCGACTAATTTGGCTCATTTTGAACTGAAACACTTACGGTTGCGATATTTTCGGTACTTCGTCCGATGCATTGTCAGTAGAGGGACTCAGCCGTTTCTCGAACCTCCTCATTGACCTTGACCACAATCAATGTTGGAACGGTTAAGAACAATGAGGAGGTTCTAGAATCGGCTGAGGCCGAAGAGGTTTCAGTTTTAAGATCATTTTAAGGTTAAGGTCATTTCAATGTCAAAGTTAATGAGGAGGTTCTAGAATCGGCTAAGCCCAAGGGGGTTATTAACTTTCAGACTATTGCAAAGTTATTTCAAGATCAATGAGGTTTTAGAATTGGCTGAGCTCGATGACGTTCAAAAAATAATTACATGCGTCAAGAAAGATATATAAAGGTAGAGTTATAGAATTATTCTCGGTATTGTGAGTTATCATGAAGCGTTCATTTAATATGAAGGAACAAATTGATTGTTCTTAGAAAATCAAAGACGGTGAATTGGGAAATGTTAACATTGAAGAAGGTAATTTCACGAATGAAGTTGAAAATTATAAAGTGGATCCTTGTATAGAAGTTTTTTTTACTCGAATAGGCCAGATGAATTATTTCTGGGATAAAGTAGATATGTGTGCGCAGAAAAATGTACGAGAACCATCTTGGAATATACTTTTAGTAGGATATTTTTTGAATAAAAGTCATTCGAAGGTTGGTTCGCTTGCACAGGAACATCCAATAGTGAATATTTTGACTCGAACTTATCCACTATATCACGCACAGTCTGTCTGGTGGGACGACTATTACGCTGAAAATTGGAGTAAGTGCTCTTAGAGTTGCGATCACCGAGTCAGAATTGCGATAGTAATTTTTAATAATTTCCAAACGTTGCTTATTCGTGAGCTTCACCATGATGAAAATGTTAACCTTGACTGACGTTGACAAATCCTGAAAAACGTCCAAGGAAAACCCGTTATAATCATCAAGTATTGTTAATGCAAATTGCTTGCATTTGTATATTGAGGATTAAATTTTATGTTCTGTTTGAATGCATATCTGTTGCCATTCAGTTAACACTAAACAAAAAAGAGTAAAAATTGACATTATACATTTTCAGTGACATATTTACAATTTCTGATAAAAAAAAATTACATTTAAAATTTAATAAATGTCATACAGTCGACATAGTAAAGTAAATAAACAACTCATTTGTTATTCTTTTTATTTATTATGATGTATACAATTAGTAATTAAATTTGGTCAAAATTTTTATAATATTGCATAATGGCGGATAAAGGGCAACAAAACCGCCGAGTAAACGTATCGGTACGTATACTGAGTTTCCTAATTGGCATTTAAATAATCTATATTTTCAGAGCAAATCGAGGTCAAAATCAAGAAATGCATTCGTCAGTCGAAATCCTTTCATCAATTTTCTATTCGAATTCAGACAGGTTTATATAATTTACACATTAGAAAAATGTAAAAATTATTCCCTTCTAATATATTTGTAGCAGCCAGAAATTCAAAATAAGCGACAAACAGAAATTTTCAAACTGGCCGGTGAAAAATGGCGAACTATGTCAGATGCTGAGAGAGCTCCTTATATAAATGCCGCTAAAACAGTTCGGGACAAAGAACCACCTATCAAAAAACCTAAAACTCAAACGAAAGGTGGAAAATCAACAAAGGTCACGACAAACAAAAATAAAAAGAAAATCAAAAAAAGGAAATGTTCAAATTGTGGCCATAAACATGGAAGTCCCTCTAGTTATGGCGAAAGCACTGATACCTCTGAAAAACCACCTCAAGATGACGAAGATGATTACGATGATGATAAAACTTCAGGAGCAAGCGGCAGTAGGAGTAGAAGCAGGAGCAGAAGCGATTCTGGTAGATAATTAACCAAATAACGAGAAACTAAATAACATAATAATTTTTTAGGTTCAAATAGAGAATCGAATTATTCCGATTCGGAAACCACGTTCTAAAACGGTCGATAAGAAATTCTTGTTTTTGTAACACTATATGTATGTATACGTATTTCCTATTAAAAGTCCAAGAAGTATTTTACACACTTATTATTTATTCAATAAATTTAACAGTAAGTAAATTGCATTTGTCATATGATAGCTGTTTACGTAACAAGTACATAATTTGACGAACAAAGTTTATTTACCAAGAGAGACTAATAAAAGAGAAGAGTCAATACAGCCCCATTATGTACGAATTGCATACATAGTTTTATGTTCGACTGGTTTGAAAAAATATATTGCTTAAATGTAAATGTCTCTTTGAAAACATCAGTGTCATTTAATGATTTTTGCTATTGACATTCAATTTAAGATGAATGAACTCGAAGAAGTAATTTATGTCGATGTAAGTGAATTTTTGCATTATATTTACTATAGTCTGGTACCACGAACAGAAAGACAAATACGCATGATCAGCACATGATCGTTTTCTGATTGGTTAAACACATTTAAACATTGCGAAGTTGAAGCCCTGTTTACACACAAGCACTGCATGTGTTGCAGCTGAGTTTGTTTGGAACAAATTTGAGGTTATATTACAGTTTCTGTCATTATTTCTTTACTTCATTATTATCAGCATTTATATTTTGTAATTGTGTCTCTCTGGACATAGCAAAGCATAGAAAAGTGTTACTAAGAAGTAAAGTAAAACATCTATATTTCGTAGAATGATAATTTCTAGTAGTTTGACAGAATGTGAATTTGTTACGTATAATCGTAAGGATGGCAGTGTCACCATTAAGAAAGCGGAAGAGAAGCCAATCTAACGCGTCTGACAAGCAGTCGATATTGAATTATTCAAAATAACTTAACTATAATAGATTACTCAAATTGCGCCAAAACACAAGCTGTTCAGTTATCCGTCGACACAACTGGTAACATTGTTATAGAATTAAATATCTATATATAGTATAGTATAGTACAACAAACTAAAACATATTTATTTAGAATCAATACATTGTAACAATATATTAATATGAAATAGATAGAAGGATCGGTAAAACTGGTTAGTATTGTAATAATTTATATAAATCTCAAAAAGAAAGTGTCGGAATAATTGAAACAAGAAATTGTTATGATAGATTAGTTTTAAAGAAATATGTCGATGTTAAAAAGTTAGTTCTTTTTACAGTTTTTACAGTGTTTCTATATATATGTATACATATATATATATATATATATATATATATATATATATATATATATATATATATATAGCAATATGTGTGTTCTAAAATTATATAATTCTGTAGCTGTTGATTTCAAGAATAGATGCAGAACCTAGCATCAGTACTATTACAAACAGGTGTGTATTTTCCTCCAAAGAAACGAGAAAAAGCAAGTCATTTGAATAGTGCTAAAAAGCGCACAATTATTAATGCTTGCAAAAAATTGTAAGCGATACCCCAGATATAAGACAATGTAATATAGTAGAGCAGATCTCCCAACTAATAGGTAACTTTATTGAGTGCGATATACGGAACATATCTTCATATTATAAGATATATCTATAATGAGGTACTATTAGAAATTGTTTAAACACATAAATGACATTACACATATTTTCTAAACAATATCTATACATATAAATACCAGAATTTTAATGCATAGAGTATGTAATGATACTACTGATTTATTTACTTTTCTACTTTAATTTCATCTATTGTATTAATGGATTTGTAATCCTGTTTTCAAATTTAATTTTACCGCGTAAAACTGATTTTTGTTATTTTGTAGGTTGTAATTTGGGCTTAGAGTCTGTCCAGAAATTTGTATCTCCTTTTTTGAATTAGGATATAATTATGGAAATAAATTTATCTACACAGATGCTAATTAAATTCATATAATTTTTTATAGTTCACCAACATAATTCCATCAAACTAGAAACATTCCTAACTTTAAAATTATCTACCGATATTTACGATTGTTTATGAAGGCCTATAATGATCAAACTTATTTTTGAATTCTTCTGAAATGGGAGGAATTTATTTTTAAATTATGAATTTAATGGTTCGGATATGCATTGTATTATTAATTATAGAAGTTGGCAATAATAAGTCATGTGTCAAAAGTTAAAGTATTAATTTATACAGTTCATACATGTGATTTAACCTATTCTTTGTTCCACGTTTTTATGTAACTTTGACACAAATCCACAATGTCTTGGCTTTTCGGTTATAGAGGTAGTCAGCCGCAAACACCAGATTTATCACAATTTGGGGTGCAACCACCACCTGCGGGAGGTTCTGGTGGAGCACCCCCCGATGATCCGAAATTAACTAAGTCAGAGAAAAAAGCTATGGAAGCTTATCGTTTTGATTCTTCAGCTTTAGAGAGAGCAGCTCAGGCCGCGAAGGAATTGGAGAAATCTAGTAAATAAACTTTAAACAATTCTCATTACTATTTTTTAAAATACATATACATATATATTTATAATATAATTAATTCATATAGAACATGCAAAAGAAGCATTGGAACTTTCTAAATTGCAAGAGGCAACCAGACAACATGAATATCAAGCAAAAATTAAAGAATATGAAGCACATATTGCTCAAATGCAAATTGATCAGAAGAAAGTTGAAGCTGAAGAAAAACGTAAATACCTACAAGAAGAAACAAGGCAACATCAAGCTAGAGCCCAGTATCAGGATCAATTATCAAGGAAGAGATATGAAGATCAATTGGCTCAACAGCAACGAATTAATGAAGAAAATTTACGGAGGTGAATTTTAAAAAGATATTTTCATTATTTTAATAAAAAGTAATCAATGTATCGTAATATTTAAATTAAATGTAGGCAAGACTAATAAAAACAAATCAATGTATCCTAATATTTAAATTAAATATAGACAAGAAGAATCAGTCGCAAAACAAGAAGCAATGAGGAAAGCAACTATTGAACATGAAATGGAACTTAGACACAAAAATGAAATGAAACGTGTTGAAGCAGAGTTAAAAGCAAAAGCTAAAATTGACCGTGAAAATCGGGATTTAACTTTAGAACAAATTAGACTAAAAGCATCAGAAAATAGAATTACTGTCCTGGAAAGTATCAAGTAAATATTACAGTAAAGATTTTTTTCTTCCTTAATAATTAATTGTAATTTTTCAGAACTGCTGGATCTGTATTAGGAACTGGTGCCCAAGCTATGCTAACAGATTGGAATAAAGTAATTGTTGCAGCTGGAGGATTTTCTCTGTTGGCTCTTGGTGTTTATTCAGCTAAAGGGGCTGCTGGCGTATCTGCAAGATACATTGAAGCTAAATTAGGTAAGAAATATAAGTTCTATTCTAAATGAAATAATTCTCTCTAATATACATGTAGGTAAACCATCATTGGTACGAGAAACATCTCGATTTTCTTTCTTGGACACAGTAAGACATCCAATTGAGGCATTAAAAAAATTAAGAAAGCCAACTGGTGATGCCCTTCAAGGTGTAGTTCTCGCTCCTAAATTAGAAGAACGTTTGAGAGATGTTGCAATTGCCACCAAAAATACAAAACATAATAGAGGAATGTATAGAAATCTTTTAATGCACGGTCCTCCTGGTACAGGAAAAACTATGTTTGCCAAGGTAATACAGCTTATATTTGAATCTTTAATTTCTTTCATGTTGAATATTCTTGTATCATAATTAGAATCCCTCTTTTAGAAATTGGCAAAACACTCAAACATGGATTTTGCAATTCTGACTGGTGGAGATGTAGCACCTATGGGGCGTGATGGCGTTACTGCTATCCATAAAGTTTTTGATTGGGCAAATAATTCAGGCAAAGGATTAATATTATTCATAGACGAAGCCGACGCTTTCTTAAGAAAACGTTCATCAGAAAGTATATCTGAAGACCTTAGATCTACATTGAATGCCTTTTTGTATCGAACTGGTGAACAAAGTTCTAAATTTATGTTAGTTTTGGCTTCAAACACCCCTGAACAATTTGATTGGGCAGTGAATGATCGTCTAGACGAAATGGTGGAATTTACTTTACCAGGCTTAGAGGAAAGAGAGCGTCTTATTCGCCTGTATTTTGATATATTCGTTCTGCAACCAGCCACAGAAGGTGCTAGGTAAATTCAACAGTCGGTAAAGTTAAAACATTATTTCATTTACATTTTGTTTTTAATTTAGGAGATTAAAAGTTGATCAGTTTGACTATGGTGCATTGTGTACTAAAATGGCGGAAATAACGGAAGGTATGTCCGGTAGAGAAATCGCCAAATTAGGCGTTGCTTGGCAAGCTGCCGCTTACGCATCTGAAGATGGTGTTCTTACGGAAAAAATGGTTTTGGAACGTGTTAGTGACGCAATAAGGCAGCATAAACAAAAGGTAAGGCGAATATGTTATTATCCTCAATAAAAATATTCAAGTGCTTTTATTGTCTTAACTTGGACCTTGTATCAAATATTTTCCCTTTAACGTCATAGCTTCAAAAACAGGATTTAAAGATATAAATTCAATAATGTAAATCAGGTATGGTCAACCTTTGACATGTTGTGGGCCAAACTTTAATGTGCAAATACGTTCGCGGGTCGCGTTTAAAAGTAATGCATTTTCAAGTAGTGTTTATAATTTTTAGCGATAGATATCAGACATCCGCGGGCCGGATCAAATCTTACAGCAGGCTGGATTCGGCCCGCGGGCCGGTTGTTACCCACATATGATGTAAATGATAAATTGAAAACGGAAAAATTCTAGTTATTTGGATACTTAAGTAATATCTTTGTTACAGGTGCAATGGCAGTCAGAACAAGAGCGTCGCGAAGCGAAAAGCATATATCATTCGGAAAAAGAAGACTCCTATATTCCAATACTGAACTTAACAGATGAGGATAAAACAACACATTCAAACAAAGAATCTCCCAGTACACCTAATAGATAGTTTTAGTTATTTAAACTGTAGTAAAAATTAATGTTCAATTATTTGAAATGGTGGTAAACACTATTTTCTTACAATAATACCACATCAAATAATGGTAGAACATTGAATGTGTCTGACTAAGTGTGTTTTGTATAGTCAAAAATTTGCCTTTATTTTAAGCACCAAACATTTCTATTTTAACGTAACAGCAAATACTTGGTGCAGCATTTATTTGTTACTTGTTGAGGGTGGTGCACTTTGTATTTTTATAAATTATTTAATTTGTTGTAGAGAATTTGTTTGTTACAAATATTTTTTATATAAAATTTGAATGCTTTTTGGGGAAGTTTATATTAAAATTCTCCGCATTCATCTTATTATAGAAGTAAAAAGAGAAATGTACAATCCATTAAACTATAAAATCATGAAAGAATAGATTAATAGCTTAGTAAAAAAAAACTGTTTTTTTCCTTAATAATCATATAATTTAAACTTTTTACAATTACGAAATACTTTACTAGTAAGTGATTGGCTTTAATATATGCAAAGAGTGATAACTGGCACATGTAGCTAGCTTTGCAGACCTACAAATTCATAGCAAGACAGATCCATTGCAACTAGTGCTATTTTATGCCCTAAATACACGTGTATCTTCTAACGGGTGTTTTTTAAAGAGCTTGAGAACTTTAAATGATAATACAAGACAGAAAATTTGTTGGAATGAAATTTTTTTTATTATAATCTGGTAGATAATTTCATGGTATTTATTTTTTAAATATGATTTCCAGCATATGTCCGCCGCGGCTATGAGTTACATGGTACATTCGATCAGTCCAATTTTTGAGTACTTTTTCCAATAAATCTGGCCGTATGGCGTCAATGGTGGCTTGAATATTGGCTTCCAATGCTTCAAGAGTTGCTGGTTTGTCACTAAACACAATTCTTTGATAAAATGCCCATCTTCGGCCAGTTTCAAATGAGCCCAATCAGCAAAAATGCTCCAAATACTGCAATTTTGCTTATCGACGTAGCCATTTAACCAGAAATGAGCTTCATCACTAAACACAATTCTTTGATAAAATGCTCATCTTCGGCAAGTTTCAAATGAGCCCAATCAGCAAAAATGCGACGCAAACGATGGTCGTTTGGCTTCAATTCTTGCACGAGCTGTATTTTATAGGCGCGTAAGCCAAGATCCTTACGTAAAATTTTCCACGTAGTCGAAGGACAAAGGTCAAGAAGTTGAAAACGACGACGAATCGACATTTCGGCGTCTTCTTCAATACTTCGCGCTACAGCAGCAATATTCTCTTCGGTACACACATTTCTTTGTCTTGATGGTTTTGAATCGTGAAGAGTAAAATTAGTACCAAGACGATCAATAACTGCACGAATTGCTTGCTCACTACGCCGATTATGTTGACCCTAAAATGGACGAAGTGCCCTATGAACTTCGCGAACAGATTTATTTTTTTCAAAGTAAATTTCCACAATTTGGAAGCATTGTTCTGGCGTTAAACGATTCATGATGACTTGCCAAACTTTACTGAACAGAAATGTCAATTTAGTTTAACATTATTAGCTGTCAAACCATAGTTATCGATATCGATAGTTCTCGTACAGCTTACAAAACACCCACTATTATTATTTCTAAGTTATCTCCAAGTATTAATTTTATAACTAAGGTTGGATAGTCGTGTCTCCGACAATCGTGTAACGAGGTAGGTTTCCTGTACGTATATCATCTGCTAATAAACCCTCGAAAACCGATACAAATGAAATCGTGCAATCGAATCGAAAATTTGCGTTATGTTTTTTGTTAGTAATATAATATAATTATGTTGAACGTGCGAAGGGCTAAAATGATCATTTAGCAACAAAGTAAAAGAATTTATCAGTCAATATACAGACTTAAAATACGATGACGCTAAAATAATGTTTAGTGTGTAATAAACCTTTGATGTGCTGAAGTAAAACAGACTGAAAAATATAAGTACTATTGAATAGAGAGAAAAAAAAGTGGCGTACCGTCTAACACACAATATAAGCTTAATTTACCGCGTATGTTTCTAGCTTGCAATTTACCATTTATTCCAAATCATCTGCTTCGTTGCTATTAGCCAGTAAAAGATTAGAAAAATGCACCTACGAGGCTGAGTGCAAAGTACATCAGCGTAATTTGAACTTTCTACAAAACAAGTAATAATATTTATTATTGACGGCGCCACTATACCACGATGTGTACGCCATTTCCTAAAAAAAAATTCCTGTGACTTGTTACATCTGACAAGCAAAATTCTTGCGTTACATTCTGCGGCAGAAAGTATTTGAGAATGTTATCCAGAGGTAAATGCATTTATTAATTGTAAGTATAAAGGCACTACTTCGCATGTCCTCCAAACGTTCTCGAGAATTTCAAAGATGTTCCGGTATTCCTGAATTACTACAGCTGGCTTTTACACGTTGGGGAACATGGTTGAACGTAGCTTTCTATGACGCTAAACATTTCCATCGAATAATGTCCGTAGTTTTACATATCAGTCCGAAAGGTGTTGCTGCCAAGAAAATTATAAAACATTTTCGACTCTTGATGACAATTGTAAATAAAGGCGTCGGGTTTTCCCTTCCCGGCAGGCTCGGAGAATATAATATGTTGCGAATACATGCTGTAAGATTTTTTTATAGCATCTTATAAATAGCGCATTATAACAGTTGAAGAATATCTAATGCTACAGTTATTTCTCTGACAGCTAGCTTCTGATAACTATTTCTACCAACGCTACTTAAGTAGGTAAGTGTTTTATAAATTATTTTGTTTTTCCCTACTTAATTTCCGTTGTTTTACTTAGTGTGTTGCGCGGGCTTCATATTATAGCTCGCGACTTGGAAAAGTGTTTTTTGCGAATATTTCGAGAACCGAAAGAGCTAGCGAATGCCTGTTGCATTTTTTCGTAATCAGCGGGTTCGAATACATAAAGTAGAGGCATCAAAACGTCGAAAATCGACACTTCGATTTTTCCGTTTTTTAAATTTCATCGCTTGAGGTTCAAAAAAATCGCAAAAATTGTCAAACGGCCATAACTTCCACATTTTTCGTCCGATCGCCACAAAATTTTCACCAATGAAAGTACTCTTCGCAAGGATTAAAATGAGTACAAGTTCGTCGCTATAGAACAAACCGTATGGCCGCAGTGGCAGTTTGAATTTTCGCATTTTTTTTTCGGGTTCCAGTTTGAAGCAGTCGATTCCGGACGTCAATACGCATCCGGCAGTGTCCGCGCGGTCGCCGAGAGGCCCTCGGTTCGCGAGATAGCATGCCGATCTGAATGAAAATCAAAAATCTTCGCAACTTGGAAAAGTGTTTTTTGCGAATATCTCGGGAACCGAAAGAGATACCATGCCAAATAGGTATATTTTTTGGATCAGCAGGTCAAAATACATTAGATAGGACCATCGAATAGGCGAAAATCGTAACTTTATTTTTTTTCGAGAACCGAAAGAGATACGATGCCAAGTACGGATATTTTCTGAATCAGGAGATCAAAATACATAAGATATCGAAACGGCGAAAATCGCAATTTTATTTTCATCGACTTGACCGAATTTAGTTTTTCGCGAATACCTCGAGAACCAAAAGAGCTAGCGCATTTCTGTTGCGTTTTTCGTAATCAACGGGCGCGAATACATAAAGTAGAGGCATCAAAACGTCGAAAATCGACACTTCGATTTTTAAATTTCATCGCTTGACGTTCAAAAGAATCGCAAAAGTAGGTCCATTTATTTTTCAGAATGCTAAAAAATTGTTATATCGAAATGTGTATATGGTATTTAATTAAAAATTATGATATACCTTTTCGATTTATAAAACATTTTCACGTTTTAAAAGCATAAATAATACGTTGATTTCGAAATGCTTTATTTAATTACAAACTGCGAATTCCAAACTATCATCAGGATGTTAATAAAAATTTTCTCTAAGCTAGTCAATTATAACCAAAGAGAACAGCCTTTTTCAAACATTTCCAATATTTTTTTTGGATCCCAACTTTGTTAAAAGAAATTATTCTATAATTCTGAGTATTTATCAGATTAAGAAATATTTGTAAAAATAATGATAACGCTTCTACAAGATCTTTTATGTAACTCCTAAGATTTGTTTGCAAATGTTACATCAGTAAATGGGAAATGGTCATTTTCTCATTGCGACGAGTATTGCTCAAGATTACGAAATACTACTACCAATAATTTGGATGGCAAAATCATAACTACAACTGTGTATTAACTCAGAGCAATTCTTGTTGAATAAAAGTTGGTTTACGTCTCTTGAAACTAAGCTTTTGTTGGTATATTTAGATCAATATATGTGAAAACTAGTAACATTTCATAAAAATTCTAAAGAACAATTTTAACACAATGATTATTTTATTATATTTTTGAAAAACACCTGTATCTGATATAAGTAGGTTAAATTTTTAAAGCAACTTTTTCTAAAATTATAAATTTAAAAAATTTTATTTTTGGCAATTAAATTTTGATATTTTATGTAAACAGCAGTTTATACCTACATGTAACATAATAAACAATACATACAGAGTATATAAATATATCACGTATATATAAATACCTAAACAACTTTAGAAATAGCAATAGCAGCTTTACATCCAACTTTAATAATTTCTGAAAAAGCTTTATAAAATGGGGCTTGCTCAGCTCCATGATCTATCCCAGTATCATGATGCTCTTGTTCTTCATCTCTAAACTTTGTTATAGTCTCCAATAACTCCTTATTTGAATCAGGGTCACTCATTAACATTCTAAGTTGATCGTTATAATGATCTACAATAACAGTTTCAACTGCTACAGTACAAGCCATTGCAGCTTTGTCTCCTAACAATGCAGAACCGGCACCTAATGCAAATCCCATAATATTCCAAATTGGTATCATTGCTGTGGGTCTAACTCTGTGTTTACGAATTAGTTCTTCAAATTTTTCTCTATGCTTAATTTCTTGCTCCCACATATGTTTTATTAATGGTCCTTTATGTGTATTGCCAAGAACTGCCATTTGTCCAGCATATATCCTATCAGCACCAAATTCTCCTGCATGATCCACACGAATTATTGAATCTAAATCAGCTTTATTGGTAGCTACATATCTAACAAGTATTTGTGTTGGTTTTACTGCTCGAGATCGCAACATTATTATCCTACAACCACAATATATTTAGAAAAAAAATCAACTTATCACATGACTAATTTAATACTTCAAAGATTATAAAATTCACTTATGAGAACAATCATTTATTATCCGAAACATACAAATCACAAACACAAAATGTTTATTATAAATCTGAACAATCAGACATAAATACGTGCGACATAACCTCGAAAAGCAATAGTGAAATAGTTCACTTTATTTAGATAAACTGCATCACTATTATTATTAATTGAGCTTATTTCAGGTAAGAATTTTAGGTAATATGGACAAAGCATTTGAGATTTTGAAAAATGAAACTGATGGTAAGAAAATTAATCTCTCTATTCTATAAATTTTAAGGTAATATTTTTAGAATTATTGCATTATTCTACGGAAGTAGACGTATTAGGTAAAAGATTTGTAGTTGAAGATGGTCTATCGTTTTACCGAGACTATGTATCTGCAAATATGCCTTTGTTAATTAAAGAAGGATGTAAAGAATGGGCAGCAGTAAAAAAATGGAGCGCTTCATATTTTAAGTATGTTAATTTAGCATTTAAATTATAGACAGCATTTGTTTATAGTTTATTTTTGATGTTTCATAATGTAGTAAAAGCTTATATTTCTGCAAAGATCAATATATTAAATATCAAAATATTTATTCTCAGATATTAAAAAAGTTTCCAACTTAAAGCTATGTATGTCTAATAACATATATTGAAGTTCATATCTATGGACCGCGTATACAGAAGAAAAAAATTCGTCCAATTACTAATTCCTTTGTATAAAATTGGTCAAAGCTATTGACCTGAGTAATAAATCTTAATTTTGCATTTATGCAGACTAAAAGTTTAATTTTGAAATTATGTATAAGCAATTTAATTTCTTTTTAAATTATACTATTGAATGCAATGGAATTATAGATAGTTTTCAGCAACTATATAGGTGAAAAAGAAGTTATTGTTGCAATTACACCTAATGGATATGCTGATGGATTAATTAATAAAATGAATGAAGAAGGCACTTCAGAAACAATCTTTGCTTTGCCAGAAGAGAGAAATATGAAAATGAAACAGTTCTTAGAATATCTAAGAAGCCCCTTGTATGTAAATATATCTGACTTTAATATAGTTTTCATCATTCACATATTTAATTTTAGAGACAATTATATATGCTATATTCAATATCAGAATTCTAATTTGATAGGACAGTTTAAAGAATTGTTAACAGATGTACCAGAAGAAATACCGTGGGCTTCAAATATATTCAATAAAAGGCCTGACGCTGTTAACTTTTGGATGGGCGATAAAAGAGCGATTACAAGCAGTAAGTAAAAAAATATAAATATTTAAATGGATATTATAATATTTTACATCGAAAATATATATGGCATTTTTAGTGCATAAAGACCCATACGAAAATATTTATTGTGTTATTGATGGTTATAAAGATTTCATTTTAATTCCACCAACGGATTTACCATGGGTCCCTTATAAAATGTATAAAAAAGGCATTTTCAAAAATGTTAACACAAATTCATATGAAATAGATTTTATTGAAGAAACAGTCAAAAGGGGGAACCAAGAACTTACAGAAATTGAGAAAATACCTTGGATTTCAATTGATCCATTACAGCCAGATTATGAAACTTTCCCCGAATTTAAACGTGCAAGTATCTATAAAGTAAGGGTTAATAAGGGAGACATTTTATATCTACCAAGTTTGTGGTTTCACCATGTCACCCAAAGTCATGAATGTATAGTAGTTAATTACTGGTATGATATGGATTGTGATATAAAATATTGTTATTATACCATGCTAGAAACTATGTGTAAGATGAAATAATGACTTTCAATTGTGTATAGAATTTTAATGAAAAACATGGAACATAATATAATAGTCATTAATTATATACTGATCATTCTAAAAATGTAAATCTTGACAAATCATATCCAAAATTGAATAATTCTTGCTTAAAGAGTTTTTCCTTATAAATGGCAAAAAATTTAATCTGAATTTTTACATTTACTTATACTTAATTTATAGTAACTTTAGTATTATGATGTTACAACTTTTTCAAATAAAATATGACTAAAATATTAAAATTACTATTAGTTTTATATCGAATTTTGTACATAAACCACATAAGAAATGTAAGTATGATTTTTATAGTCCTTATTAGAATTTCCTATATGTTGTTTATAAAATTATTCAGTGTTTTTGAGAAAATTGTAGATATTAAAATAATTGTTGCTTATTTTATTAGGCTTAAAACATAATTGCTATTCGATGTTTATTTTTGTGGTATTGGGCTACCAAAATATTTTCTTTATTCAAGTGCATTGAAATGAATTCACCTTCTTGATGAAATATTTTAAGTTAAATTCGTTTATGGATTGTGGTAATATTTTTTAACTCTGCATCTTCACATACTTTTTTTTTTCTATACATTTGAAACCAAATTTACTGTATGTCTTCATTTAATATTAAAGAAAATACGTACACTTAAAATTTTAAAAAAAATCACAAATCAATAGTATTTTTAAAAATTATATAATAAATATACCATCTATTTTATAGTAACCCACTTGTTTTTTTACGAAATGTAACAGCTTAAGATACTAATCTGAAATATTTTCTGCATTATTGCAGCTGATACTTATAATTTTGCAAAAACCACTTTTTATAAATCGATTGCCCGTATAGATGCAATAATTTGTGACTACGATCTAATTTTTTTGCTTTTATTAATTTAGACTGCATCAACCTCGTTTTTTTGTAGGTGTCTTCTGCTGTAGGTATAGTGGAATATGGTAATTTAAGTGTTAATTGACAAAGAACTCTATTGATTGCTAACTATCGGCCTCAGAATTTTGTAGATAATAAAAATAAAATTTCTGCATTTATCTAGCTATTTTTCAGAGTAAATAAAGTGTAATGCTGCTAAATCCACAATATCAAAGGATACAGCCAGCGATCAACACCTCGTAGACTGTTTCACACAATAATTTTTAGTTTTCTAATAGCGTTTACTCTAGACTTAGCTACAGAAGTTAATTATTTCTGTTTTTTCGTACTTAATCTATTGAAATTGCAAAATTCCTGGGCATGGTAGGGAAGAATACAACAGCTCTACGTCCTTTTGTACTATACGACAGTTTTATTTGTTTTACAAAAAATACACGACTATTATTCACTTCATATAAAATTTGGTTTGCATGTTTGTCTACCATAATCTACCGTAATTATTGAAGTGTGCTCACAATTTCTTAGCAGTTTGTTGGCTATGCTGGGTATTAACAAAATATTGTATCTTTAACAATCATATGTTTAATATTAGCAATTTCTTAGTATTGGATGAAGGAACAGGGGCAGAAAGTTATTAGGTGCGCAACTAAGTTCTCGCTGTTTTTTTGATGAAAATGCAACTTTATTGTGAAAAAATGTTTACAAATGAATCATTTAAAATATTGCCCATCGCTAGCGACAACTTTTTCCTATCTTTCTGGCAGAGCTCGAATACCGTCACGGTAGAAGTGTTCGTCTCTTGAGGCTATCCACGAATCAAGCCATTTTGAGATGTCTTCATATGAGCGGAACTGCTGATTAGCCAGACCATGTGCCATCGAACGGAACAAGTAATAATCAGACGGCGCAATATCTGGGGAATATGGCGGGTGGGGTAGGCCCTCCCATTTGAGCGTTTCTAAGTAGGTAATAACGGGTTTGGCAACGTGAGGCCGAACGTTGTCATGCTGTAGAATAACTTTTTCGTGCCTCTGCTCGTATTGTGGCCGCTTTTCGCGCAGTGCTCGGCTCAATCGCATCAATTGAGTTCGATATCATTCCCCAGTGATGGTTTCGTTCGGTTTCAACAGCTCATAATAAATAACACCGCCCTGGTCCCACCAAATACACAGCAAAACCTTCGCAGCGTGAATATTCGGCCGAACCAACGACGTAAAAGCATGACCGGGTAGTCCCCATGATTTTATTTTCTTTGGGTTGCTGTAATGAATTCATTTTTCATCATCCGTAACGATGCGATGACGAAAACTCTTCCGTTTTTGCCGCTGGAGCAGTTGTTCACAGGCGAAAAAACGACGCTTAACGTCTCTTGGCTTCAAATCATAAGGAACCCAAGTTCCTTGTTTTTGAATCATTCCCAACGCATGCAATCGCTGGGAAATGATTTGGCGGGTAACTCCTAATGCTGAAGCAACCTCTTTTTGCGTTTGGCACGGATCCACATCGAGCAATGCCTCCAATTCAGCGTCTTCAAAGGTTTTTGGTCTTCCTTCACGCGAACGGTCGTCAACATCGAAATGACCGTCTTTGAAACGACGGAACCAATCACGGCACGTTGTTTCACTTAGAACAGCATCTCCGTAAACTTTTTGGAGTTCACGATGCGCTTCAGCCGCCATTTTCTTCGAATGAAAGAAGAAAAGCAACACTTCCCGCAAATAACGAATATTTGGCACAAAATCAGACATTTTCACACAACCAAAAATATATGACGCAAAAACAAACTCACTAATGTGTCAAAGCGGTTTGTTTACCATATGTCAAGCTTGGTTCATGACGTTTTGTTTATGTCACAATCGACCAGCACTTACTACTGGAGCCATCTCTTGAAAAAAAGCGAGAACTTAGTTGCGCACCTAATAATTATTTATAAATAATACAAATATTGAAAGTAAAATCAAACACAGAAGTGTAATAAATGAACTGCAAAGTTCATTTAATAAATAAACTACTGTCTATTTATTATTTTATCTGCAAACCTGGAATATCCTAAATAATTACACTTGCATAACAGAAACACAGAATAAAATTATAATAAAGTTTGTAAAATAAAAAAAAACCAATTGTAATTTTATCAAATTATAAAATGTGCATTGGAAACATCTGTTGCAAAACAGTAAACACGGTACTAGTTCTGTAGATAATATTTAGTTTTACCGGGGGTGCCCAGACATGGCTAAGGATGTATATACAATTGCAAATAATTTAAATGGAAAAAAAGCTGTTATCCAGTAAAACCAATTTGTAAAAATAATAAGTATATTTCATAAATAAATGTATATCTCTAATAATATAACATATAAAACATAGACACATGTGAATATGAGATTCTTGAGTATTTAAATTGGTGGAGCCGCATGAGCCGAGCGCCTGCGCAAAAACGCTCGGCCTCCTGTGTTTATTTGTTTGTCATGCAAAATGAGCGATGATGCCAGTGCCAGCCTGACTGAGGGATTATGTCCTCCGGGGAAACTAATAAATACTGTAATTACAGCTGCTAAACCATCACCTGCAATAAGCAGTAAACACAATTACATATAATCAAGGAAAGTTATACAAATTTTAGTAAAATAATTTTTCTATTATATATATTATCTTTCAATTATTTTCGCCAAATGTAAATTTTTAGAAAAGTATGATTAATATATTGTTATAAAAAAAGAAACAAATCATCAAGTAAAAGAATATATTTTTAAATTTTGTAAAAATGCTCATCATGTTGGAAGTAATAAATTACAAAGGATACTATGAAAGTTTTGCAATACAGTATAGACGGAACTGCACATTTCTTGAATCAATTGTAACTGGTGATGAGACTTTGTAGTTCAAGTATGATACTCAAACAAAGCGCCGAAATGCTATGTGGAAGTCCCAGGCTCTCCGAAATCGAAAAAACTGCGTTTCCAGAAGTTACGATAGAAAATGTTTTGTTTTTGCGACTCTAAAAGTATTATATTTCAGGAATTCGTTCCAAAAATGTCAAAATGTCACTGGTGAATATGATCTAGGTATTGTGGAGCGTTTGTCGAAGAGAGTGAAACCCAAATATCGAGCGCAAGGAAATTGTTTTTTTTTACACGATAATGCACCATAACCCGGTTCGCCGCTGTTCGTGAATTTTTGGCGAAAAACATCCTCCGTATCTGCATCATTTATCTCTGTGTAACTATTTCTTGTTCCTGAAACTAATTGGCCATGAAAGGAACGCTTTATGGAAATGTTACAAGAGTACAAGAAGTCGTGACAAGGGTCACTTAGATAATTCCAATTTCCATTTAATTTTTTGCACGATAATGCACCATAACCCGGTTCGCCGCTGTTCGTGAATTTTTGGCGAAAAACATCCTCCGTATCTGCATCATTTATCTCTGTGTAACTATTTCTTGTTCCTGAAACTAATTGGCCATGAAAGGAACGCTTTATGGAAATGTTACAAAAGTCCAAGAAGTCATGACGAAGGTCACTTAGATAATTCCAAAAGGCAACATAAAAATTCTATGCTAGCATTGATCGAACGTACCCAGCGGTGTATTGATACGGAAGAGATGAATTTTGTGGCAAAATAATTTAAAAACTTCTGCTTTTCTTTCGACATACTATGTATATACCTTTACTGGGTGATTCGTTGTTGTTATTGCACAGTATATATTGTTTTTAATTGTTTTCCGTAAAATATGAATGTTATTTTCCAAAAATGTGATTAACATATTACTATATAATAACATCTACAACCAGAATCTAGCAGTGTAATGTCTATATTAGGTTGTTATATTAGTTTTACCTGTAGGTTCAACGGCAACTGGTTTGACATCGTTGGGCAACCAAGGCCTGACTCTTGGCCTTGGACCTAAATTAAGGGTAACTCTAGCAAAGGGCCTCTTCGCCATGTGCAACATTTCGTTGACCTGACGTCTTCTAGCTCTTCTAACGTCAGCGGCTTGCTTAGCTTTCCAAGCTACTACGCAAGCTGCCAAAAACAGGAAAAAGCAAGAGAAAAACACCGAGAAAAATACAAACAAGTCAATATGCAACTGGTCTTGTTGAAAGAATATGATTCCATATGCAGCTTTTTCCTTTTTGTCTTCGGGTTCTAAGGCTTGTAACACTATATAAAAACGAGTTTGTTCTAAATTATGATGTTCCTGCAACATACTCTGTGGGTTAATTTTACAATTATTTTTATTTCGTCATGATGGCAAATTTTACACTTACCTGGGGTAAAATAATGACTAGTCTATCTTTAAGTCCTTTAATACGCAGTATTGGCTTTGGCTTTTCAATTGTTATGTACGTCCTCAGACCTATAGCCTCTTTTTCCAAAATGTTATTGTCAATGTTCTTACTACTATTTTCCCATTGTCTATACTGTGTGTCAAAATCGATGTCATTACTTCCAGAACTATTATTTAATCTAACTTTAAATGTACTATCTAAGGTACTCATAAAAACATTCAATTCTCCTTGGGTTACGTCGATAATAACACGTATATCAACATTCATGAAACGGGGTTGTATATATAAAAACATCATTTCGCCGGGATTCAAAGGTTTGGGTTTGATTTTGCAGTCGTCGGCTTGTTTTGCGTCGAAACACAGTCTCATCTGACTGCTTAATTGTTTATAGCATTGTTGGCCGTCCTTAGGTGTACCGTAATATCCATCTTTACATTTAGAGCATTGAAGCATCCAACAAGGTTGGAGAGTATTTTTACTGCCAGACGAACAGGGTTCGCTCTCGGTATTGTTTTGGCAATTGCATTGTTCACCCGTTTTTTGATTGCACGTATCGCCATGACCGTGACATTCGCAGGGTCTGCACTTGTCAGTGTAATTGCCCCCAGGGGGTCGGAAATTTCCTATTATACAATCTTCGCATTTATCTCCTGCAGTTAAATTCGAACAGCCGATGCAGCGAGCTTCTTCTACGGGACCTTCTTTTAAATCATTTAAATCCATGGGCACATCCGAGTCTTTCAAGTGTTTGGGTACACATATTAAAGAATGACCGTTGCAGTATTCGTTGCAAGGGATACATTTGCCGCCATCTTTGGGATTACCGACAAAGTAAGGCTTACATTTATCACATTGGGAGCCCTGAAATAATTACTCGCATATATTTTCGCATGAGTGTAAGAAATCAAAGACTCACCATTGTATTATTTTGGCAATCTAAACATTTATCTAATTTGTCTGGGCCTGCGCAGTTAGCGTGTCCATTACATTGGCAAGGTATGCTACAATTTGCTCCTACATAGCCAAAATCACAAACACAATTATCGGGCTCTACGCATTTGCCCCGAACACAACCTGAAATTGACAAAAATTAAATATTTGCTATGGCAAATGATCTTCAACATTTACTCTACAAAATTATTAACTAAACTATTTTTATACATATATACTTCTAACAAGATATCTATTTTTTATTAGTCTTTTCTGGTAGAAATATCAGCTGTGTTTCTTATTATGCAGACTGTATGTAGGTTGGTTGCTTGAATAGTTTTGCGGTTCAGTTATTTTCCGTAAGGTGGCGCTGTCCGGAATATCTTGGGAACGAAAAGAGATAGAATGTTCCGGTTTGAAGCTGGGTAACAATCATGTCATGATACATAAGTAGACATCAAAAAAACAATCACTTTGAATGTTAGTTTTGGAGTTATTCACCAAAAACGACATTTTTATGATGGCGAATATCGTATTCTCTAAGATTTTTTAGTCCGAATACCATTTACAGATTGCTAACATATGCTGTTCTCATTTTAGTCATTTTTGAAATAAAGCGAGTTTTGTGAAAAATGAAATTGACGCCCAAAAAAAAAACGAGTCCTGATTTTTCACGACTTTAAAGACGGTCCCACTCGACAAGAGTGTTCGCAAATAATCAAATTGTTTGGTGATGAAGCACCATCCTTGGTGACAGTTGAACGGTGGTGCCAGCGTGGAGGTGTTGGCTCAAAAACAAGCATCGTGAGGGACGGTGTGCCACCGCAGTAACTCCAAAGAACATCGACGCCGTATACAACAATGATAAAGACAGACAACCACTGCACATGCAGAGATATTCAAGCATCATTGAGCATACGCACGAATTGGAGTAAAAAATGCTAAAAAATTCAACCGATGTCGAGCAAAATCAGTGTATGACATCGTTACAAGTGACGAAAATTGTGTTTATTGTTACGAGCTAGAAAGAAAGAGACAGACGGCTCAATGGGTCTTCAGAGACGAGGAGAAACCCACGAAAGTACTGTTATTCAGAGGTAAATGAATTAACAAGTTAGGCAAAAATCGTGTTTCTTAAATCCCTCGACCATCACAGTCAATGCACACTTTGGGAAACATGATTTGAGGCACCGTTTTATTATCTTAAACATTTCAATAAATTAAATTAAATTTTAAATTTAAATTAAAAATTTTAGTTTGACCCGAAAAAAGGAAAATAAGACAGCTAAAATTTTCAAATAGTTTTTACAGATTTAGAAACTATTCACAATTAATAAGGAATAATCAAGACAACAGAAAAACTTTCATTGTTGTTAGTAAAATCATTTCAAATACTAGACGATATACGTTCACTCAAACACTTTAAGTGACGTGAACAATCAAATTGTTATAAAAAAAAGTGTAATAGTGGTTTAAAGATTCAGGCTTTATCAGATTAAGAAAAATTTTCAGTGATAATAGCGCTTCTGTATATCCCTTATGTAACTTCAAAGATAACTTAACTATGCAAATGTTACGTCGCTAGATGTGGGCCGATCGGTTTTTTTGTATAAGAATATTCTCTCATCGAGACGAACGAATCGCTGTTGGAAACATATAACAAATGTCCCAGGCAAACATATAACAAATGTCGCAGGCCTTTAGCTTTAGTTTATTCAGATTGATAATTTTTTTACGGTACGGCAAGTGTTTCATAGTATTTTATGTATTAATACGTATATACTATTTATGACTTAAACCGATATTAGACTAATTACGGTATCGACACTGTATTAATTATAATATCGCTCGCTCCTCACATGTATCTACCAATGAGCGTATAAAAGGAGCGGATCTACATACTTTAGCGCTTCTAGTTCTTAAACTGCTTTGCCTCTTGAAATTTTGCGGGGATCGTAAATGTCCGGTGCGCTACTGTTCGTTCTGATGATGAGGTGATACTATCAAGTAAAGCAGATGTGATAGACGACAAGATTAGAAGTGGCGGAAGTAAATGAATACCCGTCGAGGACTTATGGATGTTTCAAAAGACCAGAAAAATCTTGAAGTGTACGTTCGAAAGACTAGAAACTGGAAGTCACTTTGACACGTCCTGTCCTCTGCTTTGCACGGACTTATTGACCCTTCTCCGCTCGTTAAATTCAATTATTTAGTGTAAAGATCTTAAAAAGAAAAATTATTATTTAGAACTGAGCTTGAATAATCCTTTGTATAACCAACGACAGGAATCACCGATGTGAGGCCAACGCGTGCTGATATTCCGGATAGCTTGCATTATGTCAGTGAAGATGCCTTGCAAATGAGGATTGTAAACTGCGACGGGTGTAAATAAATTTCTAAATCGTTTTCCTACCTCAGAATTACATACATTATTTATTCCACCTATTATAGTCTTCCTGACGAGGGTGTAAGCTACTGCGAATCCGGTTCTTTGTTCAACATTAGTTATAACTGAATATGAACAAAGTAACTCTTGCGAATCGATTATAATCTCAAAAGAACAAAAATAAAGTCTTCATTTCTTGGAACAAAAGATTAATTTCTTTCGTATTAAAATCTGAATTAATTTACTACACTGAAATAGTTATAGGATGTGAATTGTAAAACTAACCTTGAGTACAAACAGGTAAGCAGGCATAATTTGTACTTTTATTATATCCACGACCACATTTACAGTCGAAGCCTTTTTCTTCATCGACGCAAACTTCTGATATTGGGTCGCAATGGTGGTGATTATTGGCACATTCATTTTCGGGGGGACATTTTACGTAATGCCAACTATATGTAACGTTCCTATCTAGTGCCTGAGTCTCCACTGACTCATCTTCAAACAGCTTATCGCAGGATTTCTTCGCACTGTCAACGCAGGCGCCGCTCCCCATTTCTCCAGGAGCGGCACACCAGCCGCAATGGCTTCTAGCCAAGCATGTGGAGCATTGCTTGAAAGAACTACAGGGCTCTGGACATTTATGTTCGTCTTTTTTGTCTAGAACCAGACCGCACACTCCTCCGGCGCAGTATATCGGTTGGTACGACTCAGATATACATTCTCCAAGCTGGGTGGACCATCGGCAGAATCCTTTGTAATTGTCTAAGCAGGACGAACAATTCGTGAAGTGCGAACAAGGCGCTCGGCAAAACGATATATCATAAGACGATCTTTTAGCTGAAAACAAGAGATTTATGTTAATTAAACGGTTGTGTTGGATTATTTTACACTTACACAAGTAACATTGTTGGGTTGTGTTGTCCCAGTCACACGGGGCTTGTATTTGATAACATTGGATACAGTCGGTCGCTCTGCACTCGTTTAAAGGACATTGTTCTAGTGATGTATACGACAGACCATTGCACGTCTTATTTTTCAAACACATACCATCGCACCACTGACATTCGGGAGTTTGAGTGCAAGTAGTACAGTGTTTTATTTCGGAACATTCGCTTTGATGAAATGGACCGTTGCAAGTCCTCCCGCGGTTCAAATGCTTTTTCACATTGACGATGTCGTCCAGTGGACATTGTTTCGTTACCGAATAGCAACTTTCTAGTGTGGTGGAATTCTGGAATTCCAATGCACAATATTGACATTCAGGTACATTTATACAAGACCTGTTCAACCAAAGTGAACACAAATCCAAAGGTAATTTTATCTGCAAGACGGAACATTGTGTGTCGGTGCCCCAACCACCTACTATATATACAGCATCTCCGTCGGGTTCTATTGTCATAGCTTGGGCGTAAGTCTGCGTCGGCAGATCTCCTACTTTCACTATTCCAGAAGACATAAAGTTAATCCATTGGTTACAATTATAAGAATACGCGTAAAGAGTTTCGTTAATACTCCAAGGGTAAATGCGTCCACCATAAACTATCATATGAGTATCAGTAGTCACAGCCGAATGTAAATATCTTCCCCTCGGTAAATTATCCGGGTGAGATATTAATGAGAGATCAGTCCATGTTCGAGTATCATGATTAAGTACATAGAGTTTATTCGAAAGAATAGACCTTTGTTTTTGCAAAACGAAGCCTCCAAATATATAAAGGCTGTTTGTTACCGGATAAAATACAGTACTATGTCCAAATATGCCCAAAGGTCCGTTTCCCTTGCTTTCCCAAAAGTACCACGCCTCTTTATCCAATGCGTATTCCCATACAGTATTTAAAAACCCATCCTGAGGCGAAACGCCGCCAATTAAAATTAAAGTTTCCGACGAGGCGTTCCTATAATACGTCAAAGTATGTCCGAAAAGTGGTGGGGGCCACACTCCGCCTTTCTCTATTTCACCCCAGCGTTGATTTTGAATATCGAATTGCCAAAAATCATCTAAAGTGCGATTGTTTGCCGATTTCTTCGTTTTGGTAATACCTCCGAATACATAAATAGCCTGCTTCGAATGAACAATATCAGCTCCATGAAAGTATCTTCCTCGCGGCATTTTAGCATCCGGTGTCGAATCCACCGTCACCTGCATCCATGTACTATTCCTCGTATCGAACAAGCGGATATCATTTAAGGATCCATGTGATAAGGAATAACCACCGAACATCCACAGAGATCCTCTTCTGTCTGAAGACAATGAATGGCCAAAACGTGGGAGAGTTTTCCTAAGATGTTCGAGGTTATCAGCTAGACGATCCGTGTTGAATAATTCGGTAAAAACTAATTTATTGGTACCATTCAGGCTGTAAAAATATTTAATATTGATTACAATTTTAAATTTATAAACATAGGAAGATATAATCAAATACAGTCGTTGGCCATTGAATTTGTACCACAAGGAAAATTATTAGTTTCGATATAATGGGTGTCCCAAGATTAACGCAAGATTTGAATTTGTCGCCATTTGTGCAGTAAAGTGTTTGGCAACCCTAAAAAAAAGACAATTCGACAGCTGACAGTTTAGGGTTAGCAAAAATGGAGCGTTACACGATAGAACAACGTGTCTTCATTATTAAACAATATTTTAAAAATAATGAAAACTTGGCGGCCGCAGTTCGAAAATTTCATACAACATATGGTCGGAATAGTGTTTTAACTTCGTCAACTGTGAAGAGATTAATTAAAAAATTCAGGAAGACAGGATCCGTTGCAGAGGCCAAACACACTAGTCGTCCAAAAACAAGCCGCTCAAATGTCAATATCGAAGCAGTGCGTGAGAGTGTCGATGACAATCCAGTAACCTCAATTCGGCGTCGTGGACAAGAATTGCAAATTTCAAGAAGCTCTCTACAGCGTATAATCACTAAAGATCTGTATCTCCATGCTTACAAAATTCAATTAACACAACAACTGAAGCCTAGTGACCATGCACAGCGAAGAGAGTTCGTTGAATGGATTATTGAACATGAACAAATGGATGCCGATTTTTCGAGCAAAATCATCCTAAGCGATGAAGTACATGTTCACCTTGACGGCTTTGTTAAAAGCCAAAATTGCCGCTTTTGGGGTTCTGAGAACCCACATGTAATTGTCGAAAAACAAATGCATCCACAACGTGTCACTGTTTGGTGTGGATTTTGGGCTGGAGGCATAATTGGACCATACTTTTTTAAAAATGAGGCTGGTCAAACAGTGACTGTTACTGGTGCTCGATATCGCGACATGATAGTACAGTTCTTTCTGTCGAAATTGGATGATACTGATGTGGCCAATATGTGGTTTCAACAAGACGGTGCCACATGCCATACAGCCCGTGAAACAATTCAATTACTGCATGAGACATTTCCAGGTCGTGTACTCTCTTGTTTCGGCGATCAGAATTGGCCCCCTAGATCGTGTGATTTAACACCATTCGATTTCTTTTCATGGGGTTATTTGAAATCGCAAGTCTATGTCAACGAGCCCACAACCAGCCGTACATTAAAGGAAGAGATTCAACGCTGCATCAATAAAAAAATAACAATCAAAAGACTAAAAACTGTTTTCTATTTAAATCAAATCTTGCGTTAATTTTGGGACACCGTTTATAAGTCAAATTATAACAAAGATCAGTAAGACAGTAAATATTTAGAAAAAATTATAAGTATATTTGCCAGTAGAATTCGAGAATTTTCTTCAAATACTTAAAAATCTCATAGTGGTCCTAATTCAATAGCCAACGACTATAAAGCAAAACAATGTTTACCTTACCAAAGATGGGAATTAATCTATTACAAAGTTGTTACTGTCATTTTTAAGATTGAAGTTTTGTTAAATATAATGTTGTGTTGTAACTAATAGATTGATTTAATACTATGATTGCATAATAATAATATTTACTTGTTAATAAAATATAAACATATTTAGCAGCAAAATTCGAGAGTTATGCTCTGAAATTTATAATTTGTACATAAATAATGTTTATAAAACCCGCTTTGGCTCCATTTCCTTTACGTATATATTTCTTAATTTTGGATGTTGGTGTATATTTACCTTCGATAAATATACATACGTTGTAAGTTTTATCAATAATTTTCAACTCCATAGTTACCCATTGTGTCATATACAAGTAGTAAATTCTAGAAAGTTTCTGTCTTCTGTCAAGATTTAAACACAATCTGATGGGTAAGTTGGAAGAAATTAATACCATGTCCGTACCAGAACCGATATATGGTTCAACTGATAACCAACCACTTCTGAAAAAGTATAATATACCCATACAACATTTCGACTTTACCTACATAGAAAAGTGTACAGATGCCAGAGAATTAGAAAAAATACTGCATATTCTTAAGTCTGGTGAGGAAGGATACTATCCACAATTAATTGTGAAAACAGAAGAACGTCTGTCCAAAATAAAACCTAATAGCAGATACATAAGAAAACTGACGCCTGTTTTGTCAAGACATGAAATTGATACCGACAGTTCTAAAAAAATAACGGAAGATTTAAACAAATGGTTCAACGATGTAAACGAGAGAAACGCGGAGTTATCAGAAACAAAAACTATTCGAAAAAATAATCTACCGGAAGTGCGGAAAATAATAGAGGAGAAAATAGTGAAGAACGAAAATGCACAAAAGAGGATATCGTCAACAGATTACGCTGCTTGGGACAAGTACGATCCAGAAACGGAGATTTTGAAAATGGATTTGGAAGAGGAGAAATTAAAAAAAGAAGCTGAAAAAATGGCAAAGGCGACACATAAAAAACGTACCGTAAAGTTTAGTGACTTTGTTACAACAGCAGAGGCATCGTTCGAAGCTGAACGCGAGAATATAATAGCAAATGAATATTTTCGAACGGGTGAATATGAAAATGCATTAGAACACTATACAAATAGCATTACTTGTTCACCTAGTGCGACGGTGTATGCAAATCGCGGGGCGACCTTTTTACGCTTGAAAAAATATGAAGAATCGATTGCAGATTATCAAAATGCACTTACATACCAGTCCAATAATCACGAATATATTTTGCAAATAGGAAAATGCTTTAGTGGCTTGGATAAATGGCAGGAAGCTCTGCTTTGTGCCGAGACTGCCATCAAAATTGATCCCAACAATAAAACCGCTCAAATTTTGGCAGAGAAAGCGAAGAAATTATGCGGTGGAACTAAAGATTTAAGCAAAGTTAGGCTTAAAATTGAAGAGGTTGACACTAAACAAAAGACTGCGCCGCGAAAATCAATTTTAAAGAAAGAAGAAAAATCGGAAATTATACCAATACCGGGATCGAGTAAAATGAATGGGCCATATTACAAAGTCGTTCGCAGTAATGATCCAAGAGTGATAAATAGAGAAAGGCAAATGATTAATTATAACCGAAAAGGCGTGTTTATGACGAGTATTGAAATAACTTCGGATGATGATGATTGTGATTGCACCGAAACTCATATAAAGCCAAGCAGTAGTTTTAATGCAAGAAATATTTGCGTTGGCAGCGAAAATATGCATAAGAACTGTAACTTAAAAAATATAAAATGTGGATCTGTACAAGGAAATGGAAATAGTGAAAATGAAGCTAATCGAAAATCTGCAAAGATCGAAAATGTAAGTGACACAGTTGTCAAAGAAACACATTTGGAAATATCGAATAGAAGCAATAATAAAGAAGTGTCAGCAACGAAAATAATCGATACAAATATCTGCACGGATAGTAATAATAATAATAATAACAGTAGTGATAATTGTATTAGTGATATCAATCATAATACAAACAATGTAGGAAGTGATGATCGTTTTACCACAAATTCCCACAGCGAAAGAGATATTGATGCAAACTTAAATCGTCGAGTAAGTATAAAAAATAAGTAATTTTAAGTATATGTCTAAGTTGGCGATTAATATTCAAATATTGTGTTATGTTTTATGAAATTACCATAATTTAAAATAGTTTAACCCTTTCAACGCGGTGGTACCTCGTATGAGGGAGTAACGATTTCGCCTACGGGGCGAGAGTACCTCATGCGAGGGGTCAGACGCGCCTTCAAGACGACGCCGTTCATTGGCTCTTTCTCCTTCACACTTATTTCTATCCCGACGAAAGGAACTCTGTACGCTTCAGTATCGTTTTGTCTATTGAGAGGTAGAATTGCCGCCTCATGGGGACATCTTGGTCAAATTGGCCCCGCGTTGAAAGGGTTAAACTATTTTTTTTACAAATGCTACAGTTAGAGAAAAAAATATGCATTCAGTAACCAATTTAAACATAATGGCCAATTTTTTTTTTTTTGTTAAGCATTAATTTGTGTTTATTAAAATCAATCATTCAAATATTAATAACACTCTGTTCACTACATATGTTTCAAAGAATTCACCTATCATCAGGTAAACTGATAATGCTAGATGATCTATTAATGATGACAAATGATCTATTTGACAAATCGCATAAGCATTAATTTGTGTATATTAAAAGGAGTCATTACAATATTAATAACACCTTGTTTACTACATATGTTTCAAAGAATTCACTTATCATCAGGTGAACTGATGATGCTAGATGATCTATTTGACAAATCGCATAAACATTAATTTGTGTATATTAAAAGGAGTCATTCAAATATTAATAGCACCGTGTTTACTGCATACGTTTCAAGGAATTCACCTATCATCAGGTAAACTGATGATGATAGATGATCTATTTGACAAATCGCATAAGCATTAATTTGTGTCTATTAAAAGGAATCATTCAAATAATAATAACACTATTCACTACATATGTTTCAAGGAATTCACCTATCATTAGGTAAACTGATGATGCTAGATGATCTATTTGGCAAATCGCATAAGCATTAATTTGTGTATATTAAAAGGAATCATTGAAATATTAATAACACCCTGTTTACTACATATGTTTCAAGGAATTCACCTATCATCAGGTGAACTGATGATGCTAGATGATCTACTGAGGTTGATAGATGATCTATTTGGTAAATCGCCGAGATAGTGCCTGTCTACACACGCTCTGGCAACCTTGTTGCCGACATGCGAGATAGACACGTTCTTATTCTGTGGTTCAATACATTCGTGTGTTGTACGATAGAGGGAGGCAATGTTTTTTCATTCATTAATTTTTAAAACTACTAAATTTATTATGAAAGTAAATATATTTTGCAAAAAATAAATGAAATTCTAAAATAATATATAATTTTGTGGAAAAAAGGTATCCATACGGCTATATATTTACCTAAAGATTCTATATTAAATTTCGATATAGGTGTGTTTATTTTCTATTCTAACTTTAGTTTTTCTTATTTCTAGTATAATAATTTACCTTGTTATTAGAAAACTATGTCGTACAATATTCCGATGCATTTTCACAGATTCCTCTTACTCAGTTGTCAATAAATAAATAACCAAAATATCAGCAGAAATAGTAGAAATTATTTTTCTAATATTTCTGCTGATATTATGAAGATCGTCTGACGATTCGGCGTCAGAAAGGTCCACCAGGTCCAGAACATGACGAATGAGAGATCTCGTTGAAACGTCGAGAAAACGGTTCCTCTCAGGATATAACTCACAGGCGGCTTACAACCCGAGAAAGTACATATTCATATATATATGCACTACTAGTCTAGTGGCCCTTGCTTCAACTTTTTCACATTTCTTTTCCATTTTTTTCTTTGGTCTCTTTTTTCCAGTCTATTACTCCTATCTCCCGAAGATATTTTTTAACCTCTTCTAACTACCCCTTTTTGGGGCATCCTCCCCTCTTCCTATCTTCTGTTCATAACAATAGACCTATTTCAAGTGTTCTAACTATATGTTTCAGTCGTGCTCTCATTACTTAGGTAAAAGCAGGTTTTTAAAGAGTCTGTTCTTCTATTTTTTTATTTGCTCTTCCTCTAAAACCTACACCAACTTTGATTCCAACATAGATCTTCTTTAAAATTTTTTGTTCCTATGCTCTTGAGTTTATTTTCTCTGCTACACATTTGATAACGTTTCATACTTTTTCGGGCAATCATGCGCCGTAATAATTACTTGTAACTGTTATTGGAAATTGTATGTTGTTTGCCATGTACCTTCAACTCCTGCTGCAGATATTCTATCAGGTTTACATCTGGAAATTGTGGAGGTGTTTCCAATTGATGACGTGTATTATGGTATTTAAAAGCCATTTGTGAACAAGATAGGATTTATATTTCGGATCATTGTGTTGTTGAAAGTAGTAATGGTCCGACAGAAATTTTCTTTTAAAATGTTTAAATATACATGTTTGTCCATTATTTGTTCAAAAAAACTAATTTGCCAACTCCTGATACCACCATACAGTCCCATATTAAGATTTTTTTTCAGATTTTCTTTTTTATTAACATAGATCCCTATTTTTGCCAAACCAATTCGTTTTGTTTCGCCTAAAAAGACAATACGGTGCCAAAAACTGTGAGCTTATGTTCAAAGTCTCTAGCACATGCTAAGCATTTCTGTCTATTTACATTATTAATGAGAGGTTTCCTCCATGTTATTCGCGCTCACCTCATGTAACCTCTTGCAGACTATTCTGTAGATACCGTATTTTCATATCCATTATTCATATTTCTTGTGGTATTTTACGCAACTTACTGGACGTGTGGAAAGGATTTTCTTTAATTATCTGTAATATCAAACGTTCTTCACGATCATTTAGTATACGTGGCCGATCACATCATCTTTTGATTTCAACAATGTATTTTTCTGTATTTATTAATGACATACTGTACACAGCAGTGTGGATATTTTTATTTAAAATTTGAATAACGCTATATTAATCGATAAATAACACTTAACACTCACTTGTACACACTGGGATCGCTACAAAGGTTAAATAATAACAAAAAAAAACTGCCCTGTCTCTTAAGTTGTTATAGTAGGGGTGGTCACTCCAGCGCATCTTCCTCTGATCAATTTAAATTATTTTTTATGGATACACATTATTTATTAGATTTATAAATCGATGTCACGTTTTAGGAACAAAATCGCAACGATTTGGGAGGCGGTGGTGAACCTTTTACCGAAGACAGCCAAAGCAGTGCCAATTCAATCGATGTAAATATGCCATTCAGTTTTATACAAGCTTGGCAGTCGGCGCGAAGAGATGGTAGTTATTCCGGCTTCGCTTCAATATTGAGAAATTTGAATGTAGATCGGATAACTGAAGGTACTAAAATATTCTATTATGTATGGAATAATTACATGTGTTGGTAATTTTTAGTAATTGGTAATAAAATTGATGCAACCGTATTAAGTGAAATATTAAATAGCTTATACAGGCATTGTATGGTAGCTGACGAAGTGGAGAGAGTTTACAATATTCTTCTGAATGTGTGCAGATTGGACAGATTCGGTATAGTAATAATGTTTCTATCCGAGAATGATAAGAGGCTTGTACGGAATTTATTGAATTTTTTAAAGCAACATGGACGAGATTTACCGGAGAATATAAGAAAACAATACATGTAATTCTATAATAAAAATATAGATATTATTATTTTGCTTTCTTACAAACACAGTAACTATTAGTAAGGTTGAACAATCTCCCGATTATCCACCGAGAGGAACAGACGAGGAGAAGCACGTGCAAGCATTGTTCATAGCTTGCATCATGTCAGTGACGCAAAGATGCCTCGCAAAGATGAATTGTTAACTGTGACGGATGTAAATAAATTTCTATATGTATGATCGCGCCTATCAGCCTTCCCGATAAGGCTATACGATACTGCGAATCCATAGGTTTTTTCGATAATAATTACTAGTTACAGACATGAAAACAATATTGCCGAAACACATTTCATAATTTAATGAAACTTTCTTTCATTCGAATTAAATAGAATCAAGAATTGTGTTTACAGATTAAAATTTTAACGTTTAATAGATGAATTAAAGTTAATTATTGAATTTAATTAGCTTTCTTTACAATTTTTTTCCGTTGCCTAAAGAAAGAATTCATAACAATGGGTCAACTACTAAGAATATTTACAAAAGGTGATCCAATAAATTTCCACTCTTATTACCTGTGAGTTAACAAGCCATGTCTGGTTTTTATGTACTACTACAACTTGAATGTATAATATAATATTCAAAATGGTGGGTACATTTAACATTTGTTATAAATTGTAACATACTTAAATAAACTATTTGTAACATGCTTCTTTGTAGGTCATATTTTATATTTAACGTTTAATGATAACGAATATGGTGGGTAGTTAGATCGTGTACACTTTCAAACCGCCTAGTAGGAAATTTATTGAATCATGAGATGTCCAACATGGTTGTTAAAAATTGGATTAATTGATAATAATTATGTATTCAAACATATTGTTAAAAATATGCTAAATCTATTTGGTTATTTTGCTCTGTTCATTTAAAAAATAGATGAACGTTATAAGAATAATTCAAATGTTAATAACACCTTGTTTACGACGCGTTTCGAGTTTATTAACTCTCTTCAGGTAAACTCTGGTGTTATTAACGAACGAGTCTCTTGGGCTCATTCTATCTCTTCGTTTTCGAGATATTCGCGACTATTTGGCTAAAAACGCTCGTTCTGGTCCCGTTACTCCGAAACTTACTTTCACAAATGGCAATTCTTTTCGGTGTTTACTTATGCATCATTTTCGTGTCCGAGATATTCGTGACTATTTAGACAAAATGCTCGTTCTAGTTTTAACACTTTGAACTTGGCCATTGCCATTAGATGAACATTATATGAATCATTCAAATGTCAATAACAACTTGTTTACGACGCATTTCAAGTATATTAACTCTCATTAAATAAACGTGTTAATTTTGTTTTTTTTTTGCAGGGCGTCAATTATAAATTTTTTCTTTGTACAATCGTGACTTGAATGTTCGTTCCGATATGTTTATATTATATTGTCTTCCTATAGACCATATGTGGGCAATAACCGGCCCGCTGTAAGATTTGATCCGGCCCGCGAGACATTCGTCGTATTATTTCACGTCTGATATCTACCGCTAAAAATTATGAACACTACTTTAAAACACATTAAAGTTTGGCCCACAACATGTCAAAGGTTGCCCATACCTGCTATAGACTGTGTAGCACTTCTTTAAGAGGTCGCTGTCGATTTTTTTTTATAATATACGATTTTCGCGTTCTGCCGTTTTTCGAATCTCTGGCAAGAAGTACGTGGAGAATAAGTTTTCTTGAACTAATTTCGTTATAATATCCACAGTATGGCAGAAAACATTCTCTCCTTGCTATTTCCTGATTAGAAAAGTTTCCAGTTTTCAACAAAGTCTCTATTACAGTCTTTTTTCCATTTTAAACGACTTTATGTATCCTCATTGTTCAAAATTTAATATTGTACGCACAACACACAATTTTTTTTTAATTCTTAAAATGGCAAAAAACATTTTGACCATTTTCATTCATACCTAGGAATTTAAATGGTGGCAAATGAGATTCCACTATTCGTTAAGATGCTTGAAGACTAACTTCACAAATGTAACAACACAACGACAGTCTGTCACTGAACTAGGTTGGAATAACCTGGTCCAGTAACGTGTTAGTGAATTCAGTGAAATACAAAGTAGACCACTGTCTCTTTAATACTTCACATGTGGTAAATTTTTGAGTGTATATGCTATGCAGACAAATAGCTTTTTAATTTTAAGATTGTATTTAAGTAAAAGTACCCGTCAGCCAGTTACTGTAAGACTAGTTGTAATATAATAAAGCGTTATTTGGCGCTTAAAAAAGATAGAAGCAGCAACTTAATCGTACGTATTCGGAAATACTGTAACGGACTTGATTTTGTATATAATATTTGAAGCAGATTTGGAAGTTGATATTTACCTTGTATCACAAGCAGGACCGGCCCAATAAGCGTTACATAAACACCGTCCGTAACTATGATCGCAGGTTCCGTGACCTTCATTGGAGTGGCAATCATCCGGGCAAATGACTTCCTCGCACTCTGAACCGACACGGCCGTCATCGCAAACGCACTGCCCGTTCTTGCATCTCCTTGGAAATTCGCAATTCTCGCATTGTATCACGTTGTACATTGCACTGAACCCCTCGCCCAATGAACCTTGTTTATAATGAACCGTTAAATGACCTACAAACAAAACGTTTTTGCAAAACACTTCGCAATGCGTAATTTCATTTTTTTTTTGCTGAAATCCATTTATTTTATTTCTAAAAATTATAGAAGCAAACAAAAATATTACAATTTACGAAATAAATAAGCATTTAACCTGTTCTTGATTCAACTAGTGTCGTAGGCAGAGCCTCTTCACTACAAAATACGGCGGAAAGTGCATTTTGACTTCCCATGTCCGCTAGTTCGGGCAAGCCATCATAAACATATACAGCATTTTCACCGCAGGTCACGTTTAAGTCACTAGCATTCATCTAAAAAAAAAAAACCAAGATATTCTATTAACCCACGAATATACTCAAAGACTATTGCCATCTAACAGATACATCTTGAGTGTATATGGCATTCTTAATAACCTCAAATTAAGAGTGAATACATACTTTACCTGCAATTGTATTATGGGAGTACCATATTCTGCAGTCGGGTTAATGATCCATAAACACTCTTTAGGAGGCTGTTCGCGTGGCTGGTTGTAAGATTGTCTCGAGCTAATTCCTTGGCCTTCGGAGCCCTTCAAAACTCCTCTTGCTTCGCAGTGATAGTAACATTGTTTTCCATTAGAAGGGTCGCCGTAATAGTTGTGTTTGCATCTTTCGCACTTATCTCCTTCGGTGTTGTCTTGACAGTAACATATACCAGTGACGATATCGCATTCTCCCTTAGATTTGTCACCGTGGCCGTTACATTCACATTTCTGACAACCTGAAAACGATAAAATGTAGATTTGAGCGGAATTATAAAAATTTTTAAAAAATGAACTATATGAGGAACCAAAGTAAAACAGAAAATGTAAACAATATTAGTTGGCACTGAATCTTAATGTATCAAAAGAATGGTTTCGGAAACAAATAAATTATTATAGAAATGTATGAAAATTATACAGCGTGTCTGATTTATTGAGTCATAGCAGATACCTTGGTTATTGGAAACTTTTCAAATAATTAAGTCGACACTACGGAGGACACAATTGTTTTAGAAAGAAATGGTCAATTTTTTGAACATTTTTTAACATTTTATTTAATGTTTCAACAATTTATTATTAGAGAGTTATAGTGTATATAAAATACATTTAAATTTCTTTTTTAATAGTTCATGTAGAACGTCGTTGCAAAGAGAAAAAAATTTCAAAGCCTGCTTGATGTTCCATAACAAAAATTTAATTTAGGGGTTGAAACTTAAAAGTGGAAAGCGTTAAATCGATACTTAAATTGTGTATAAAAAAGTATTTTAAGTGCAAATAAAAATTACATACAGTATTTGGTAATTTAATTAACCTAAGTCAATATATTTTAAAAACATATTATTGTACTCTGCTAGAAAGATAAATGTATTGGATTGGCAACTAAGTACTTTCGGTTTTGTAGTATAAAATAAAACACTTTTTTTTAAACAAAGAATAGTTTTTAATCACTTATATATTTTTCATTTTGCTCAATGACCTTTTGCCATCTTTCTTTCAGCTGCATGATTCCGCGCTCATAAAATTTCTGGTCCTTACCAGCAAAAAACTGAACCAGGTGCGAGTGAAGGTCATCGTCATTTGTGAAAGTTCTACCATTCAAAGAATTCTGCAAACTTCGAAATAAATGGTAATCAGATGGTGCTTAATCAGGGCTGTATGGGGGATGTGGCATCACTTCCCAGCCAAGCTCCAATAGTTTCCCACGAGTTGCCAAAGATGTGTGAGGCCTTGCATTATCTTGGTGGAAAACTACACCTTTCCTATTTGACAATTCTAACCGTTTTTCTTTGATTGCTTCATCCAGTTTTATTAATTGTTGTCAGTAAACATCAGAATTGATCGTTTGGTTCCTTGGAAGCAGCTCAAAAAACACAACACCTTTGTAATCCCACCAAACTGACAGTATGATCTTTTTTGGATGCAATTCAGCTTTCGATGTGGTTTGAGCTGGTTTATCGTGTTTGCTCCATGATCGTTTTCGAACTATGTTACTGTACAGGACCCATTTTTCATCACCGGTGATGATTCTTTTTAAGAAAGTGTCGGTTTCATTTCGTCTAAGGTGCATATCGCAAAAGTTGATTCTCTGTGTTAAATGAATTTCTTTCAATTCGTGAGGTACCCAAATATCAAGCTTCTTAACTAGCTCAAGACATTTTAAATGTTTTTCAATTGTTGTGTGCGATACATGTAGCCTCTTCGCAACCTCTCGAACAGTTATATGACGATCCTCTTCAATTATCACTTTGATTTGGTCATCATCAACTTCAGTAGGCCGACCAGAACGTTGCTCATCTTTGAGGGAAAAATCTCCAGATCGGAATTTTTTATACCAATTCTGACACGTGCGCTCTTTTAAGCAATTGGCACCATAAACTTCACATATTTTTTTTGTGAGCCGCAGCAGCTTTCTTTCCTTTACGGAAATAAAATAGTAAAATATGTTGAAAATGTTCGTTTCTGCACTCCATTTAAAATTAACCCACAACTAATAGCTTTAATAAAAATCACGCACTACTTGCTTCTGAAGTTACGTCAATGTGACTAGTATCACGCGACAAACGGTAAAGTACAGCACTAACATACGTTATACAAAAAATAAAGCAACGCTCTCTATCAGTAAAAACCGAAAGTACTTAGTTGCCAACCCAATAATTTGTATTTGCAGGCAATAACTGTAAAATCTAAAACCTTTGAATAGAAATATTGAAACAAAAAACTTCAATACGAGGGCGAATCTGTAAGTAGCAAGTGACTTTTTTAAATTTATATTATATTAAAAGTGCGTTTTGGCTTTCGGGAGTACGCTCTCTATCAGTAAAAACCGAAAGTCAACCCAATATATTTCTTAAAAACACAGACTGTTAGCCTATGCATCTATACGAGAAAAATTTATTCGGAATTGTTAGAATCCTCGAAGAGTGTGTTTGTTGTAACGTATTTACTATTTTTAGTTTAATATTGCGCTAAATTTATACTTTATATTTTTATAAGACGAAAGGTAATACAGTGAAAAAATTAGAATCTTTATAGGGACTAGTTTGTGTTCTCAAAGCAAAATTGAATAAAAATTTCCACGCCGAACAGTAGCAAAAATTGCAACACATCAAAGAAAATTTACTGTCGATATCAAGCGGTCGACAACATTGTCACCGGCCACGCAAAACCACCGAAAGATGGTATATAAAAATTATTAACATTGCTTTGAAAAACAAACAAGCTTCCATCAGAGAGTTGTTACATCTTCTGTAGTCCTTTAATATAAAGATATTAGAACCCGACCTTAATGTGCTAGATTAAAATGGCGCCGGCCAAAAATGTGTTCTTATATTACGTGCTAGTTGCTGTTGTTAATTTCTCAATCACAGGTCATATTTAGTGACAAATCACGACGCGAAGCGGTTACAGAATCTATCAAATTTGTGAGACAAACATTTTCGGAACGTTCTAGAGAGGAATGTGTAGTGTAAAGTGTCAAACATTCGTCCTCCGTGATGGTATTATTATGCATTACTGGGACTAGGACAGGGCCTTTGTACAAACTATGATAATATTGTCCTTCTGATGTTCTCTGTCGAAGACTTTTTGCATGACCTCTTCAGTCCTTAACATTGACGAAGGCATTACCTTACTCTCAGATAGTACCTAAGTCCAACACATATCAGTTTATAAAGGATATTATGTTAAGCGTTTTATGCCAAACTTCGACACCTATGGTTGCTGAAATAGAGGATAAGTACGAGTCGTTATTTCGCGCATGCGTGCTGTGTGCCTACATCTGTTGATTAGTTACAGCCGTCGGTATGGAAACATTCGTTCGCGTTGGCTTTTGTTTGTGGGTATTTAAAATGCCTCAGGCTATTAAAAATCCCGCCGATTGTGAAATACGCTCTATGATACATTTTCTACATGCAAAAAGCGTGAAAGCGGTTGAAATTCACCGGTAGATTAGTGAAGTGTATATTGAAAACACTATGAGCGAAGGAATGATATGAAAATGGGTTAAAGCATTTAAAGACGTTCATGATGGTGGGTGCAGTGGACCACCGTCCCTTATTACTGGAGACTTGATGTAGAAAATTAACGCAAAAATTCGAGAAAACAGACGGTTTAACGGTTTACGATGTCGTCATACCCACGACGAAAAGAAAACGATCGTTACTATAGTAGTTGACAAACCAGACGGCAGATTTTTATGAAAATGGAATTCAGAAAGCTGTAGATTGATGTAAATACTTTGCAAACGATTTACGTCATATTTTGGACTTTTCAGGTAATTAGAAAAAAAAAGACCGTTTCCATTCTGTTGACATATTGAGCACACATTTTATATATGGTCTAATTATTAACAGCACGGAAAGGAAACTAGTTTCAAAATATTGCGTAGTAAAGAGAAAATGAGAGATTAAAAAAAGGATTTTTTTTTTATGAAAGGACAAATAAATTGAATTCATATTGTATTGTATTAACTACAGCACATATTAAAGGCATAAGAAAATATTACCTTGTTTCGTGGTCGCATTACCATAGCTGCCAATCTTGCACAATTCACAAAATTCACCTTCGGTCCAATTTTGACAATTATCACAGATACCAACGCCATTAGGGCAATCGGAATGATTATTACAACCACAATTAATGGAGCAATCGTCACCCGTCCAACCTAGATCGCATTTGCACAAGTAATCCGGTTCCCCTTGACACTTTCCATGTACGCAAATATTGTAGCAGGTACGTACGCATGTAGCCCTGCCGTCACCGTTAAATCCCCGTTTACAATGGCAACTGAATGATCCGTCTGTGTTGGTGCATATGGCTTCAGGATGACAATCGTGTAGACCTAAGCCACACTCATCCACATCGGGACATTGCGCGTATGCCCACCTGGCGTTTGGAATGTTGAGAGCATTGGAACAACTGACATGGGGCTCGTTGAAGTCGCCCTGAACACAAATTCCTGTGAAAAAAATAAAATTGTAGTACGTATGACGTGCTGAAAATTTATTTTTTTTATGTTTAATAGTTAATGCTTTTTTATATTGTAATATTCTTCTGTAGTACGCAAAAGGTAGAAAAAAACTTGAAATTAATTTTGTTTTTTTTTTAATTAAAGCGATTCCAGATTTTCGCAGCTGCTGCAGCATCCATAATTCTAGCAAAGTTATTCTCAAGTTCTTCTGCATAAATCAAATTTTTCAACCTTCCCCATAAAAAATAATCTAGGGGATTTAAGTCTGGTGGTCTCGGAGGTCAAAAAACTGCTGAACCTCTTCCAATCATATCATAATTTTTGGTGTCAAAATAGCTACAGCAAATAATGATGACGATGTAAAACCAAATATTTTCAAAAAAATTCAATTATCTCCAAAATTGAAGGTGATTTTGATGGAACCTGTGGCTGATTAACTTAATCACTGAAGGTTGATTATATAACCCCTTTCCACATTAAATTTCGTATTCTGTATAAGTATTTCGACAACTAAGTTGCCATCATCAGCAGATAATTAAACAGTGTCGCACCTGGAAAACAACGGCAAAAACCTGTACGAAAACAAATTCAAACGCACAGTGAGTGCGTTTTGGTTCTCAGCGGTGCGGAATTTGTTTTCGTACAAGTATTTTGTCTTAGTTTTTCAGCCGCGACACTGTTTAATTATCTGCTGATGATGACAACTTAGTTGTTGAAAGACGTATACAGAATACGAAATTTAATGTGGAAAGGGGTTATATATCAATCTTCAGTGATTAAATCTCTAAAATTGACGAATTCAGGCATTAGAAAAATAGGAAAATCTTCCTAGAATATCGCATAGAAACCAAATATGCAATAAAAAGTACATCCTGCCATTTAAAATAGAGGAGATAGTAAGAAGGCATCACGAAAATATTTTTTTTGAACAGAATAAGAGCCTCCATGATGACCCTAAAATTTTCAGAAATATCTTCTTTTCTGAAGGTAGTTTTCACAATTCGTCAACGAACGGTTTCAATCAATCACCCTGTATAATCTTTTATTTAATTAACTATTACTATTATTATTAATCTTATGTAAACACGTACCAGTGATTGGATTAGAAGAATTATAACACCATCCACAACTTAGTGAGCTCAAACAGGTGGTGCAGTTGGTATAATGCGAACAAGATTTGCATTGCTCCTGCGTTTTGGTATTCTGCAGAAAATTGTTCTCCTGGTTGGTCACCACAGGGAACGCTTGATCCAACCATTCGCGACACATTCCGAATTGATACTCGCTGGTGTAGACGGAAAAACTGAAGCACTGTTGCGTTGCTTCACACCAAACACAGCGACCTTTCTGTTGTAGACACGAACTGCAATCTGGTCGTTTGTAACAAGGCACGGGGCATTTTTTCACGTTACGGGCGGCCTCACTGGATGTTCCTATCCTCGCACATCTGGCTTCTTCAATCCACCATTCGCACAAGCCCGTTTCTGTGCAGCTTTCGCAGGAGATAAAATTCGAACAATTTGAACAGTCACTCGGTTGTGATGTTAGATAGCGCCAATCGCCATCTAATGAGCAACTGACGTTTTCGGTGTCCAAACGGGAAACACATGAATTAGTCAAATCGCACCAGCCACACAAGGAATCGGTGAGACAATACTGACAGTTATTGTATTGAGAACAGCTTCCGTTTGAATAAGGTTCCAGATACTCAAACCTGAAAACCTAAATAAAAAAAATATATCTGTATTTTAGAATTTTATAAACTCAAATTGCAAATTAAAAAGTAGTAAATAAATTGCCAACAGCAATGAATACAATGCGTGTCGCTAAATTTCACAGCTCATCGGATAATGTGGCTTTGTCCGTCGTTTTATGCACCTGGCGGGTGTCACTATCGAAACGATAATACAAAAGAACCATATGTTCAACTCTCAGATAGAAGTGAAAGCACTTACATCGCTTTAACAACTATTGAATAGAATATCTGTTGTTTTTCATTATTTATGTTGTATTTGGCACTTGCTCTTTATATGCATACGTCGTTGTTGCTTGGTCAACAGATGTCCTGTTGCAGTTAAAGCGATATAAGTGCTTTCACTTATGTTCGAGAGATAGACGTACAAACAAAATTGGTTTTCTTGTTTAAATTATTCGATTTGTATATCAGATAGTCATTAAAATTTGAAATAGCTATCTTGAAAATACAATGACTGTTTTTCAAAGTTTGCAGACAGCAAAGTTGTACGACGTCATATTAATTAACTCTCTAACAGCACACGCAGCAGTTCTACAAATGATTTTAAGAGAACGCAATGCAGCGTATGCTTTTATACGTAGTGTAGTGGAGACCTAGTTCCTACTGTCACAAATCATATAAGCTTAAAAGTTTAGACAGTTTCACTGTCACAACAGACAGTATCCGCTATCCTCATCTTATACTATGAACGTGTCGTAACATATACACATAAAACGTGGTACGGCGTCATTGTTTACATAGGTTTCTCTTCATTTACTTGCAAACTGCCATCTAATATTCTTTATTTATGTTAGTGTCGAAAAAATTAAAAATAAATTATTTCGTTATTTAGTGGTGAAAGTGTAAGTATTCATTATAGATGTGCTAAGGTTATATTTTTTATTTTTATTAGAAGTAATGAGAATACTGGGTTCTTATTTGTTTTAGACGGAAAAGAGTGGCAATATAAATGATAATTACGACAAAGAACAAAATCGATTACTTATGCTCTTTGAAGAGGTCCCTACAAACGAAGAGCGCATTTACATAGATACTGAGAGTGGGTCTGATTCAGATGATAGTTATAAACCAAATATGTATTCAGTGCCAGAGTCAGATGAAAGTAAAGTATCGTATTCAGATTATGTTCTATCGCAGAATGTAAACTGTGAGTCTTCAAGATCAGAAGAATTAACTCAAGAAGTTAATTCGATGATATGCCTCAGAAAAAATCATTATATTCTTGAAACTAATTTGAAAAATAATCAATATTGATTACGAACACCGAAATTAAAAATTTCTGCGCTGGCACAGGACTCGAACCTGTATCTGCCGTTTGCTAGACGGCTCCTTACCAATTAGGCTACCAGGCAGTATGGTGTTAAGTTTCTTAATACACTATAAATCACATTATGGAAACGGATCTAACAGTTGTAACCTGACTATGGGTTACAAGCCTAGCGAACGTCAGATACAGGTTTTAGGTCTGCTCCAGAAGATACATTTTTAATTTCTGAGATTGTAATCAACGATGGCATAGCAGAAATATTAATTTCCCATCGAAAAGCATTTAATTATATATTTATATATTATTATTAGAAAATTAGTATTTTTGAAGTACATATTATGCACGATAAAGGGACAAGTTACCATTGTAAAGGTTGTGTTACTACCGCTACCACAAAAATTTCATGCAGTGGGTAGAAAAGCAACTGCTACCCAGTATACCATCACGATCTGCGCCTGTAATAGATCATGCATCTTACTACAATATTTTAAATGAAAAAAACATAACTTCGGCTTCCCGAAAAGATAAAATGACGGCATGGTTAACAGAAACAAACATAAATTTTTTCAGAAGAGTTAACCAAACCTGAATTATATATTATTAAAATGAACAAACCTCGTTTTGAAACTCAGTACAAGTATGTATAGTATGTTATTTACCATCTACAACAATCTTGAGACTTTATTGAACTGTTATGGTCACTCGGTTTTACGATTACCTCTTTATCATCCTCAACTAAATCCAATTGATAACATATGGGTTACTGTGAAGAACTGGATTGCAATACAACCTTCTACATTAAAGATATTGAAAATCTAAAACTTGAAAATGTTGGGGTGGATAAATGGAGAAAAATTTTTGAAAATGTGAAAAAAATGATTCTGAAATGCTTCCGCAAGAATGTGTACCGGATGATGCTCTAGATAGATGATGAATAACTAAACTTGAAAAAATAAGTTTTCATATTACTTTGCAATGGTGTGTAATAAAACTACTAATAGTTATAAGTGCTAACAACTTTCTATTTCAAAACTAAATTAAAAGCTTTCCTGTTCTTTCAACAATACGAGGGTAGTTTGACAAGTAGTGAGAATGGAAAAGAAAAACGAATTTTTTAAATACAAAATAATTTTTATTTTTCAATATATTCTCCTAAAAGAGCAATACATCTATTCCAACGGTGCCCCAATGCCCTTATGCCATCTCTAAAATGCGATTCCGGAAGGCTTGCAAAATACTCATTTACGAAGATGATAAGCTCGTCGTTAGACGAAAATTTCGGCACCCATTTTGCCGAAAGCTTGGAAAGGCACAATTCTTTCGTTAAAATGTGGTGTACGCGTTCTGTTGAATTGTTTACCATGTCTGCTATCTCTCTCACTTTGAGTCGTCGATCTTGCGTAATAATATTATGGATTTTTATAATCATTTCCTTAGAAGTCACGATTTTGGGTGCTCCAGAGCGCGCTTCATCAACACAGCTTGTTCTACCACGTTTAATTTCATTTACCCATCTACTTATTGCGACGGATGATATAGCAGATTCACCTAATGTTTCCCGTAACTCATCTTTTGTTTCGGTAGCTTTCCTACCCTTAATTAGGAAGTATTTAATCACCGCACGATACTCTGCTTTTTCCGTTTTAGCAAAACGACGTGTTGCTTCTTTTTCAATCAGCTGTCGAAAATAAACTAATCGACCGATTTATCAAAGTATCGGAGTGTAAACATATAAATAGGCAACATAAATTACAGTGCATTTGTTTTACCAATTAGAGCGCCACCTATGTGTCATTCTCACTATTTGTCAAACTATCCTCGTAGTATAATTTAAGTACATATGTTAATTTTACAGCATTATCACAAAATATTACATACCTGTTTAGTTCAAGTTGTAGGTTAAATTTATTTAGTTCAAGGAAGTGGAAAGGATACCAAACTTCGATCGATTCCACTTTTATAATTAAAACATCTCATTGTACTCTTTTATATTATAATTTTTTGCCTGTATGTGTTTTAGTTATAAATAAATATTTTAATGAAATATACCATAATTTTAATTCATTTACCATAAAATACCGCGAAAATTGAATATAAAAACAGGCGCATCATTAAAAGCGCTCATTTTAGTCTATAGAATTGCAACAATAGAACTTCTGTATCACGACCATTGTTTTTTTAAAAAATATTTAATAAGGAAACTCTTCGAGACAATACCCTAGGCCAGAGGTGGGGAACTTTTCACCATTAGAGGCCACATTTAAATTAGGCAGTAACAAAGGAGGCCGCATAAGATTTATGAAACAACTACATATTTACATGCATTTTCAAATAATAATAATACAGTAGAAATATTTTTAAATAAATTTATACATTAAAAAGAAATATAATGGAAAATAGATAAATATCTCAAATTTAATTTAGTAGGTTATTTGTATTTGTTTCTTGCTTGAATGTAATTGAATATTTGGATGAAGCTTCGTAACGTGCAGCCTTAATTGATCTTCTAAATGAGCATTCGTAATTTGGGTTCTCACACTAGTTTTGTTGTCATAGATAAAATGATTACTCGCAGTAGTAAGTATATAATTATTGAAATCATAATAACCGAACTGCGGGTTTTAAATAAATATTAGATCTGTTCCATAATGCGATTTATGGCGTGTTAACTCTTTCAGCCACGCTTTCTTATACATATATATACTCAATGACATTAGAAGTGTTACACCTAGAAGGAATAGTTTCCTGGACGTGATTTTTTGGTAATGTGATAAGCTTAAGTCAAGAATGAAACGATCAGATTTCCAAGAAATTTTATTAACATTAATTTGAAAAAAAATTAATAATGTGTTTGGCGACACCGTAGTTGTAGACACTCCTGTACACGTCTAGGCATCGACAAAATAAGATGGTCGATGTCTGCTTGTGGCACCTCGTTCCAAGCAACTTGAACTTGGTGGATTAACTGTGCCAGAGTTTGTGGAGGATGGTTCAAATTGGTCAGTCTTCTCCCCATTATGTCGCACACATGTTCGATGGGATTTAAATCCGGTGAACGGGGTGGCCACGGCAAAACATTAACGCCAGCTTCTCGTAGAAAGTCCATAGTACGACGAGCAATATATGGACGCGCGTTGTCTTGCTGAAAAAGGACGTGTGGACGGCCATCTAGATAAGGCAATAAAGTGGTTTGTAGGACGTCATCAACATAACGCGCAGCTGTCATACTGCCCCGAATAAACAGAAGAGGTGATCGGCTTCCATATGCAATAGCCCCCCAAACCATTACTCCAACAGTCCTGTGCACATGCCTCTCAACAGCAAATCCAATATCACGTCGCTCTCCACGACGGCGTCTTACCCTCTGACGTTTGGACTGGTGCAGAGAACGGCAGCATTGGGAGGCAGAATGGCATAATGTCGTATTCAGCGACGAATCGCGATTCTGCCTAGACATGCATGATGTATAGCTGTTGTAGGAGCATTTAGAGCATAATTGGGAGTTCTTCATCTGAGCTGGTGCCAGGGTCCCTTAGTAAACACTTCTTCGAAAATTTTTGTTGCTAAGCTGATCCAGATCTGGATTATGTTTTTTCTGGAGTTCCATATATACAATGTAGAAGTTTGTGACAGCACAGTCTAAAAAGTGGAAAAATATTTGATGCCACCATTTACGTGATTTTCGGTCTATAGCATAAGTACTTTTTAGCTGGTCAAATTTGTCCACATAGTTCATAGAACTTCAGGACAAGCTATTTCATTTTGGCCTCCATTGTGTTCCCTGCGTGTAACAATACCAGTCTTTCTCGGATCTATGCAGTTTGTAAGCATGTAAACTGATCTTTTGTCCTTTGTGAATTTTCGATTTCAAATCCATGCAAAATTGTCGAACAACTTTACCACCGAGATCAGTTTGTACTTTGTCACTATCCTTGCCAGTATAAATCTAAACAATAGGCGTAGGTGTGATATTCTCTAACTCTATTACATCGTTTGGTACACCCTCGCCTCCAGTGTACTTTTCCGGCTCTCCCATTCCGAAAATTTTCTTCCATTTTGGTTCTTTCATAACAGTTTGAGTAGATAAAGCACTCGCAGTAGTACTACCAGTAGTGTCAGGCAAATTTGAAATGGTTATGTCATCGTTCGAGTCAAATTCGTCTTCAAGATTTAGCGCGAGCTCAGAAGGTATTTCACCGAGCACCATCGGGTCCGTTTGCATCTCATAATTTTCTCCTTCATCCGATTCAAGACTACACATATTTTCGCAATCAGAAGGTATACTTTCCAACAAAATCTCTTCTGTATCACGTTCATTAAGTACACGCGGCATCCTTATAATGCAACATAAATATGTATTTTATGAAACCTACTATAGTCACAGTGGTTAGTAATCTAACCATCGTGCTACTTACCTTATTTATCGTAGATTATATAATATATTATAATACTTTTGTTATAAAATAATTAAACAGACACTATACACTAACACCGAATTTGTTAAATAATAAACACTCTGAGAATTTTTTATTACATTCGGGAAAGTCCCGTTGAAAACAACACATTACCACATTTTCAAATAAATCTGTTAATCTACCCAGCGCGCCCTAGAGTAAAAGTTTCGCATTAAACGATCAATAATGACTTTAAAAAGAGTAATTGCTTAGCAAATTGGCACAAGACGGCATAAAAAGTGGTTTTGAGAACTCTTAAATAGGTGGTTAGATAACTGACCACCAACCCTGAAAGAGTTAAGAGACTCGAAGTTACACTGCCTAGTGGCTTAACTGGTAAAGCAGTCGTCTAGAAAACGGCAGATAGAGGTTCGAGTCCTTCTCCAGCGCAGAAATTTTTAATTAATTACTGTGTATTTAATTAACGATGGAATAGCAGAAAATAATATAATTTTCATTAAAATTCCCATCGTGAAAACTTAATTATATGTTTATATATAATTATTGACATTGTAACCACATATTTTCCTCTTTTTGTACCTATTTGTGTAAACTGTATTTATTGTTAAGAAATAAACATTAATAATGATGTTTGTTTAATAACATAAAATCCGATTAGTGTTACCAACGTAGATTTTAAGGATCCCCGCAACATTCGGCTTTAATCCCGAAAATAACTCGTTACTTACTGACCGTTTCCCCGAAAATTTTTTGCTTTTTTTTATAACAAAATCATAGCAAATGTGGAGAATTCTCCGCATTTCTATGATTTTATGTTATTAAAGAAACATCATTATTAATGTTTATTTATTAACAATAAATACAGCCGGAATAAGCATCCGATCAGTGTTGCCAACGTACATTTTAAGGATCCCCGCAACATTCGGCTTTAATCCTGAAAATAACCCGTTACTTACTGACCATTTCCACGAAAATTTTTTGCTTTTTTTATAACAAAATCATAGCAAATGTGGGGTCCCAGCATTTACTATGATTTTGTTATAAAAAAAGCAAAAAATTTTCGGGGAAATGGTACATTGGCAACACTGATCGACAGGCTTATTCCGACCCGATCGGCTAAGGGCGCGTTTAATACGTAGAGAGTAATCCCACTTTTGGAATTTTGCGCAACGTGTGTGCATCGTGACCCTGACTATGTATTACTATTGTTGAACAGCAGATCGACTCGGCATGGGCAGGAAATGCAAGAAGAGATAAAAATTGTCGACGTGAATTGTTGAAGCGCGGAAGCAAAACATGCCGATCCGGAAAGTGACATTTCTGCTATTATTACCTGTCAAGCTATTACTACCCTAATTAACACCCTTTAAGATACGGAAGACCGCACAACAAACCCACAGAAGCTGCATGCGGCCTCAAGGCCGCACGATGCCCATCTCTGCCCTAGGCAATATATTTAGAAGCCTTTTATAATAGTACGCCAATAGTACGCCATTTGCTGTTGTATTCGATTTCGTGACGTCACACTTCGCGCATGATTTGATGACGTGGAATACTATTCTCTAACCGAATGGGCTGTAAGTGGCAGAAGAAGTATTTTCTGTAAATATACAATAACACTTTAATAAAAATCACTAAAAACAAATTTAGTCCGCTGTGGCAATAACGTAAACGGTTTTACCTTTTTACTTTATTTCGACCATGTTCTAAAACAGCCTGTATATACTAACTTCGTCTTAAATTGTTCAGGTTCTTCTATGTATTTTTGTAATGTATTTGTGGATATGAAAACGCAGAAATGTTATGTGTTATACAGAACGCTGACCGGAATTAAGTAAAAAATTCCTCGAAATGGCTAGAAATACATTTATTTCTTTTTTTTCTCAGTAATATTCTTAACAACGTACCCTAGCTATTAATTATCAAAATAAACGTCTACTGTCACATCAAAACCTATTTCGAGCTAACACATGTGTCCGTTGACGTGTTAATAAAAAAAATTGCCTGTAAATTTTGCTTTTAAATCCGCACTAACTTTCCAGTTAACCTAATAGAAACCTGCCTTTTCTTTCCTTTTATAATTTCAATTATTGGCTTAAATCGTAAAGTAAACGAATACAAAAACAACGAAAAATGTTAAAATTGTCGAGAAAGATGAGGGAAAAAAACGGAAAGCATTAATTCACATACTAAATAATAACTTTGTTGATAGCATTGATCTTCCGGTTAATGTCCAATCATCATAATCAATATAATTTATGTATGTGTCCTATTTTTTCCACGTTCGGATGGAAAGTGGAAAATACATGTCATTAAGGACAGATGATAATGCAAATTACACGAAAGCCTGAATTTGCATTATTCTTTCATCATGTAAATATGTACTGTGCACATAAACATGATATTGGCAGGGCATAAAAAGTTGAGGCGAATTATCTCTGACCTCCGATTATTAAGACCAATTAAAGTCACAAGGTTGCCTACGTGAATTGATTTCATTACGAATATGTATATGAAAAAGTTCGTGGAATTTACACGAACGCGTAAATTGTTATTACAAACTAATTGTTAATACGTAAGTATATATGTAAATACGGTCATTATAAGCAAATACGAAAAAAAAAACAAATAATTTATCAGGTGTATGATGCAATACAAATAATTGCACTGGGTTAGCAAATGCCTTTAATAGTTACAATTATTAAATGCGAACTACTTAATTTTGAACCTATAGCGCGCAAGTAAATTAGGGCCACTAAATCACTAAACACCTATCTCTGGATTAAACACAGTTTTAATGAATGCAACGTTATATACAAAGGGTACTAGGAAAGTTTTGCAATACAGCTTTGTTTATTTAATTTTTTCAAAGTAATTTCCTCTACACTCAATACACCTCTCCATCCTCCGAAACCAATATTTAAACCAGTTCTGCTAAGTTTCACTAGGAAGTAAAGCACACTCGTTGTCCCAAGCCCACAGAAGGTCATCACTGGAAAACCGCCTCCCTTTTAGCTTCATTTTCACATGCGGAAACAGTGCGAAGTCGCAGGGAGCAAGATCTGGACTGTAGGGAGGGTGCTCGAGATCTTTCAATCCTGTCACGGTCAAATATTCGGTGCGAAACAGCCTTTATATTAGGTGGGTATGTAACATAGAATTTCGGATTTTTACATTTAGTAGTATACGTACAGAGAAAAAGATTATTTGTCGGTTTTAAAAATTATTTTAAAGATATTTTTCTTTTGTGAGTTTGTGTGTATACGTGTATACAAACAATATGCTAAGAAAACAACAATTATCTACGGCTTTACGAGGTCAGATAATTTTATTACATAAGCAGGGGTTATCCCAAGTAAAAATTGCTAGAACAATAAAATGTTCGCGTTGTGCAGTAAAAAAAAATGTGTTTTTTACTGCCGTTAAAATTTAAATGTTAAAGTTAAAAGCGGCAGAAAACATGTTCCAACTATTCGAGAAGATCGACTAATACATATAGTGAATCGCACTACAGGATGGCACAAATCCGTTATTCTACTGAAGTCCGTGCCCAACACAACGTTTCAATTCCTGTGCATACAGTTAGAAGACGGTTGATTGCAACGAATTTATGTGCCCGGAAATCATAAGGCGAGCCTTGGGTCACTAAGTTGCATCGCAAGCAGTGGCTTACATAGGCAAACAATATCAACCCTGAAATATGGATGACTGGGCCATTGTAATTTGCTCTGATAAATCTATGATATTATTGACGTAAGTACTTAAAAATATCATATAATTATTATAAGAAGTATAAAAGAACTCAGAGTCGTTATTTTTTCACTGAGATGAAAATATTCAAAAGTCTAAAGCTCTTCGTTTATTATCTGCAGATCTGCAGCCCTCTTGGAGCCAGTTATGTTCGTCAGAGGCCAGGAGAGGCATACCTGAATGTATATCACCCACTGTTAAAGACAGGACAGTGGTCACAAAACGCGACCTGTAATTAGATGGTTTGATGAAAATCATGTGAAGCTTTTAGATTGGCCCCCACAATTCTCCGACCTTTCCGCCCATAGAAAACTTATGACATAGTTTAACGAAAAGAATTCGTAGACACAACCACACCTCCAAGGACGCGCTCAAATGGACACTGTTTCAAGAATGGGCATGTATTTCGCCAAAAACTTATAAACTCGTGGCTACTAGATCTCAAGAAACTAATACTGTAATAAAGGTTGGAGCAGACAGTATTAAATATTAATTTATTTAATAAAAAAAGGTTATAAACAATATTATTTAGTTTATTTTTGTTTTGAGTACCCTGTTTCATTTTAATCAATAAAGGTTGATATATAACCCCTTTTCACATTAATTTTCGTATTCTGTATACGTATTTCGACAACTAGATTGTCATCATCAGCATAGTTGTCTAAAAACGTGCACAGAATACGAAAATTGTGGAAAGGGGATATATATCAACCTTAGTGATTAAGTTAATCAACCACAGGCTCCATCAAAATCACCCTGTTTTATAGTAACACTAAAAAAGATACCCTGCCTATAACATTTGCTCAAAGCTGTAATGTTATTAAACAGTTGTTCACGTCAATTCGTTTTTGTCTTATTTCGTACAAAAATAAAACCAAAATGTTGAATATATATGGTGGTCCCAATTTTTTTGCGCTGTACTGTAGCAGCATAGAAAATTTATCGCGGTATTTAAGGATGATTATAATAAAAGTAGGAAGACAGGGAAATTTACTAATCTATCTCTAAGTAATATTTACTGTAAAGCAGGGTATACATCATATGTATTGCGTCAGTGTATGGTAGATCTAATATTCAGAATACGTGTAATTATCACACCGTAACAAAAATGACACCAATTTCTCAAACGCTACATTATATGCATGAAGTAGATGTTATATTGATTTAAGTTACTTGTGTGGCATTTTAAACAATAAACTCGTATAATTCGCCTGGCGATATTTAACTAGCAGCAGCATTATGTGACAGTATTTTATATTTTGACGTAGCTCCAACGATCCAAATATGAAATACTTGAATATCGCGATGCTTGAAACACAACAGGAAACTGTATATTTATGTTCGTTCTAACGGACGTATTTCGCTAAACACAAATTAAAACAATTAATTAAATTAATCAAAGGAATTATTGATTTATATTTTGTTTATTATTTATGTGATATCAGAGGAAATGTTAATTACACGATCTAGGAATATATGAATGCGCAATAATGTATAACGAGTATGTACAAGAGTTATTTTTTTGAGTAACGTTCGTTTGTAAACGTCTAAAACGTTGCCAGTGCGTAAAAATGGCCTCGCATTTCTTCACCTTCTGCGAATTATAAATGCACCTTGTATCTTGTGATGGCGGTTCTTGAATTATTTTCAAAATTGTCGAATGTGTTTTAAAATGAAAGTTGAAGTTTACTTAACAGCATTGGATAATGAAAACACCACTGGATTATAAAATTTAATATCTTGTTAATTTGGAGGTGATCCAGCAATTAATATATTCGAGTTATATTGTTAATAATAATAATGCCAGGTCGTTCAATAATTATTGTCGTTCGATGAGAAAAATACGATTTTATGGCTTGAAATACATACATTTTATTATTCAATACACTTGTTCCGGTGATCTTCTAATTTATGGCTTCCATCCCTGAAGTGAGAATCCTGAAGACTGTCAAAATACGCTTAAACGACTGCTATTACCTCTTCGCTCGACGAAAATCGTTTTTCACACATGCATTTTTTAGATGTGAGAACCGTCAGAAATCAGAAGGAGGTAAATCTGGCGAATAGGGTGGATGTTGCAACAATTCGTACTTTAATTCACTAATTTTTGCAATGGTTTTTTGAGCTGTGTGAGAGGGTGCGTTGTCTTGATAGAAAACGATTTTTCTTATTTTGTAAACTAGGTTTTCTTATGACGAATTTTTACATCTAGGTGATCCAAAAGGTTACAATAATAATCTGACTTTATTGTTTTACCAGTTTGGAAGTAATCCACGAACAAAATTCTTTTTCGTATCCCAAAAAATTGATGCTAACAACTTGCTGGCCGATTTCTGGACCCTAACTCGCTTCGGAACTGAAGTACTGGGTTCACACCACTCCTTAGCCTCTTGTTTTCATTGAGGATCATGGTGGTAGACCCAAGTTTTATCCATAGTGATGAAACATCCCACAAAATCGCTTTTATTTTTTCTAAAACGCATCAAATGTTGCTAACAATGTCGCATTCAAATGTGTTTTCGTTCCATTGTTAACGATTGCGGCACCCATTTTGCATATAGTAGCCTGGAACCCTAAACTTTGCCAAAATATTGCTCACACTGCCTAATGAAATGTCTAGGGTTTCTACTAAATCTCTCTCGGTTAATCGACGATCTTCCAAAACCATATTCTGTATTTTTGCTACAATGTCTGGTTTGATGCACTTTTTGGACGTCCTTCACGTCGTCGATCGTCTTCAAGATTTGTACGATCACGTTTAAATGCAGCAACCCATCTTTTTACTGTTCTAATTGAAAATGAAGAGTCGTTATACACTTTTAACAATCGTTCATGAATTTGCTTTGGTGCTACACTTTTAAAAAGTAATAATTTTGTAACTGCACGATATTCGATTTTTTCCATTGTAAAAAAATACTGTTACACGTCAACTTTGAACACTTGTAAATATACGAATGAGAAAATACAAAATGAGAAAACTTCGCACATGTTCATAAAAAGGTAGTGCAATTTTTATAAAAATAAAACGACGAACCTAATAGCGCCATCTCTTATCGAACGACAAAACTTATTGAACAACCTGGTACTCATCGTAAAATTTAAATATGAATTGATTAAGTTTAGAAAAAGAAACGAAAGACTAAAAAAAGTAGATTGTATTGACAAACGCAATACTTGTTTGTACATGTTTGAGGTGGCCGTGCCCATATTATTCGAAGTGCCTCTTTATTTTGCATATGCACACAGTTGGTAAGTAGTTCACTGATAAGAAACTACTGAATTGGTAATTGCTACGTTTTCGAAATATAATCAGGGACATAATTATTAGGCACTCCTAAAATGTCGTAAATAAAGATAATATCTAAATAAAAGTAAATAATAAATAAAATATGTCTATTTTATATTTACTACACAATTTTACAGTGACCTGTGTTTATTGTGAAAGAAACTCCTACTTCGAAACTGTTCATTATTATTACTTTGGGTATTTAATAATCTTTGTTTTATATGCGTTGAAAATTATGACAGTGCATTTAGGATTTTCGCAAATATCAATCAGTAAAAAATTACACGGTATTGTGCAAACCATAAAACACTACGACGAAACAAGTAATATACCAAAGTAATTTGACGGAAGGTGAGATTTTAAATGAAACACTTGAAATATAGCAACGATTTTTTTTATTTCTCGACATATTCCCCTTCATCATTATTACACTTGAACCATTATACACTGTAGTCACTCGTTCGTGAATAGTTCTAGGAGGAATATGTTCCTTTGTCAAAAATTTGACGACACTGTCATATTCCAATTTCACAAAACTCGTTTCTTGTTGGTAAATTTGATGGAGGAACCTGTGGTTGATAAACTTAAGCACTTACGGTTGATATATAACCCCTTTCCACATTAATTTTCATATTCTGTATACGTATTTCGACAAGTTATCATTATCAGCAGACAATTAAACAGTGTCACACCTGGAAATCTACGGAAAAAACCCGCACGAAACAAATTCCGTACACGATCTGTACCGTCGAAAGCCAAAATGCACACTCACACAACAGTGTGAGTTTTTGGGTAATAATAATAATTCTAATGTCAAATAAATTATTGTAAAGACAATAAATCCACAAAAATCTGTTCTATCTAAAAACCGGTCATTTGATCTGTTGCGGTACAAATAGGTATACATATGTATATTAAATCTCGGTACGTTTAGTGATAGGCAACGCAAAATTAGTTGCTTTTATAATGGCTAGGTAGATTTTTTGTACTTCGTATCTAAGATATACAGTACGAGTATAGTTTGACAAGTAGTGAGAATGACACATAGGTGGCGCTCTAGTTGGTAAAACAAATGCACTGTAATTTAGGTTGCCTATTTATATGTTTACATTCCGATATTTAGATAAATCGATTGATTAGTTTATTTTTGACAGCTGATTGAAAAAGAAGCAACACGTCGTTTTATTAAAATGGAAAAAGCAGAGTATCGTGCGGTGATTAAATACTTCGTAATTAAGGGTATGAAAGCTACCGAAATAAAAGATGAGTTACGGGAAACATTAGGTGAATCTGCTCCATCATCCGCCACAATAAGTAGATGGGTAAATGAATTTAAACGTGGTAGAACAAGCTGTGTTGATGAAGCGCGCTCTGGAGTACCCAAAATCGTGACTTCTAAGGAAATGATTATAAAAATCCATAATATTATTACGCAAGATCGACGACTCAACGTGAGAGAGATAGCAGACATGGTAAACATTTCAACAGAACGCGTACACCACATTTTAACGAAACAATTGGGCCTTTCCAAGCTTTCGGCAAGATGGGTGCCGTGATTGCTTACGACTGATCAAAAGTTCACTCGTTTGAGCATTTCCAATGAGTGTTTGGACCTTTATAAGCGGAATCCGGTTGATTTTTGTAGGCGATTTGTTACTTGCGATGAAACTTGGATACACTACAGTACACCCGAAACTAAACAACAGTCGAAACAATGGTTAGAACGTGGTTCTGCACCTCCAAAGAAAGCGAAAACCACTTTATCGGCAAACAAGGTGATGGCATCATTTTTTTGGAATTCAAAGGGCATTTTGCTCATTGATTACCTTCAGAAAGGTGCCACAATAAACGGACAATATTATGCAAAACTTCTACAAAAATTAAATGTTGAGATTAGTGCTAAACGGTCAAGAATGGCAAAGAAAAAGATTCTGTTTCACCAAGACAACGCTCCCTCGCATACCAGCACAGTTGCGATGTCCAAAATCCACGAGTTGCATTTCCAATTAGCACCGCATGCGCCTTATTCGCCGGATCTAGCCCCTTCCGACTTCCATCTTTTTCCAAAATTGAAAACGGCACTAGGTGGGAAAAAATTTTCGTCTAACGACGAGCTTATCGTCTTCGTAAATGAGTATTTTGCAAGCCTTCCGGAATCGAATTTTAGAGATGGCATAAGGGCATTGGAGCACCGTTGGAATAAATGTATTGCTCTTTTAGGAGAATATATTGAAAAATAAAAATTATTTTGTATTTAAAAAATTCGTTTTTCTTTTCCATTCTCACTACTTGTCAAACTACCCTCGTATATTAAAAATAATTATTATTTTTTTCACCAAGAACTAATTAAACAAGAACTAAATAATAGATTTAATTTAAAAATTAATGCATTAGATCTTCATAGAACGCAGGTCAATACTAGTTATTTTACGTGAAAAAATATAAAGTGAAATAAGAATCTAGTAGTAAATTACACTCGATTTTAACACAATGCCGTATCGAAAATTGCTCTTCAAGAAACCTTGAACAAGTACAATTATGTGAGAATTCGGCAATATCTATATCATTTATAACAAAACTTGTTACGTAAAAGCCGTCGCGATAATTGAATTAGACCAGAAATAATGAATAACAACACGTGCCCATGTCGAAGGTGGCATTTGTTAAACTTATTATGTTCTGGACTATTCTTCGGGCACTTTTTATTGCTCGGTAATAATGGAGAATAATTAAAAATATGGAAAAACTTTCCAACAAATTCAATATCTAACGTCTTGTAATTTAATTGAGTTTTTTGCTTTATGTTTGTTTATTTACTCATTAAATTCGTGATAATATTTAATAATATTTGTTCCCAACGACATAGTTCGAAATGTAAATTAAAAAAATAATTTGTCACTAATTAGCTATCACTTAATTATATGCTTTATTTTTTTATGACATACATAAACAATAAATAAATTAGTCGCTATTTTTCCAAATGCCACATTGAAAAACAAATTTCTTCAAACGAGGTACATTCATCGTCTTACCAGGTGTACCGGAAAGTCATTAAAGGTTTTTCTAACAGATGTCACTAGGCTTAAGTATGCTATGTTACGATTTGACACATACGTCATTTTATTCTACAGACATTAAGCTTCAAAGCCATATATGTTATATTTTGTGAAAGTCACGCTGTCATGGATTTATTCCTCTTTGAAAATGTCGAGTTTCGTGCCTGAAAAAGTGCATTCGCGGCACGTATTACTTTTCTTATTCAATCAAAAGAAAAAAGCCGCGAAAAGCCGTAATTTGCTGGTAGAAACTTACGGCCAGCATGCTCCAAGCATAAAAACATGTGAGGCGTGGTTTCAACAGTTCAAAAGTGATGATTTCGATGTGCAAAACAAAGAATATTCTGTTTGAAGATGCAAAACTGCAGAAGTTATTGGATGAAGACCCAAACTCAAGAACAATTGGTAAAAGCGTTAAATATGGTCCAAGAAACGATTAGCGAGCGATTACCAGCAATGGGGAAAATCCAAAAGACGAGAAAATGGGTGCTACATCAATTGAATGACAGGCAAATGGGAAATCTAAATATCGTCTGTGAAATGCTTCTTCATAGGTATGATTGGAAGTCATTTTGATTACGAGCAATGGGAAAAATCCAAAAGAGGAGAAAAAGGGTGCCACATCAATTGACTGACAGGCAAATGGAAAATCGAAAAATCGTTTGCGAAATGCTGCTTCAAAGGTATGATCGGAAATTATTTCTGCATCGAATAGTGACGGACGATGAAAAATCGATTTATTTCGAAAACCCTAAGTCAGTTATATTAACAATATCGTGGAAGAATGCCTCAAATTCTGTTGCACAAAATATAATTTTTAAATTTCTTTTCAATGAAGGTGTAAATGGACTGATATTTATTAAAGACAATTTGGAGAAGAGTGTTTATCATTCAGACGAGTATGAAAGCAATGACTTTGTCACGTATCATAACTGATGAGACCTGGATATATTATTATATCCCAGAAAGTAAGAATCTTACCTGATATTTTATAATGTCAAAAATATTCATGTGATTTTGTCGTGATTAGTTTATCAGTTCGTGGTACAGAGTATAGTTAGCTAAATATACAAATACAACTCTTATTTACTACTGAAATTAATAATTGCTTCTATAAAATGTTTTGAATAAAAACAGATCATCGTACCTTTGCTGGTTCCCGCTCGTTTTCCTTATGCTTCAGCTGCATAGTGCTGACAACGTGATGTGCGTTGTATGCTCCTATATTCACGGTCTTATAAGCCATAAAATCTATAGGAACACGATTTGATTTCTCTTTTTCCGGCCATGTCATAGAACGGCAATCCTTCTGTTGAGCATTAAAGGTACTGACGTTATCTTCTCCGATCTTCAGGGTGGTGTTGCAATAACTGACACAAACGCTCAGTTCTTCTTCCCATTCGACTGGAGGTCGTAGAAATCCCAATAAACGACCTACCATGGTACCATTCGGAGATTCATTTCTTAGTAAAGGTGTATTGGGAGTAGTCATGTCTGCCTGAAATAAAATGTAAAGTAAGTTAATCTATATGAAGAAATAGTTCAGACATTATTACTTGCACATAAATTTGATTTAAAAAAAGCAACATAGATACATAACTAATATTATGTTACATTTGTGATTTGATATAAGTATATCATATAATTGTTGTCTGACGTGAGATATATTACAATGGAAGCTGAAATTATGTCAAATCTAGCAGGCGTGATGCCAAAGGTGTGAGTTTAAATGTGAAAAAATGATTTTCTAAAAATACGTATGTATGTATATACAGAATGGTGTTACACTACAACTTATAATTACTGCAAAATTTACTTACGTTTACTAATATTACTATTATAATCGTATTACTTATAAATAAAGTACTTCTATTACTATCTTTTCTATTTTTTATATACAGATAGAATATTGACAATACTAGAAGAACGTAAATATACTTGTGGTATATTTCTAGACCTAAGTAAAACCTTCGACAGCGTCGACTATAAAATACTATTGAAAAAACTCGAACTTTACGGTGTACGTGGAGTGGCTAGTGAATTGCTGTCGTCTTATTTGTCAGGCAGACAACAAATAGTATTGCTTGTAATGCCGGGACCGCTTTTTCGCGTTCCCATTTTCTTGGTAGGGGAATACCTCAAGGAAGCGTACTTGGACCTTTGCTTTTTAACATTTACCTAAATGATATCCATAACATCGTTCAGAATGAGCAACATTTGTTAATAAACTATGCTGATGATACAAATCTCTTATTAGGAGGAGACAATTTACTTCATTTAGCGAGTGAATGTCAATACTATTTCGGGGCTATGAATAATTGGTTCAATGCAAATAACTTGTTATTAAATGAGTCTAAAATGATCTGCATAATATTTAGAATAATCAACAGTACTCGTGTGTCATCAGAATTGGAGCTTAATAATAAGGCATATAACACTGCTAACTCTACCAAATATCTCGGTGTTCATATTCATCAAAATTTAAACTGGCGCAGTCACATTGAACCTTTGGCTAAACAACTAAATACTTTTTGTTATGGCATTAGGAACTTAATACCTGTTTTAGATTCCGCCACACTAATGGGCATTTATTATGCTCTTTTTTTATGCCAGATTGAAGTATGGCATCGTGCTATGGAGCCGGCCGTAGCAGCGACATAAATAGGATATTTATAGCACAAAAACGAATGATTAGATTGATTCTCGGTCTTAATTTTAATCAAAGTTGTCAAACTATATTTAGAAAAAATAATATCCTGACTGTGCAGGGTGTTCATATCTATGAATGTATAATGTTTCTCATAAAAAACAAGCAAAATTCCGAGATTGCACATCAGTATAATACACGTTCAAGCAATATAAATTATTCGTATCCCATCCACAGACTCACTCTCACAGTAAAGGGCCTGCATTACTCTAGTTTGCAAGTACACAATAAACTTCCAATATTTATTAAATCCACACAGCCTACTAGTTTGCTGAAGCATAGATATTTCCTAGTTTATCTTGAACCATATTCTTTAAATGACTATTTAAACTTGTAACATTTTGTATAAATAATTCGTTGGTTATTATTAGTAATATGTTCGTTTTATTTTTCTTTTAATTTACTTTGTTTCATCATTAATGTTTTGACTTTTGTCTTTATAAAAATTTACAAATACAATAAATATTATTATTATTAATTTTCATAATTTAAATATCGATTTTAGTTCATAATAGAAGAAATTTTCTTTATTATAAATTTTTCTTATAATTCAATTCTATAATTTAATATATGACAATATTCTTTTCTTTTTTCATATGTTGGTGGTCTTGCTTTAATTATAATCTTTACTCTTTTTTATTGGGAGTTTCGACCATTAGGTTAATAAAACATTTAATTTATATTAACGACGTTTCGGGGGAAGGATCCCCTTCTTCAAGTTATTTATTTTCTTCAACCTGTAATACCTTTAATAGTAATACCTTTTATAGTATATATTTTCAATTGTGAACAATAGTTTATATATATATATATATATATATATATATATATATATATATATATATATATATATATATATATATATACAGTCGGTTGGAGTATCCGATACAACAATTTTTAAAATCCTACACGATCATGTCTGTGATGGTCGAGACCAGAAGGATTACGGATAATCGATTTTCACGGTTTTATCGAATAACAATTTTGATTACAGTTTTTTTAATATTTTTTTTATTATTTAACAAGTGAACATTGGTGTATATTGAAAAAGAAAAATAATTTGGTTTTTTTATTTCATACATATTTACATCAATATTTAATATATATTTTATATATATATATATATATATATATATATATATATATATATATAAACGATTCCAAATATATATACTCCATACTAAATATATTTTTTCACGGTTTTATCGAATAACAATTTTGATTACACAGTTTTTTTAATATTTTTATTATTTAACAAGTGAACATTGGCGTACATACATATTTACATCAATATTTAAAACGTTTTTTTTGTCTTTTTACCACTGGTAACGATGCCATACTAAATATATTTAGCTAACCACCCGCACTTCTCAAATTTCAAAATTAAACTAATCACTTGTAAATGCTTCTGACTCATCGTATGCAAACAAGGGAATTCCCCGTTTTCATGTTTGTTATATGTATTGCATGTATGAATTTGAAGTTAATAAAAAAATGCTGCCATCACGGAGAATAGAGGTAATCACGGTTAATCGAAGCAAACAATTTAAAAATATTGCAAACAAAAAACAGAGGCCATCACGGTTAATCGGGGTTACCGGTTAACCGGATCACGGATAATCGAGCCCCGACTGTATATATATATCGCGGTTTTGTTAAAGAATAAATAAAACATATAATTTACATTCACTTTCAAAAACTTTTTATGGGTAAGTGAAGTATCAGTTATGACATTTATATGCGAAAAATAATATCTGTCAAATGGCTTCCACTTGCAGCTCCACAGACGTCCACTCTTTTGTTAAAATTTTCAATGGCATTTTGACATAATTGAAGCTATATCTCACCTATGATACGAACAATTTCATATTTCAAAGCAGGAATTGATTGTGGATTGTTTTTATAAACCTGACTTTTCACATAACCCCAAAGAAAATAGTCTAACGGTGTCAAATCACATGATCTTGGTGGCCAATCAACATCACCATTTCTTGAGATTACACGTTCAGGGAATTTTCCTCTCAATAAATCTATTGATTCGTGTGCAAAGTGAGGTGTAGCGCCATCCTGTTGAAACCACATATGTATCCTCTAGATCAACATTCATTAATTCAAGCCACAAAAATTCTTCCGACGATATCGATCACAATTGACAGTTACAGCTTCATCAGCAGTATTTTCAAAGAAGTAATGTCCAATTACATCACCTGACCATAATGCACACCAAACAGTTTAGGACACTTAGGTTTCTCATGAATAATTCGTGGATTTTCCTCACCCCAGATATGGCAATTTTGTTTATTAACATAGCCACCAAGTTCAAAATATGCCTCATCGGAAAACATTATTTTTTGAGAAAAATCAGCTGGTTGTTCATTGATGAAATTGACAAATTAACGACGTTTTAAATAATCTAATGGCTTCGGTTTCTGTGTTATTTGAATCTTATATGCCTTCAGAGATATATCCTTGTGTAAAATACGCCATGTTGTTGATCCACTAAGTCCAAGTTGTTGTGAAAGTCGTCTAATGGACAGTTCAGGATCTTTAGTAACACTTTCACGAACCAAACAAATATTTTCTTGTGAATAACCACTACGACTGTATTTTTCACTTTTTCGATCTTCCACGGAGCCGGTCTCTTGAAATTTTTTAATAATTCGAACAAAAGTACTTTCAGATGACCGATTATGTAAACCATAAAATTCACGTAATTCTTTTCGCAGAACGCTGATTTTCATAAAATAATTCAACAGTTTGAACGCGTTGTTGTACCGTGTATGAAGCCATTTTTATAAATGTCATACATCACATTTTTTAAATGCCCACATACCCAGACAAATTCAGTGCGCCATCTATATTTTATTTGTTCTTTAAAAAAACCGCGCAATTTGAAACACGCTTTATATATATATTTGTGATTACTTACATTTGTTAAAAATATATTTTGTTTAATATTGTAAAATTTACAAATGCACAAGACAAGTATTTTTAAATTAACAATTTTTTTTTAATTGTGTACTTGCCAAAAAACTTATTCATTTTTAGTTGATGCTTTCTAGGACTAACATCTGTTATTTTCTTTTTATCTTTTTATGTTAGGTGTATCTGCATGTGTATTTGTAAAATCCTGTTGTTGGATGCTTGTATATACAGCTGACAAGTTATTTTTAATTTTTTTTTAAAGATACTAAGTTTGTTAAAAATATGATTGAGATTGATAATGTCTTTTGGCAAGTACATAATTTTAAAAAATTATTAATTTAAACTGCTTGTGGGCTTGCAAATTTTACAATATTAAACCAAAAAATATATTTTTAACAAATGCAAGTAATCACAAATATATATATATAACTATTATTCACAATTGGAAGTATATAACTGTAAAAGGTATTGCACGTTGAAGAAAATAAATAATTTGAAAAAAGGGAACCGTCTGCGAAACATCGTTAATATAATTTAAATGTTTCAGTAACTCAATGGTCGCAAATCCCAATAAAAAAGAGTAAAGATTAACATAAGAATATACAAGGTGATTGATTCGTTAGACCTATCGGGAAAGTAGTTCAATTTTGTCTTTTTTTTGAAAATTTTAGGGTAAGCATTAGGGCACGTGTTCTATTCAAGGAAAATATTTTTGTAATGCTGCGCTTCCGGTTAAACCGGAAGTCCTTACTAAATCTTTTACTTTAAATGGACGAATTTACTTATTATTGTATATTTGTATTATACAAATTATTCTAGGAAGACTTTTAAGTTTTTCCAATACCCAAATTCCACAATTTTAGAGATATGAAATTTTTTTTTGAAAATATTTGGTTCTACATCAATGGAAATGATGATATTTGCAGTATAAGTAAGCTTTACTCCCATGCTTTTATTTTTGACAAATCTTAACACAGACTGTTCAGGAAGTAGTTTCGAAGTGCAACTTTCAAGCAACGAAACTTTTTGTTTCAAATACGATGCCACTTTTTTGTATTCAAATGTAGAATTAACTTCTACATCAACATGTGATAGCATTCCCTATACGTAATCTTCAATTCTTTTCGTGTTATAATAAATTTTTTGCTGGTTTGATTATAAGGCGTTGACAATGTTGAAGAAAAAATTCACTCCGTATATTGGAAAAGTTATGGCCACTCAAAAGGAATTTTGCTAATCGCTTCGATTCACGCGACGCGTGTTTCCAAGGCTGTTGTGAAAGACTGTGGTTTCGAAGAAATCAAAATATAGTCCGGACCTAGCCCCTAGTAATTACTATCTATTCCCTAATTTGGAAAAAGACCTTCGCGCGAAACAGATTTTGGAACGATAAAAGCTCAGGGCGGCAATAAATGCACATTTTGCAAACGAGGAGGAAAGCCATTTTTTGCAAGGTATTGAAAAGTTAATTTCAAGATGTAATAAATGTAAAAATAAAGATAAGTTTAATTGTTTTTGTATTTTTCTTGATGCTGATACCGAGATCACATTGAACGGGCTTCGTATATAAAAGTACAAATATAAAAGAATTAGTTTAATGTATTTAAGTAAAAAGTTTCATGCTATTTCTAGTTAATTAAAAGTAAGACAAACTAAAATCATAACAATTGGTATATCAACATAGTGGTGTTTCAAAAAGAATATACGTATTTCGAATGCATATATTTATTAAACTTTAAGACATACGAATATGAAACTTTACACACATATTTACGAACTCTCAAGTTCAGATTACAGATGTTCATTATGTCGTCTATCAGCGACATGAACAATATCACATCGATACTCAAATTCCTCCCATACTCGGGCAAGCATGTGCTTCGTCACTGATGTTAGAGCAGTACGGATCCGGTTCTTCAACTCTTCCAGGTTCTGTGTTGGTGGTGGTGTAAACGTTGTCTTTAACGAATGAAGAAGTCACAGGGTGTCAAATCCGGTGACCGTGGAGCCCAGCTGAGACATGCTAAGTCGCCAGCTCCTTGACGACCAATACAACGGTTCGGTAGAGTTTCATTCAGATATTCACGCACTTGGCGACTCCAGTGAGGGAGTGCCCTGTCTTATTGACAAATGAAGTTGTCTTCGTGTAACCTCGGAAACAACCAGTTTTGTAATATAGCGAGATACTGCTGACCGTTAACCGTGCTTCCATCAAAGAAAAATGGGTCGTAAACAGATGATCGGGATATCGCACAAATTGACTTTAGGCGAATCTCGTGCATGTTCAATGGCTGCATGTGGGTTCTGCAGACCACAAATTCGAATGTGTTTGTTTACTAGACCACTAACATAGAAAGTCGCTTCATGACTGAACACGATGCGTTGTGCGAAAGTGTTATCATTGTCAATAACATCATGAATCTCGTTACAAAGTGCCACACGTTTCCGTTTGTCATCAGGACGCAGAGCTTGTAACAACTGTAACTTGTACGGCTTCATAACCAACCGACGTCTCAAAACACGCCAAATTGTTGTTGTAGGCAGTTGTAACTCCCGACTGGCACGACGAGTTGATTTTGAAGGATTATGTTGGAAAGCAGTTTGAATTCGTGCAACATTTTCTTCAGAAACACGACGACGGCCAGCACTCTTTCCTTTACATATACATCCTGTACCTACAAACCGTCGCTACCATCTGCGAATATCCCACCCATTCGGAGGATCAATTTGGTAGCTGAACCTGAAACGTCTTTGCACTGTAATCACGGAATTGCACTTCGGAAACTCAAGAACACAAAATGATTTCTGCTGTGGAGTAGCCATTTTAAACATATGACGGTTACCAAGAAAAACAGAAGACAACTGACATCTAGCGGCTATTAAATAAACTAGACTATGTATTCGTTTCTCCAATAGCTGAGCCGAGGCGCGGCGATCGATAGTTTGGACAAAATAATACTTTGTATTACGTATATTCTTTTTGAAATACGCTGTATAAATGTATTATAATTCAGTAAAATATACGTTAATCTATATTTTCGTAAGCAAAGTGCGATTGCAATAACTATATGATCTCATTACATGTATTTATATTTTTCCTTAAATGTTCTTGACGTTATCAAGGTTATTTTAATATGTATGTAATCAGTATCTGTTCCTACTATTAATTTCCTATACACATAGATTAGCTAATGTTATCTAATTCAAGCGTGTAAATTACAAGCAAAATTTATCATTATTTACATTGAAGTGATATTTTATATGCGTTATATAGTATACGTTAGATTATAAGACAACATTAACTCCTTTTGTTTAAGCCCCTCTTTCAATTATTTATTTATTTTTTGATTACTCTTTTTGTCCTAAAAGAAACGGAATTTTCGAAAAAAAAATAGGTGAATCTATTGGGCTGCTGAAAACGTAAATAACTAACAAACCCTTTTAAACAATGTTGTCAATATGCAGATAGACAAAGTGTGTAAGATCAGTTCTAATTTTAACCACTTTATATATCGTATATGTAATGCAAAAATTTTTGAAAGAATTTCTATTCTGCGCTTGAAACTCGAACCCACGATTTCATTCTCTCTGGGAATATGCCCTCACCATTAGACCACAGAGACAGTAAATTCGAGTCATTCTAATGTGCAATAAATTGCATTATGGAAGCAATTATTAAATGAAAACCCGTGGAAGATTATTAATTGCATATAATTATGCGCTTTTACGATTTTAACTGAAAAATTGCAATTTTAACCGCTTTATACATCGCATATGTAATGCAGAAATTTTCGAAAAAATTTTTTGAGTCCCACACGGAGAACAGAATGTGAACAATGTTTTAAGCATTTAAATACTCAATAGTTCAAGCAGCAGTGTGAGTTCAAGCATTATCGCAATGCGCGATGGTCCTTCCTCGTGGACGATTTTCGAGGGCACTTTGAAAAACTTGAGACTAGCAGAATGCAATAAGCTATTCTGCTTTATGGCGATCCCTTAGAGCTGCAGTGGAAACATGTCTAATAATACAAAAAAAATATGGCGATCATCTTTTTATTTCAGCATTTTTGTCAAACGATTTTCATTAATATCTGCTTCTGGGCTGGAACCGCGTCACTTGTATATCTGCCGACGTTTCGTCTGCAGTTTCAGTGCAGTAATTGGGTATGAAACGTCGGCAGATATACAAGTGACGCGGTTCCAGCCCCGAAGTCCAGAAGCAGATAGCATGGACCACGACCGTGGAAGTCTACGTACCAGATTTATTTTCATTAATAATCACTCCAAATACGGCAGTTTTGTTTATTGACGTATCCATTCAACCAAAAGTGAGCTTCATCGCTAAACAAAATTCGATTATGAAAATCGGGATCAACGGCAATCTTGTTTTGGGCCCATTCACCGAATCTACGCCTTGGTAGGTGATCGTGTGGCTTCAATTCTTGCACGAGTTGGATTTTGTAAGCACGCAAACCTAGATCTTTCCGCAAAATCTTCCATAAAGTGGATGGACACATATCCAATTCGGGTCTTCCTCTACGCTACGCTCTACAGCAGCAATGACTTCTTCTGTACGCACTGTACGACGTCTCTCTGGATGCGTGTTTTCATTTAGAGTATACGTGGTGCGAAAACGTTCCATAATTAATCGAATTAATTGCTCTGATGGACGATTATGTTGACCGTAATATTGACGTAGTGCGCGATACGTATTTCGAACAGAACCAGGATTTTCAAAATAAATTTGCACAATTTGCAAGCGTTGTTCAGGCGTCAGTCTATTCATGTTGAAATGACAAACCAAACTAAATATAAATCACTTAACAGCTGACAAAATGGCCGCCAGTTAACAAAGTGTTGCCAACTTAAAGTTCTATACCTCTACACCTGTTATATCAAAAAAGAGTGAACACCACTTCTGTGACATTTAACGTAATAACCAGGGAACTAACTGACTGCACGAGGGATGTATGTTGTTAGTCTTTTAAATACCCATTAAATAGCTAAGCTATCAACATACGTAACATCCAAAATTACGATCTCATTCTCTCGAGAATGTGCCCTCACCATTAAGACAGTTAATTCGAGTCTTTCAAATGTGCCATAAACCGCATTATGGAAGCAGTTATTAAATGAAAACCCACGGTAAGTTATAAATTATATACAATACAACATGTATACAACGTGTATACAAAGCAGAAATGTATGAAAAAATTTTTTGAGCCCGACGTGGAAAAAATTTAAATTTTAAATTTCTGCATTACGTATACGATATATAAAGCGGTTAAAATTAGAATTTTTCAATTTAGCATCCTAAAAACGCAGAATTATATGTGGTTAATAATCTGCCGTGGGTCCTCATTTAGTAACTGTTTCCATAATGCGATTTATGGCACATTAGAAGGACTGGAATTAACTGTCTCCGTGGTTTAATAGTGAGGACATATGCCCGGAGAGAATGAGATCGTGGGTTCAAGTCTCACACGGAGAACAGAAAATACAAAAATCTCTGCATTACATATACGACGCATAAAGCGATTAAAATCAAACTTTTCAGTTTTTCAGCAAAAGCTATGGATAAGACCAGTTAAGTATTTTCAGCATCAGATATGTTTCGAGAGTTTCTTCATGTAACTGTGTCTGTTGTGACGAATAAATGTTCTTATATGCAGAGAATTACTGTTCGTTATCTGATGATGAAATACTTGCATTAACTTAATTAAAATAATATTTATTAATACTAACTACAACGCAGAAAATCGGTCTAATAGCAGACCTTGAAGAAGCTCGTAATCTGAGCAGGATTACGTCGACAGAAACTACAACACAGCGAAACCCACAAGAAGATTACACTACAAATAATTAATCGATCTGTCACCAAAATTTATCTTAATCTGGTAAAATATGAAACTTTCGCTTAACAGTGTCAGCGAAAGATCAGATTTTGCAGGATTAAAACGGGTCTTCAGATCCGTTAAATATTAAAAAAGATTATTTTAACTATACAAGTATTTCAACATTGTCGAACGATTGTTCTTTGCATATAGGAACATTTTGTCGTCACGGCAAACACGGTTACATGTCACATTACAACATTACAAATATACCTGATATTGCAAATATTTAACCGATCTTATCTACTTTGTGCATCTGCGGACTGGAAACAAAAAAAATAGCTGCTTGAAAGGGTAGGTGTTTGTTTACATTTATTGCTTGCACTTCTTCACAGAACGCGCCACTGACCGAACATGTATTTTATACAAAATTTAGATTAAAAATATATACTTCTACTCTGTGATTCGTTTTTCTTTGATGCACAGTATATAATTTCTCTACCAAATTTATTCCCACTAACAAAGCTCTTCTGACGAGTACATAATAATGTGTTAAAGTTACTACTGTCCATACCTTTGAATGTATATAAGTATTTGGATATTTTACAGAATAAATATTATTCGAATCTTTCTCGACAAGTAAGTGAAAATATTCACGATGTGTTATACATAAAATTACTTAAGAAAATACTTCATAAAAATAACACACACTTAATCATGGCTATTGGTATTGTACATCGGATCTAGTTAACTATGATCAAACAAAGTAAAATAGTTGGGTAAAGTAATCAATTTGATCAATAAGGTTGATATATAACCCCTTTCCACAATTAACTATTTGTAAATTCTATATATGGTGTTTCGACAACCAAGTTGTCATCATAGCAGATAATTTCAAAGTGTCGCACCTAATTAGTAAAACACGGCTGAAAATTTTAAAAAATATACTGTACAATCCGCACCGTTGAAAAAAATGTGCATATTCAGTGGTTTTCCAGTACGCATTCAGGTATATATTTATTAAATTTTTTCGCCATGTTTTACCAGGTGCGACACTTTGAAATTATCTGCTGATGATGACAACTTGGTTGTCACATACCTGAATTTACAAATAGTTAAAAGTTATATATCAACCTTATTGATTCAAGTGGGCTCCATCAAATTCAACTAAAGTAATCAATTCGAGATAAAACAATAAGTCTACGATTTTAGACAAAATGTCACGTTTATGGTGTTTAAACAAAGAATAACGAAAATTAAATACGTGTTTTATTAATTAGATAAAACACGCTGACGTCGTTTTAAATGAAAATATGTCAATTATGAAAAAAATATATTCAAATGATCCAGATACCCATTCAGGTATGCATAAATAGTATTAAATGGGGCATGTATATTGGTGCGTGTGTTAATTGTTCACATACCTGATTAAAAGTTAATTCAAGTGGATGCCTATATTATGTTATAGAACAAGAGAATCTATAAAAACACATTTTCGCCGGTCGCTTAAAATGGCATTTTATTTAGTTTTAGGGTTTTTTCAACATAAGTTGTTTCTTCTTTTTTATTTGTAACAATTTCTATTAGTTTTTTTTGTGTGTATAAATATTAGCCTGCATTTCTTATTATTAAACTTTTAAATAATATGAACCGACGAGGATTTCATACTGTGGTGACAAATTATTTTTTGAACAATCCCTGTATACTGTCAAAAAGCATTCAACATAAAATTTTTCACAGTAAATACATTTGTGCATTCGGAAGAATCAATCTTTAAAACATTTTCTTCAATCTTTCCGTGTTAGATCGTTTGTTATCGTTTTTTTAAATATGCTTCTTCGACAAATGTAAAATATAATCTTCGTATCATATATTTTACACGTGCAAACGAACATTCCAGCCTTAGATTGTGCGGTGAATTACACATTATTTCAATGTGTAAGCGTCCAAATACTAGTTCAAGCAACAGCGCAAGCTCAAGCGTTATCGTAATGCAAGATGATCCGTCCTCGTGGACGATTTTCGAGCTCACTTTGCAAAATTTGGGAAAAGCAAATTGCAATAAACTATTTTGCTTTAAGAGTATGACGGTCTCTTAGAGCTGCAGTGGAAGTATGCTTATTAATTCCAAAAAATATAGTGATCATCTTTTTGTTTCGGCATTTTTGTCAAACAACGTTAATTAATATATCAAAAAACAGTGAACACCATTACTGTGACATCTAACGTAACAACCAGCGAACTAACTTGAGTGAATGAGGGCTGCTGTATGGCGTCGTTGCTTGTCTTTTAAACACCCGTTAAATAGCTAAGCTATCAACACATGTGACATCCAAGATTACATGCCTTTACTACAATTGAAAATTGCAAGCCAATTTTAAATCAATCAAATGTATGTATGTACATACATATGTCGACAATAGCATTGGCGTATAATGCCAGTACCCGTCAGTTTTTCTGTCTCTGCCGAACATATACTTTCGACTTCTTTTTAGTTACTTTGAGTTAGGGCTCGGCCCTTTTACTCTTAATCGTTGCGTTGATTCATCCTGACGATTGATTCCATTGATGTTATTGGCTATCTTCACTTCCGGTTTCTATTCGTGGTCGTTTGTATTTGAGTGTTTTGTTGTGTATTCTGTTACCGGTGTAAGTGGTGTGTTTTTTTTATACTTCAACTTCCTTATTAGTTATTTGCCCTTTAACTCTTAGTCTTCAATTTGATTAATCATGACATTGGGTTCTTGTTACTACTGGTGTTTAATCCGTGTCTTCACTGTCGCGATTTCCATTCGCGGACGTCTGTATTTTGAGTGTTTTGTTGAGTATTCCCTTACGTTTGTAAGTATCGGGTTTCTCCGAACATATACAAACTTGATTGGTCTATTGATCGAAAAAATATATCAAGAAACAGTGAACACCACTGCCGTGACATCTAACGTAACAACCAGTGAACTAACTCGCCGAACAAGGAAGATGCCACTTAGGTTTTCAATTAGTTAGTAGGTATCCATTGTAACATATACAAGACAAACTACATTTTTCCGAAAGCAATCACCGTATCAAATACGATACAAAAATAAAAAATCAATTTATCAATTATATCGATTAAAATTTAACTCGTATACAGAAACGCACACCGACTAGTATTATTTAAACACATTTCAGCATTAAAAATGACAAATTCTGCACTAATTTCAACTTTATTCACTTTCAAAGGTACACAACGGCCACCATGAAGTGAAGGTTGGAAGAGTCCTACTGTCAGAGTAGATTAGTTACTTAGATTTGCAACAGATGGCGATACCGATACTGAATTTAGTAATTTGTAATATGTACAAACTACAATGATTTAAGTAATGTAGTTACAATTTCTTCAACTTACAAAAAATGTATATAACACATGGATCAATAAGTCCCGAGACTAACAATGAAAACATTTTTTTTGCAAAATTTTTTTTTATTCATCAACATAATTACCTTTTAGGGTGATACAATGGTTCCAACGCTTTTCCAATTTTTCAATACCATGTTTATAAAAAAATTTATCTTTCGCTTCAAAATAAGCTTCAGTTTCAGCGATGACCTCCTCATTTGAGCCAAATCTTTTTCCCTGGAGCATTTTTTTAAGATCAGCAAAGAGCCAGTAGTTACTGGGGGAAATTTGGGGAAGCAGATAAAACCCAATTCGTTCAATTTTGCCATTGTTTTCATCGACTTGTGGCAGGGTGCATTGTCTTGGTGAAAAAGGATTTTTTTTCTGCATGTGCGGTCGTTTTTTTGCGATTTCCTCCTTCAAACGCACCAGTAAGTCAATATAATAATCACTGTTGATCGATTTACCTTTTTCGAGGTAGTCAATGAAAATCACGCCATGTGTATCCCAAAAAACTGACGCCAGGACTTTGCCAGCTGACTGCTGCGTTTTCGGACGTTTCGGAAGGCTTTCGCCAGCTGTGCGCCACTCAGATGACTGCCGCTTCGACTCTGGAGTGTAGTAATGTATCATGTTTCGTCAACGTAACGATAAGAAAATCTTTTTTGTTGCGAGTAAATAGCGATAAACAGCTTTCTGAATCATCGTATACTGCTTTTGTTCCATCGAAAGCAATCGCGGCACCCACTTGGAAAAAACCTTTTTCATGCCCAATTTTTCATGAAGGATAGTAAATACACTTCCATATGATATCTGTGTCATCTAAGCAATCTCACGGAGCTTCACTTTACGAACTTTCATTATAATTTTTGTCACTTCACTCACATTTTCCGGTGTAACGGCTTCCACAGGTCTACCCGAGCGTTCCGCGTCATTTGTGTCGGTACGACCACGTTTAAACTGGCAAACCACCGACAAATCGTTGCTTTTGATGGACAAGAGTCCGGGTAACATTTTTTAATCCATTGTTTTGCTTGCGTGGTGTTTTTACCCATTAAAAAACAATGTTTTATCAGAACACGAAACTCGGTTTTTTCCATTGTTTAAACAAACTACAAAACGACTTTACTCCAACCTCGATAACTCAGCTGTTTCTGGTCCGATCGACTTAAAATTTTGACACGTTTCAAGCAAAGGTTAGTACTCTAGAAAGCCGTTGTTACTGGTTTACTACGAGCGCCATCTATGGGTTAGTCTCGGGACTTATTGATCCATGTGTTATCATGATACAATGTGATACAATATCATATTCTATCACATCTAGTACATTGGTACTCAAGGACTTAAAACAATCGTTCAGAAAACGATAGATACAGGCTTAAGTCCTGTCAATGCAGAGAATTTTTAAATAATTTTCTGCAATTAGTAATAACGATGAATTATTAACATTAAAAACTTATTTGGGGAACATTATTTCAAAAAAAAAAACACTATGAACTTTAATAGACAAATGTATTTTTTTGTATAACACGTTATCTGGTAATTATACTTTTAATATCCAGGAACTTAATTCTAATTTAGCAAGCCACAAAAATACTAGCAAAGATAAAGTGCAATTTTAAAACGCAAAATTCCAATTCACTTAATTTAACTCCTCTCCCATACTGTAAAGGCGGGTAAGAATATCATAAAAACCAAAGTAGTACTGTGTAGAAAGTGTTCGAATAGCAGGCATTCACCAATTCCTAAGATATAGGTCATCACGAACAATATAAGAAACGCACAATTGGTGCATTAATTATTAAAACGTATAATAATTGGGAAAAAAAAACTCTCTTAATACGATAAAGATGTTACCTGTTATTAATAATTGAAAGGGAAAATGTTATTTACTTAAACTATATATCTGTTGCCATCTTACATCGAATTATATTAGTGCGGTTATAATTTAATTCTCGAATGTAAATAAGTGTAATCTAAATAAGCAGTGCTAATTAAATGAGCATTACTTAACCAAAGTAAAGCTTAATAAATATGCACGTCGTATATTTTCGTAACGACAAACTACTACTCTGGGAAAAAAATAGTAAGACTTTTCAATTTAAATTTCGCGCGAAAACCCATTCGTCGAAATATTTTTTTTCTAGGTTGGTATGACTGTCAGTGACATCTGTGCCAAATGTCACTACAAAATAATCATTACTGTTTAGTATACGCTTGTCTTTCTGAAGTACAAAAAGTGCCTTCGGCGATTTTTACAATGAGTGAAATTATTCAACAAAGAAGTTCCATTAAATTTTGTGTACGGAACCAAATTTCTGGTGCCGAAACGTTCAGGATGTTGCAAAAGGCCTTCGGTGATAATTGTTTGGCGCGAGCAAGTGTTTTTGATGAAACCACGTCCAGGACGGCCATCAACTCAACTGATGATCAACACGTCAATAGAATCAAGGAATTGGTGCTTGAGAATCGACGATTAACAGTCAGAGACCTTACTAGCATCGTTGGAATATCGGAAGGATCAGTGAAAACCATTTTGGAAGATCATTTGGGCCTAAGAAAATTGAAAGCACGATTTGTTCCAAAATCACTCAATTTTTTCGAAAAACAACGTTGACGTCTGTGAAACAATGCTTTCCGACTATCAAGACAAAATGAAAGGCATCATAACTGGAAACGAGACTTGGATCTACGCTTATGACCCGGAAACAGACGATCAATCGGCTGAATATCGTATCAAAGGTGAGCCGAAGCCCAAAAAAACACGTCAAAGCAAGTCAAAAATCAAGGTTATGTTGACGGTTTTCTTCGATTGTCGAGGTGTGGTGCAGTCCGAATTCCTTCCGACCGGCCAAACTGTCAACAAAGAATACTATTTGAGTGTTATGCGTCGTTTGCGCAATGCTATTCGTAAAAAAAGGCCAGAATTATGGGCCGAGAACTCTTGGTTTTTGCACCATGATAATGCACCGTCGCATACTGCATTAATTCTTCCTGAGTTTTTCGCCAAATTTTCAACCAATATCGTGCCACAACCACCGTATTCGCCTGATTTAGCTCCTTGTGACTTCTGGCTATTCAGCAAACTCAAATGACCGCTCCGGGGAAACCGTTTTGAGTCAATTGAAGACATTAAACGTGAATCGCTGCGCGCATTGAAGGCTATTCCTGAAATTGACTTTAACAACTGTTTCGAGAATTGGAAGAAACGTTGGCACAAGTGTATTGGGGCCAGGGGGGATTACTTTGAGGGGGACGAAATAGATTTGGAAGAATAAATTAAGAATTTAAAAATTATGAACAAAGTCTTACTATTTTTTGCCCACAGTAGTATATATGTACAGTTAGTCACAAAAGTGTTCATACACCCCATGAATATGGAATAATATCAAATGGGAATATCTGGCTATGATAAAGCATACTCACGTGCATTTAACAACGTTGAAAAACTCTAATATGAATAAAATGAATGAAAAAATTTTTGTGCACTTCACGAAATTCATAGTCCAAAGAACGCCGTCCAAGTTTGAATTCAGTATACCAACGATGTACTGTAGTTTTCGATGGTGCTTCATCACCATAAAAAAAATTAGGCTCGTTGATGCATTCTTGTTGAGATAATCTACGCCGAAAGTTGTGAAAAATAATTGCACGAAAATATTCGCGAGTTAAGTCAGTTTTTTCGCTGACATAAAATTTTCAAGTTACTGTCAACAATAGAAATAGCGACCGGATAATAAAACTGTCAAGGTAAATATATTGTCAAAAATGACGAACTTCACGATGCAATCATCAGATCGGAGGCAACACTAACAGTGTTGTCAATTCCCGAAATATAAACGGCTAGCCTCATATATTTATTAATAAATTGTACTGACATCTTACAATAGAGCTATTTATTTAATAGAATATTACAACTATTCGAAATGTCCTCCTCATTCTAAAAAATACTTTAAACGTTTGAATATTATTTCTTAAAAAAATCGGGATTTAATGTATTTCAAATGGTGAGTATACAATTTCTTAATTCGTCGATATAGTTTACGCGTACGTACATGATTATACATTTTAGATTTAAGATAACGCCAAAGACAGAAGTCATTTGGGGATAAGTCGGGTGGCCGAGGTAAAAACCTATTAAATACGTAATTTTACGAAACACGTTTTGTTATTTTATCGTCTTCATTAATAAGTGGATTGTTAGCAAGTTTCGATGAGTCAGAATAACAAGTAATTTGTTCGAAAAACATAAATGATATATGATTCAGTAATTTAATACGAACACATCAAGCTACTAATACTTATATTCGATTGCTAGTAATGTTTGTATTGATACGTTTAATAAAATGTATTTATTTCGTCTGAGAATATGAAAATGTAATAAATTTATTGTATTTTGAAATGTCAATGTTAATTATATATGATTAAAGAGTACTAGAATTGAGTAAGTTGGCTTAAAATGACTTTTTACTTGGTATTTCTTGAAAATATGCTAACAAAGAACTTCCTGTACACATTTTAATTTTCCACCACTCCATAAATTGTTTATGTGATTTTGTAGTTTTATTTTGGTTTAGGTGGTAACAAATTATGTATTATCATCAGAGTTGAGATATTTTCCCGCAGGCCAGGTTCGTTGTGTGTACGCAGCAATTCACCAGTATAATGTAATAAAACAGATGAAGTGTAGAATTATAAGTTAGTACCAGACTGATCTTTATATAAGGCGAACGTATAATTATTAAGTACGACGAACTGCGCAAGAGAAAAATGAAATTTTGGCACGAATTATTCATAAGAAACCTATGCATCCTAAACGAGTTACTGTTTGGTGCGCATTATGGTCAGGTGGTGTAATTGGACCTTACTTCTTTGAAAATGCTGCTGGTGAAGCTGTAACTGTCAATGGTGATCGATATCGGCGGATGATAACCGAATTTTTGTGACCCGAATTAATGAATATTGATCTACAGGATATGTGGCTTCAACAGGATGGCGCTACACCTCACTTTGCACAAGAATCAATTGCTTTATTGAGAAAAAAATTTCGATCATGTGATTTGGCACCGTTAGACTATTTTCTTTGGGGTTATGTGAAAAGTCAGGTTTATAAAAACAATCCACAATCAATTCCTGCTTTGAAAGATGAAATTATTCGTGTCATTGGTGAGATAGAGCCTCAATTATGTCAAAATGTCATTGAAAATTTTAACTAAAGAGTGGACGTCTGTGGAGCTGCAAGAGGGGGCCATTTGGCAGATATTATTCTTCGCATATAAATGTCATAACTGATACTTCAATTACCAATAGAAAGTTTTTGAAACTGAATGCAAATTATGTGTTTTATTTATTCTTTAAAAAAAACGCGAAATTTGAAACACTCTTTATATTATCTGCTTCTGGGTTTCCGGGCTGGAACCGCGTCACTAGTATATCTGCCGACGTTTCGTACCCATTTGTATGGAACATCTTCAGGGCTGAACTACTGCACTGAAACTGTAGTCAGTGACTCAGTTTCAGTGCAGTAGTTCAGCCCTGAAGATGTCCCATACAAATGGGTTGGGCATGGACCACGACCGCGGAAGTCTACGTACCAAATTCACTCTCTATATTCTTTATTAATAAAATTCTGCTCGTTATATACTGCGTGCGCCAAGACCTTTTCCAGCATTGGCGCAAATAAAGTACTTACGCTGGAAAATTGTCTTCGTCCACTTAGAAATAATTATTAATTTGCGTGATGTTCCTGACGGTTGAATAATAACTAGCTAACTAATTTAACAAGATTAAAGAAGCAAGAGAACAATATCTAATGGATCAATTAACACAATGTTTATGATTATAATTACAACAGCATGACTAACGATAATGAAAATTTCAAAAAACGACGTGAAACAGGATTAAAAAGTATAAAATTATGACGACGATGGTAAAGATATCTAGATCTGTATTTCTCAAGAGGCACAGTGAGTGTGTGAAAAAATTGTTGAACTATATAATTTCATTTATAAATAATGACTTATCAATGTTATAAATTAACACTGATAAGAACGATCATAAATATGTTTTCACAATAATATTTACGATTTTGATATGTTAAATAACAACTAATTCTAAGAAACATTTTACTGGTTTCTTTTCGCCTACTTTGTCAAATTATTTTAATATTGTATAGTATTATACAGTGGTCATACCAATTTCTGGACTTTATTCACGAGCACATCTCGTATATCCCGAACGCGTGAACATAGCGCAATAAAATTTGTTATACAAGTAATACTAAACTACAGCTCGTGAAACAGATCCTGGAATACACGCCTTTATTTAATGTGACAATAATAATCAAATGTAGTTTCCACCTTTGTCATATAATTTCCATTTAACAGAGATAGAACATAAGTAAAATTTAAAACGTTTGTCTGCGGGACGTTTTATTTGAGTAATGGAAATTCAATACCTCTCATGGAAGTTTGGGCACTTACTAAGATTTCGTAAAACTATAAAGTATGAAATTATACACCTGTTAAATCATAAAATTAATATGCAATACTGTACAATGAATACAAAGTTAGAATTCAAGTACTTTAGATAAATACACTGCTCAAAACAATTAGGGGACATTTAGAAAAATGATAATAGAATAAATAGATAAAGAATGTAGCACATCGCAAATATTTTTATATTTAACTACAACATTTCTAAATAAGAAACCGAACGCATTGACACGTTTTAACTTGTTTGTGCACATTATAAAGCTACCAAGACACTAGAATGAATAAATATCATTAAAAGAATACACAATTATGAGACTTTATAAGAAGTTTTATTGATAATATGACGAAAAATCTATTGTTAGTGATGTGTATGATCCCCACAAACGGCACTAAAGGTTTGACATCTCATCGGCATTGGTTGAATCAGGACATTAAAAGATTCTTCTGGAATATTATTCCTCTGAATTTCTGCAACACGTCTTCCTAGGGCATCTCAAGCATGCTCGATAGGATTACCGTCAGAAGAATTTACCGGCCAGTTCATTCTATTGATTCTCAATTGTTAAATTCAGTTGTTCATGATGTTTGCTCGATGTGACCAAGCATTGTCTACTATTAAAATGAATTTTTCACCCATAGCGCCAGCGTACGGAAAAACGATGGGTCTCAAAATTGTATACCATTTTGCATTACATAAAGGTCACTTCCACCTTCATATTACAGCCTTTCTCGAACAAAATAATACTTGTGCCCAGTCATCATGGTTCAAATTACTATGCTGCTGAGCCCATATTCTTGGCGACTTTTTATAAAGAGCAGTTAGTGGAACGTATGCTACGGGATCTTCTAGCATACATACCTACATTATGAAGACGATTTCTTATTGTTTGTGTTGATACTACTCTTTCCGCAGTAGCGACAAGCTCACTTCTAAGCTGCGTTGCGTAATGAGTGCGGTTTCTACGTGCAAACACTCTTAGGTATCGATCATCGCTTGGTGTTGTAGATACTGGGCTGTCTACAGTTTCAAAAAACCGATTCCACAAACACGAAATCACACTTTGACTAAATGCAAAAATTTCAGCAACGGCTTGTGTGTCTCAACAAAATCTCCAAGCCTCTGCATAAGTCAAATCGCATTGCTTTTTCATTATTGCTCGTAATTACAGTTAAAGAATTAGCTATGATATAGAAAATGGTAAAATCTAACTGTAATCGAGATCGCTCATACGAGGATAGTTTGACAAGTAGTGAGAATGGAAAAGAAAAACGAATTTTTTAAACACAAAATAATTTTTATTTTTCAATATATTCTCCCAAAAGAGCAATACATTTATTCCAACGCTGCTCCAATGCCCGTATGCTATCTCTATCTCTATAAATGCTATTCCGGAAGGCTTGTAAAATACTCATTTACGAAGATGATAAGCTCGTCGTTAGATGACAATTTCTTTCCACCTAGTGCCGTTTTCAATTTTGGAAAAAGGTGGCAGTCGGAAGGGGCTAGATCCGGCGAATAAAGCGCATACGGTACTAATTGGAAATGCAACTCGTGAATTTTGGACATCGCAACTGTGCTGGTATGCGAGAGAGCGTTGTCTTGGTGAAACAGAATCTTTTTCTTTGCCATTTCTGGCCGTTTAGCACGAATCTCAACATTTAATTTTAGTACAACATCTGCATAATATTGTCTGTTTATTGTGACACTTTCTGAAGGTAATCAATGAGCAAAATGCCCTTTGAATCCCAAAAAATTGATGCCATCGCCATGTTTGCTGATAAAGTGGTTTTCGCTTTCTTTGGAGGTGCAGAACCACGTTCTAACCATTGTTTCGACTGTTGTTTAGTTTCGGGTGTACTGTAGTGTATCTAAGTTTTATCGCGAGTAACAAATCGTCTACAAAAATCAACCGCATTCCGCTTATAAAAGTCCAAACACTCATTGGAAATGCGCAAACGAGTGAACTTTTGATCAGTCGTAAGCAATCGCGGCACCCATTTTACCGAAAGCTTGGAAAGGCCCAATTCTTTCGTTAAAATGTGGTGTACGCGTTTTCTTGAAATGTTTACTAAGTCTGCTATCTCTCTCACTTTGAGTCGTCGATCTTGCGTAATAATATTATGGATTTTTATAATCATTTCCTTAGAAGTCACGATTTTGGGTGCTCCAGAGCGCGCTTCATCAACACAGCTTGTTCTACCACGTTTAAATTCATTTACCCATCTACTTATTGTGGAGGATGATGGAGCAGATTCACCTAATGTTTCCCGTAACTCATCTTTTATTTCGGTAGCTTTCATACCCTTAATTACGAGTATTTAATCACCGCACGATACTCTGCTTTTTCCATTTTAACAAAACGACGTGTTGCTTCTTTTTCAACCAGCTGTCAAAAATAAACTAATCAACCTATTTGTCTAAATATCGGAATGTAAACATATAAATAGGCAACCTAAATCACAGTGCATTCGTTTTACCAATTAGAGCGCCACCTATGTGTCATTCTCAGTACTTGTCAAACTATCCTCGTACACATGTTTAGTTAGGATGTTTCGTTATACACGTTTTTTTATTTTTTTTCTTTTATGTAGTTTACCTTTATAAGTAGATCGTGTCCATATTCTTAATTTTCGAATAATAAATAAATAAAACAATTAAAAAAAGAATATTAAAGTGTATTAATTAAATAATAATAAAACGTTCCACAACCTCCGTCCGACAGTATATTTATTACTCAATCCGAAAACGTTACAAATTTATATACCATCTGCTCGTAAACGTATTGAAAATAGAAGTATATTAGAATTTAAAAATAAGACAGTCGTTTTCTGCACATAAGAATATATTTTTCCCACGGCACACTCGGTTTGCTGAAACAACTGTAGGAACGTATCTTATGCTTTAAATATTTAATAGATCCTATCTAGTTTGTGACTTCACAGAAAACACTTAAAATGTTTAGTGTTTCGCCACGCTTTATACATTACTACATACTATTTATTTTATTTTACTTACTATCAAGCGCGCGCCTATGGAGGGCAGTTCAATTTCACTTTTTTATTTATTATTATTATTATTACTTTAACATTGAACAGAAAATATTAAGTTGTGTACTGTTCAAGTATGCTTTTGCAACGCAAAGTCAATATGTTGAATAAACGTGATTATCTACGTCGATTTTACATTCTTTACAATGGATAATACTTTTAAAGTATTTTTCTTCAACTACCAAATACTATTCATGTTGATAACACGTAACTTAAATACTTACAAAATTTTAGTGTTAAATACTACTGATGAAATAAACCAACAGTAATTTTAATAGAAGCTCGGCTGATAAATAGTGCAAATGGTGTAGATGAATACGGTTTTTCTTATGCGCATTAAAATTAAATAAAAAATAGAATTTATGTGGCATGAAACATTTAATACAACGCAATAAAGTATCAACTTTTTAATTCTATTGTTAGAAAATTCATAATTTATTCGCATAACTTAATTTCCGACTTTTGTTGTGGTGTAAAAATTATGTAGTTGTACAAAAAAAAACAATCCCTCTATTACAATGTATGATCGATAGAGAATAAATAATAGCTCTGGGTCTTTCCACTGCTCCAAGAATTACCTAATTTTAAGTTGTACTCTATTATAAACGTATTAGAAACCATATAAAATTATAGCAATGGTAATTTATATTATTATATTGGGTCTGGGAAAAAGTTCGTGGCGTTTTTTCAGTAAAATTCAACTGGTCCCCGCATGGCGCGTGGACGAATTCATTTAAACCGAATATGCTCAATTATTATCGACAATGTTTCGCCATTTTTTTGGTAGATCCATGATCCCATCGGTGAAAAACTTCTGTGGTTTCTGGTCGAAAAACTGAATCAAGTAGTTTTCACAGGCTTCTTTTGAAACCAACTTAATTCCATTGAGAGAGTTCTGCAGAGATCGAAACAGATGATAGTCAGAGGGTGCTATATCCGGACTGTAAGGTGGGTGCATCAAAACTTCCCAACCAAACTCTCTCAATTTTTGACGGGTCATCAAAGAAGTGTGTGGTCGGGCGTTGTCATGATGGAAGACAACACCTTTCCTATTAATCAATTCGGGCCATTTTCTTTCAATCGCCTGGCGTAATCTCTCTAGTTGTGCACAGTAGAGTTGAGAATCAATCGTCTGACCAGTTGGAAGTAGCTCGTAGTGGACGATTCCCCTCCAGTCCCACCATACACACAGCATCACTTTTTTTGGCGTCAATGTTGGCTTAGCGAACGCTTGTGACGGCTCACCATCCTTTATCCACGATCTTTTACGCTTCCGATTATCGTACGTAATCCATTTTTCATCTCCGGTTATTAAACGTTTCAGAAACGGCTCGATTTCATTCCGTTTCAGCAGCGCATCGCAGATGTTAATTCGGTCAATCATGTTTTTCACGCTCAACTCATGAGGAACCCATACGTCAAGCTTTTTTTTGTAACCAGCTTTGTGTAAATGGTTCAAAACAGTTTTGTGGTCAATGCCTAGCTCCATGCCAATATCGACACTGCTGATATGCTTATTTTGTTGGACTTTTTCAAGAATTTCATCATATTTTTCAGTGATTGGACGACCGGAGCGTGACTCATCTTTCACATTGAAATTTCCAGAACGAAAGCGAGCGAACCATTTCCGCGCAACAGATTTCGATAAAGTACCTTCACCGTACACAGCACAAATTTTATCACAAGCCTGCGCAGCGTTCTTCCCCTTATCATAATAATATTGCAGAATATAGCGAAATTTCTCATTATTCTTCTCCATTTTCAAGTGCGAATAACTTTCCAACCACTGCACCGATTACAATGTTTCTACGCTCAAACTAACGTTCGGAAGGTCATCTAAAAAACGAGCCCTCGGTGGTGTCGCTGTGACTTGTTGTTCTTTAGTTATCGGCAACCAATGCCATCTATCGGGAAAAACGCCACGAACTTTTTCCCAGACCCAATATATCACTAATTATTGCAAAAAAATAATGAAAATAACACTGTCGCAATTATGTACATAAGTACCACATAAGCATAACTTTAAAAAAGAATAGTAGGTACGTGGGAAAGGTGAAAAGTTCTCGGCCTGACACAGAGATGGCGTTACAATTAACAGAATTTTATGTTTCCTACGTGGCTGCATGTTTCTTTAGTTCATATGAAAACTTTCAACTTGTTCTCTCAAGTAGTTTGTATGCGCCAAAAATCATCGAAAAAGTACATAATATTGTGTTGGACGGTAGGCGAGTGAAAGTGAGTGAGATAGCTGAGGCTGTGGAGATATCGGAAGTAATGATGCGAAACATTTTGCACAAAGAATTAGAGATGAGAAAGCTCTGCAAAAGATGGGTGCCGCATTTGCTGAATGTCGATCAAAAGCAAATGCGCAAACGATTTTCGGAGCAATCTTTGGACCGATATAACAAGAATCTGACCGATTTTGTGCGGCGATTTGTCACCACGGATGAGACATGGGTCAACCACTACACGCCAGAAACGAAACAGCAGTCGAAGCAGTGGGTGGAAGCCGGTGGTTCAGCGCCAAAGAAAGTGAAGTCGATCGCATCTGCCGGAAAAGTCATGGCCAGCGTGTTTTTGGATGCAAAAGGAATCTTGTTAATTGATTACCTTGAAAAAGGCAGAACAATTACAGGCGCATATTACTCTAACCTTCTTGACCAGCTGGATGCCAAAATTCGCGAGAAGAGGCCTGGTTTGAAGAAGAAAAAAATCATTTTTCATCAGGACAACGCACCCGCACACAAGGGTGCGTTGGCGATGGGAAAATTGCGGGATTTGGGGTACGATTTGCTCGGCCATCCTCCCTATTCTCCTGATTTGGCACTCTCAGACATCCATCTATTCCCAGATTTGAAAAAATTTGTTTCTGGAAAGCGATTCACATCCAATGAAGAAGTTGAAAGGACCGTAGAAGAAGATTTTGACAGCCTTCCAGACTTTCATTTCCGGGAAGGAATATCGATGTTAGAAAAACGCTGGACCAAGTGTGTTGAACTCAAGGGAGATTATGTAGAAAAATAAAATCACTTTTTAAATTTAAATCGCAGTCTTTCATTGTCAGGCCGAGAACTTTTCACCTTCCCCACGTATCTGTTCACATCAACAGATATTTCAGTATGACAAATATTACTTTCTTAAAATACCTTGTAAGATACGCATAATTTTTGGGACAGAATATTCATATTTTTTATTTTTATTTTTAATTTCATTCAAATAAAGATGTTACATAATTGGTATTTCCTAAAGTAAATGTATTATGATAATTCTAAGAAGAGAAGACTTAATAGTTTATGATATTTATATTAATTTAGCTTAAATATATTTATGTGTATTTTCCCTTGTATCAATAATGTAGTTCTCAGAAAGGATCTAATTATACAACGGATATAAATGCATTGTATAATCAGAATGCATTTATATTTGTGTTATAGATTTAATTTTAAGAGAGTAATAAATATTAATCCTTTAAATGCAGCTCATATTCCTCTTAGGTACATTTATTGCACCTAGTATGTATTAAGTATATATGTATGTATGTATGTATTTTCCTGAATGTAATCCCGGATAAGTTTTAGTGATATATTTATAGTTGGTATATTATGTTGTCTTATTTTGTACATTGTTAGGTCCATTTGAAAAGAATGTTTAATTTATATAATTATAATTCTATATTTAATTTTAGATAGTCAATCTATTATGTATTTTCTTTAATGCGTTCCCAAAAAGGTTTTAATTTTACAGTTTAGTTATTAGATGTATTATGTATATTGTCTAAATTTATGATATGCGCTTGGAAGTAATAACGCAGGTGGGTGGAAGAGGATAATTCCTTTGTGGTTAGAGTGCGAGGCAGAAATTAGTAATTTCATAAATAGTCTAGCAATTTTAAAAAGGGTTAGTGGAGCTTGAGAGCCCACAAAAGTGAGTTGGGTCTAAGAGCTTAAGAAGACAGTTGAGCTACAGATCAGATAGAGAAGAGACATTCAACTAAGTTGTCCTTGGCTCTGGTATTATAACCATGCAGGTCGCTTCTAATTTTAAATAAATTTTTATTGAGAAATGTATACTGCAGCAACTTAAATATTAAATACACGAAAGTTTAAGTAATGCACTATAACGGAAGGTTCGACGACAAGTATACATTGGTCCCAGATCGAAGATTATTAGCGATATTATTTTTTGGATAATTCGACTGATGACGCCCACACAGTTATATTGTATTTTAATATCCAATAGGAGAAGTAATCCAAAATTTGATAGTGAGCTTACCCGGCGAATACGAGCAGTTATCAGAGCTAGAGGAGGTGTTACGTTACTATAGGGTGTTTTTTAAGAGCTTGAGAACTTAAAATGATAATACAAGACAGAAATATTGTTGCAATGGAATTTTTTTTATTATAATCTGGTAGATAATTTCATGGCATTTATTTTCTAAATATGATTTCCGCCATATGTCCGACGCGGCTACGAGTTATCTGGTCCATTCGATCAGTCCAATTTTTGACTACTTTTTCCAATAAATCTGGTCGTATGGCGACAATGTTGGCTTGAATATTGTCTTCCAATGCTTCAAGAGTTGCTGGTTTGTCGGCATAAAACAATGGCTTAACATAGACCCATAAAAAGTGATTCAGATTCGTTAAATCGCACGAACGAGGGGACGAGTGAAGAGGACCACTTCTGGAAATAAAGTTGTCACCAAATTGATTTTGCAATAAATCGATTGTTAAGCGCGCTGTATGGCAAGTTGCGCCTTCTTGTTGGAACCAAATGTCGATGTTTAGCTGAACAAAAATTCAGTCAGCATGGCTCGATAGCGCTCGCCGTTCACCGTAACGGCAGCTCCTTCCTCATTTCGAAGGAAATAAGGACCGATGATGCCGCCAGCGTGTAAACCGCACCAAACAATCAATTTTAATGGATGTAATGGTGATTTGTTAACGGCTTGAGGATTGTCTTCGCTCCAAATACGACAATTTTGCTTATTGACGTAGCCATTTAGCCAGAAATTAGCTTCATCACTAAACATAATTCTTTGATTAAAATGCTCATCGTCGACCAGCTTCAAATGAGCCCAATCAGCAAAAATGCGACGCAACGATGGTCGTTTGGCTTCAATTCTTGCACGAGCTGTATTTTAAAGGCACGTAAGCCAAGATCCTTATGTAAAATTTTCCACGTAGTCGAAGGACAAAGGCCAGCAAGTTGAGAACGACGACGAATCGACGTTTCGGCGTTTTCTTCAATAATTCGCGCTACAGCAGCAATATTCTCTTCGGTAGGCACATTTCTTTATCTTGGTGGTTTTGTATCTTGAAGAGTAAAATTAGTGCGAAAACGATCAATAATTGCACGAATTGCTTGCTTACTAGGCCGATTATGTTGACCGTAAAATGAACGAAATCCTCTATAAACTTATTATTCTGGCGCTAAACGATTCATGATTACTTGCCAAACCTTACTGAACAGAAATATCAACACAGTTTGACATTACCAGCTGTCAAAACTTAGTTATCGATATCGATAGTTCTCATGTAGCTTTAAAAACATCTATTATTATGTTTTCGTTCTATTTTTTTGTTTATAGTATTTTTTAAGACTTCCAATAATATCGTTTTGTTTCTGAATTCGTAATTATATGGAATTTTGTAATTTTTTCTACAAGTTTCCATTAAAAACGAAATGAAGTTAATCCATCCATATTTATTTATCTCCAGTTAAATTGTCTTTTGATGATGTCACAAAATAATTCACCAATCAAACAATTTTGTAAAAATTATTTGAGTGGTGCGTTAATTTTGAATATAAGTTTATATTATTATTGTTATTAAATAGATCAATTTTTTCTTAATATATTTGCTAATACATCAACTTTTTAAAAATTAAATTAACCGTGGAACAAAGTATTCACGTCTTTTCTGAATTTACACATAGCAGTCTGCACGTACCAACACATACATACATGTACCTATAAGAAATTGCGATAATACGATTATTTACATAAGGTCATATTATGATTCATGGTGAGAAAAGTCGGTGCTTCGGTGCGTAGAAAACGTAGTTTATTGCATTTCATAGTGAATTAGCCTTGATTTATTTAATTCAAATAATAGTTTTTGCACAAAAAAAATATATATATAAATAGTGTTTTATAATGATCAAAGTTTTTTCTTTAATAATCGACGAAATTATTAAACTAGTCCAGAGTAGTACAAAGTACAAATAAATAAATGATTGCAAATGCAGAATGAAGTCTTAGGTAATTCTATTTAAACTAGGAAATGTGTCGATGAAAATATCGACTTTCTGTTATAGCTCGAAGGCCTTGTCTACTAGACCAATATCTGTGAACAAAACCAGTATGTTGTATGTATCAATATTGATTAAGTAAATGAATAGAACTGAAAAAAATTTCTCCCGACATAATTAACTCTTATTAAATATGTTCTTTAGTGCTACCGATGTCCAAAACTTACTTTTTTTAAACACAACATAAATGTAAATGTTAAGAAACTTTAAGATTTCTTAAGATTTTTATTTCAAATAACTTTTTTTTTCCACTTTCTTTTATTTTTGTTGCATTTTGAGGGAACTTTGTTACTAAAGATTTTTGTTCAAAATAATAATTTATAATTTAAATGAATTTACGCTTTGATTACAATTTATTTTATTTGGGATAAAGTGAAATTTACTTATTGTTGTTTGAATTTTCAAATAATTTGCAAGATTTAGAGATGACGGATTTCAAGGGTAAAAAAATTTGGTAAATCTTTGGCGTATGCTGACGACGTGAAGTTATTTTGCGAAATACGTTCTTTAACAGACTGACTTCGATTCTAAGATGACTTTGGATAGCTCCTACCGATATTGTGATTACAAAAACCTGGATAGTAAACTTATATTTGACGATTACGCAAATTATATAGTCAACAAAGCAAGGATTTATAATAAGGGCATGTAAATATTTTTTAAGTACTGATCCAATGTGCCATTTGTATCAAGCCTATGTGTGTTCCATAATACGCTATGTATGGTATCAACGGTGTAGAATCCACAATATTATTACATGCAACGTATAGAGGCCATTCAGGAATGTTTTGTAAGGTTCATTGGAACCAAACGTAGCACTGTGTGCTCCCCATAGGTCATAATTCCAAAATATTTTTGTTAATATTCTTGCATATAATTATGCCTGACACCCCACTCCTACCCCTACTTATTGCAGGTATAAAAATTAACCTCGTGAAATGGGTCCATCGCTTGTATTTCGGCATTTGAAGTGACCACATATCCGTAGAACGCAATCATGTTATCTTTGTGAATCATTAGCAACCCTAATTACCCTCTGCATTTCTCGGAATTGTTTGTATTTTGGTGATTGTTGTGTAATAGGATTTCAGAAAGGAGGTATGCACTCTATTCTTATTTACTTTTTTGAAGACAATATTCCATAAAATTTAAGTAATGTGACTGCTACGAACATGAATAATAAAATTTTAATTTTTTCATGTATTTCTTCTTTTCTGAGATTGTTAACTACTTTTCCGCGTGATTCCCCGTTTATAACATATACGAATATAAAGCTTACAATCTCTAGTATGTATCATAAAGTATTCCGTCCACAAATGTTCTCCATGCTTTCCATATGACTTCTACGCCGTCGTAGGGCACCCATAGACTGTGTCTATAAACCAGTTAAAATGCATTTGTAATTATATTCTTTATAATTTATTTCAGGCAATGTTCACAAGTGTTCATTCACAAGAATGTACTTGTTTGACCAGTTGCTGTCAAATTATGGGACGGTTGTGGAGAAGGCTCTAGCACTATGTGTTACATATAGTGCTGGAGCCGTTGCCCGACATAATTATGACTGCTTCTTATACAACGCGGTGCACAGTGCGTAGTACTGAGTATTTGTGCTATGGAGATATCTGCCCTGTTTTGAGAACACAAACTTTAATTGATAAAAATGGAAAGTCAACGATAGGGCGTTCAGGTAACCAATAAAGTTCATACGATTTTCGGTAGTTTGCTGCAGTGACTGATAACTTGTTTTGACTTGCAGAACGCAAGCTTTTATATATTTGACGTACAAATGCACGCCAGTCACTCAGTACATTTTGACTTGGTATGCACTACTGTATTGCGATTTTAAACCCTTTTGAAATACCGGCCAAATCCTGTGAAATCCGAGTATGTTTGCTTCACAAATTTAAACTTGGTTCTAAAATTGCAGAAGCAAGCCGTAACACACGCATGGCATTTGGAGAAGATGCTGTAAAAGAACGCATTGCACAGAAGGAATTCAAAAAAATGTGCTTCAGGGGATGAATCCCTTTACCTCCGTTCAGGACAACCCTACGTTATTGATAATGAAGATTTGCGTACGGCTATTGAGCAAAATGCAAAAGTAACGTGCCAAGAACTTTCTGAAATGCTTAAAATCAGTGACGAAACGATTTGTTTCAATTTGCATCAAATTGGAAAATCATGGAAGCTAAGTAAGTGGGCTCCAGTTACGTTATCGGATGAGTACAAAAATCAAAGGCTAAATTTTACTCTTTATTTTATAATGCATTAAATAAGATCCCAACTTCTCGGTTGAACAATATTTATCTACACTAGTATATACTCTATACAAGAGATTAATTAAAATTTAGTTAATCCACCCTTCGCTTTAATTACGGCAGCAATTCTTTTCGGTATACTTTGAATACATGAATACACTTCTTGCCAATCTGTATTATTTCTCCAGGGATTCACCTCATTTTGTTTTAGTTGGATTTCGAGACGAATAAATAATCCATTTCAGATACTTCCGATGTTTTCTTAATGTGTTTGGTTCTGGAAAATCGTCCGATCAATCCTTCAAATACCGTTTGAAAAAGTTTAGATAGATTTTGCTCTATGACGTGGTACCCCATCTTACATAAATGTGTGGGCTCGTATATAGTACGTAAAAAATCAATACATAGAATCAAAACTGATTCCATCATTTCTTGTTGAACCTGACTCAACGTTCCATTAACGAAATAAACAGGTTCAAGTCACTCTCCTGATATGCAGGGCCAAATCATTACAGTTGGTGTATGTTTGTCGGTTTTGACGACAGCACTTACATGGAAACGTTCAGACAATCTCCTGCTAAAAAAACGAGCCGGTTCTTTTACCGCTTCTAACCGCGATACATCACTGAACGAGATCTTTAAACAAGATGTTTTCAGTAAAATTCCAAATTTATCAAGAATGTGTAATATTTTGAGTGCTTAAATGCAATTAGTGATTCAAAGCTTTTTCCAGTCATTAACAGTGACGCCTTTATGCTGTCTCACACACTACAATGCCGCAGGGCGTCTCGATTATAAATTTTTTCTTCGCACAACCGCGACATTAACGTTCGTTCCGATATGTTTATGTTGTGTTCCTATAAATTGGGTAGCACTTCTCTAAGTCGCTGTTGATTTTACAAACTTTTTTTTATAATAATACGATCTTCGCGTTTTGTGGTTTTTCTAGTCCATCGGCAATGAGTACGGCCGGTCGAGGTGGAAGGAATCTTGTACTAATTTCGCTACGCTGTCTACAGTATAACGGGAAACACATTTTCTCTTTGATATTTCCCGATAAGAAAAGTTTTCAGTTTTCAATAAAGTCTCTATTGCGATATTTTTTTTTCTTTTGAAATGTCTACGTTTTCTCATAACTTAAATTTAAACACTGTAAACACAACGCTCAATTTTTTTTAATTCTTAAAATGTTATAAAACATAGAATAATTAAACGAATATCTGGAACCGTTACAAAACATTCACTTTACACTTGCAACGATAGACACAAAGTGACGAAAACTAGGTAAAAGTACCCCTTCCCTATTGCCAATAAGGAATAACCTAGTGAGGGTTAGGATAATATAATAAGAATTGCCGGTGCCGAAAACTATTGCCAATACAATAGACGAGATATTAGATACTTATGTATGTATATATATTTGAAAATTATAGATGGCTCTAATTCGGTTGCACGGTACTGTAGTATTCTGTGAAAGATTTTTTTTATTTTTATAGCTTTTTATTGAATAAGTACCTTATATTTTGTCCTGTGACTAGATTATTCTGTTAGACAAATAAACATATTATTATTAAAAATCATTCTCGTAATTAGATACTCCTACAATCAGAAGATTTTGACATGTTCATCTGTTTCTAAATTACTACTAAAGTCCAAATATTCTTTCTTCTGATCATTTTTCTTATTAGTTTATCTTATGTTGTTCAAAATTATTTAATCACTACTCGTGCTTCTTCGTTTCTTAGATCTCTTGTATTTCTTCGTTTTACTTCGAATTTAGTATTCTTTCTAATCTTAATCTAGCGGGTGGACTTCCGAACTTTCGCCAGTTGATAGCGGCCATATTGTTGAAGCTACATCTGTCGAATTGACTGTAATTTATTCAGTCTGTTTTGACAACACGTACAAATGATAAAATTATTTTATCAAAATGGGTGTTCTGCTCGGACAATGTTCCACGCGCTTCGCCCATTTTACAGTCGCTATAATCGTCCTACCGAGAGGACTATTCGCAATGTGATGGATAAATTTCAGTCCAGTGGTTCAGTAAACAATGAACCAACAACCGCACGATGACGAAATACAAAATCTGCCGAAAACATTGCCGCTGTTCGTAGGTCGATGATTACTAACTTCTTTTGGCCTAAATTGGATGATATGGACACCAACGACATGTGGTTTCAACAGGACCGCGCTACGTGCCACACAGCTCATGCCACATTGGACGTTCTGCATGAGCAATTTGAGGGTGTGGTCATCTCACGTGGGGTGATGTGAACTGTACGCCGAGATCGTGCGATTTGACTCCGTTAGACTTTTTCTTGTGGGGTTTTCTTACGTCACAGGTCTATGCGAATAAGCCACAAACCACAGCGGCCCTCAAAGCCAACATAATTTATGCCATCGGTCAAATTCAACCTTATTTATGCGATAGTCATGGAAAATTGGACATTTTGGATGGGCACTACCCAGCGAAGCCGCGGCGGACATTTGCACGATGCTATATTCCACAGATAATGGCATCGATAGGCCTTTCAAACGAATAAAAAATTTCGATGATATTTCACACGCACTTTGTTTTATTTAAATTTAAAAATAGGAAGCGCTTAATGAAAAACCCGTTATATTCTGCTATCCTTTATTGCTAATTGTATCCTATTCTTTCTCCGATTATTTACCTACTAATTCCTGCAATATCTCATTCATAGTTTATTCTCTATTCATATGGTGCCTTTATTCTTTATTCGCAAAACTGATGAATTAGTGTTATTACATCTCGCTTCAATTTGGGATTTTCTGCTGCACTCAAACTGTTTTTTTTCTTTTGCAGTTTATTTTCTCTGCTTTTTTTTCTTTATATATACGTCATAGTATTTTTACTTGTTCATCACAGATATTTCAATTTTTATTTATTCTCTATCGTCTCTTCACAATGATGCTGACTTCAGATTTAACATTATAAAATGGGGGAAATGTTCTAAATCTGTTAATAGAATGTAGGCTTGTTCATATTATTTTGCTTTCGAGAGATTAAATAATAATGCGACAAAAAGTTACCTAAATATGCACTCAAATATAAGATCTTGGCCGGAAATACACCACAAAAAAAACCGTATTATATCAGAAAGGGAATTCATGAGAAATAGGACAGATAATGAAATTATTGCAATAAATAAATGAAGACCTATGATTTGTCTCATTATTTTTTCGGCTTTATTGATTAATTTTTTTTTCCAGTCTGATTTGATTATTATTTGAGGACATTAATTGCAAGTATTAATTATAAATTAACTCAGCCAATAACACTGGGTTAACAGATTCTATTAGATATTTCTACTGTATTTTTCTAAATTACATTTTACAAAAGTTTCTTATATACTTATATGAATAGAAACTCAAAATTACTAATACACAAATAATAGAACAATATATTAGTAGATTTAGAATACTTCCCTTCCGTTTGTTGTATTAAATCTTAACTCAACTTAGTGAAGGAACGATAAAAAGTAAATGTCACAAGACTGAAATATATGGGGCAAGAATGCAAGAAGACAGGTATATATAAAGAAAAGAAGAAGAAATAATCTGTGTAAAAGGAAAAACAATCTGAATGAGTGCAGAAACTGTCTCAAATTGAAACGAGATACAAAAACTTAATCACTAAGATTAATATATAACCCCTTTCCACATCAATTTTCGTATTCTGTATACGTATTTCGACAACTTAGTTAGACATTAATGTGGAAAGGGGTTATATATCAACCTTAAGTGATTAAGCTAATCAACCAGAAGCTCCATCAAATTTAGCTTCATGATACAAAAACACTAAATCATTATAGGCATAAGCGACTTAGACAAAACATTGAATCGAGCTGTTGGCAGATTAAATATGGAAGCATAACGGGCTGACTAGAATGGAATATTGAAAGGGATTGCAGAGAATAACAGACTGAAGCCGAAATGCTTCAAACAAATCATACAGAGCGTACCAATTTGGATATGTTCTGGTTTACACATTTCCACAACTAAGTCATCATCAGCAGATAATTAATCAGTGTCGCATGTGGATCCGCGGTAAAGTTCGCACAGGAACAAATCCGTACCAGACATTCACCGTCAAAGCCAAACACACACTGTAGGTGTGATGAAATGATTAGGAACATTAAAGACACGTTAAAAAATGCTCAAGGTTTTAACTCCTAACAAGAGTTATAGATTAAGTGTGTTTGCCTAAAATACACAAACCAGGTTGATATCATCTGGTACGTAGAATTCCGCGGTCATGATCAATACTATCTGCTTCTGGGCTTCCGTGGTGAAACCGCGTCACTAGTATAACTGCCGACGTTTCGTACCAGTTTCAGTGCGACAGACAGTAGCAGTAGTTGAGCCCTGAAGATGTTCCATACGAGTGAGTACGAAACGTCGGCAGTTATACTAGTGACGCGGTTCCACTCCGGAAACCCAGAAGCAGATAGCAGGTTGATATCATTAAATAAATTTAATTATTTATAAATGTGTATATATATATATATATATATATATATATATATATATATAACATTATATTTTCAACATTGTTACTAAGTAATGTTGCTCCGGATTCGCAGTATCGTACAGCCTCTCACTGGAAAGGCTGGGTAAGTGCGATTATAAACAAAATAAATAATGTAATTAATTTAAAACGATTTAGAAATTTATTTACACCCATCGCAATTAACAATCCGCCCTTGCGAGACATCTTTGCGTCGCTAACATGATGCAAGATATCGGCAATGTCTGTACGCGTTCGCTCCCCATCAGTTCCTGGCGTTGGGTTCCCGGAGGATTGGTCAATCCTAGTCATTACTGAATAATGATTACACATCTTTACTTTTGACTAGGAGATCATTTGCTCTTTATTAGCTAAAAAAAAAGATGAACACTGCAAGGAAAAAATCTTGAAGAACTTTTGAGGGTTAGTACAGTATTTCCTACTTTTCTGAACAAATATTATAAAAAATATAATGCAAAACTAACATAAAATATCTACATAAAGAGAAAACAATTAAAATTTTTTCACTTGACTATTCAGATCCTTTTTTTTTCTCTGTAATATATGAAGAAAATACTTATAAGAAACTGATTTACTTACACTGGTTGCGTTAATAATATCCACAATATCAGGTTGAGTAAAATTAACTGGGGGAAAGTACTTGATGTAAGTTAAACCAGGCCTCTGGTCTAATTCGCGACATTGTTCCGGCTTCACCACCTCTGTTCCTTTTGCGCCCCACCAACCATGCATTCTCTTTGAACTATCCTCCCGTAAACCGCAAAAACCGAAATTGTCGTCTTTATGATTGCAACGAGCATTTTGAACGCACCAGGTACATTCCGCTAAACCTAATTTATAAGCAGCCGATATAAAGGGCTTACTGTCTGTGTGTGGTAAACCATGTATTAAACATGATTTGCAGTCTAACAACGCAGGGCACACACCCAAACATCGAGTGGTTTGCAAATTTGTTGTACAATTGGCACCCACTGTTCGACCATAACATATTGCATCAGCTGAACACCAACCACATTCAGGATCAGCAGAACATTCAGCATAGTTCTTATGTCTTCCGCAAGCACTTTCTGGATCATAATGATCACCCGTCCGAACAGCAATCATAGGTGGCACAGTGTAAGCCAAAAGATCACCATTAATATTTCCATGATATCCGCCAGCTAATATTAGAGTATTTCCTTTTCTCACACTAGAGGCATGTGCAAACACTCCTTGTTGTTTTGGATAAATTGAATCATTTGTTTTTCCTAGAATTTCAGGGTTGACCCATACATGACATCCTAAATGGTATAAGTACATTTGATTATCATAACATATTTCTTCTTTATTATGTCTGTGAGAGTATCCACCAAATACAACTAAGTAATTTCCTAATATATTTGCAGTGTGAAATGCCCTCTCTCTAGGAACGTATCTGTCCCGCAAAATTTCTCTTGTGTAATGAATTTCTGTCCAATGTCTTTGATCTAACTGAAATGCATACATGCGATCGGAAAGCTTTGAAAATCTTGCAACGCCTGCTACAATACCACCATACACTAAAAGAGAATTTGTAGCGCTGTGGTAAACTGTTGTATGAGCTACAACTCGTACATCAAGTTCTTTTCCACCTCTAGCTCTAACTTTCTGCCACTGTTCAGTCCCATCCGGTTTTAAAATAATACTATACAATCTAGATGAAAATTCACCATCAGCTGTACTACCACCAAATAAATAAATAACATCACCAACTCTTGTAAGAGTATGTCTTGTTAATGGTGGGGGCTTTGTGTCAGATAGTTCTGCTCTTATTTCCCATTTCTTTATATGGACATCAAACAGCCATAATTCATTTGAAAGACTACCATTATCTAATTTGCCTCCGAATATAAGAAATCCATTATTTATTTCACAAGCTGCATGGCCAAAACGTGGTAGAGGTTTTAACATTTCAGGTTTTTGACTGTGCCTTTGCCGCCTTCTAATTGTATTATTTTCGTTTAAAAACAGAAGACTATTAAAAAATGATTTTCTCCTTGATATACCCCAGTTATCTTGCCATTTTGGATCAGCAGATTTCATCAATCTTGCAATTGCACCTGGTTCAACTTTCTTTATTAAACTTCTTCCAGGAAGTTCTTGTCCATATTCGTCAGTCCAAGTACTATTTTTAAAATTATATACTTCTAATTGTCCGAGTATTTCATTAAGATTATATCCTCCAAAAACATACAGAGCATCTGTTGCTTCAACATATGCAGCTGAATGTGCTGCTCTTGGTGTTAAACCATTTTCTGAATATGATAACCAATGCCACTTGTTACCTTCTACATCAAATTTGTACAAACTACAAGACTGTCCAGAATAACCTTCATGACACACACATTTTCCACTTATACATTCACCATTTCCTTCACTTTTACCACAATTATTAGGGCACAAACGTTTGGAGCAGTCAAATCCACCCCATTCATTTCCACAAATGCAATGATTTTTGCTGCAATATCCATTATCTGAACAGTTGTTTGGACAGTCAGTTATAGAAAATTCTGCTCTAAACCCATCTAAAACATAATTTGTGTCACTGTATAGCAAAATAAGCATATATCCAGATTTTGCTATGACTTGTTGGGGTTCTGTTTTCCCACTAAAACTACCAAGCAAAGGTGATTTGAAGGAGCCTCCATCATAAACAAATACATAGTCATAGGAACATTCTGTTCCCATACTTCTAAAGCTGAGAGTGATAAATTTATTTGTGCCATTTGCTTTTATTAGCCACTCACAATGACTATCTTGAGTATAATTAGAATCTACTGGACCATCTGTAATTACACCCCATGAGTTGGTAAATACTCTTCTAGACTTGTCACAGGGTTGCAAGTCAACAGCTGCATAACCAACCAAAACAAATAAACAGACTATAACTCCACTTAAGGACAGATTGATTATCTGCATATTGCTTTTTTGAGCAAAAAGTTTCTATTGTTGGCTGAGGATTTTTATCCTCATGGTCAGTAGTTCGTGTCATTCACTCGTCGAATGCATAAAACTCGTAATTATACTGAGACACTATCAAATTATATTTAATACGGAATTGACATCTTAGTTGATACATTTGACACAGCCCACACAACAAACCATGCAACAAACTATTCGCACACTGACATTTATTAGACGATCTCTCTCTTTCAAAAAACTTCAATGTCTAAGTTGGTGGGATAAGTTACAGTTGATCTAATATACAACTGTCCCAAAAAATTGCTTTACTTTGATTTTACATTTATGATATTCAAGATTTATAGTAATTAAAGTGTAAAAGAATTAACAAAAATTTCAAGATATTTTATTATATGAATAAACAGATAGAAAAAATATCTTCAATTGTGCGTTTACCGACAGGTGTTTTGTCTATTAGTGCATATTAATCCAAAACAAAACTGAAAGATCTAGAATATATAGAAGTTTAAAAAATATTTCAATTAGATGTAACTTACACGTGCAAAATTAAAGAGGTTTACGTTTAAAACGGTCGACAACAGCAAATAGGAAAATATATCTTATTTTTGTCATACATTTTAAATAGTCTTTCGGGGCAAGCCACTTTATAAATATTAAAATGTTTAGATATCAGATAAAGATGAAATTCACTCTAATATTGATATTCCATCATTTTTTCGATGGAGGAACCAAGCTAGTGTAGATAGAATGAACGAGTACAAGAAATAAGTAGAATCGCTTGAAAAGAAAAAGTAAGCCATAATAAAAGTATTCAGAAACAAAGCAAAGATTATCTGATTCTGAGAAATTTCAGGTGGATAATTTGATGAGTTACAGAAAACTCGCAAAGAATTACAAAAAAAAAGAGATATGAAAGAACATGATTATTTGATAGCCTATTAAAAGCACATGATTATGAAGTGTTGTAAATTGTCAGTTACTTAGTATATAAATTTGGAAGTAGAATAGGTAAGACTTCTGAAAATTTAGTCACCTTTAAATAAAAAAAATCAAGGTACTAAAAATTTTTTCAATTTTTTAAAAGTATATCATTTCATTAATAAATATTTGTACACTTTAAAAAATTATTAACTCAATTTCTATTTCTCCTATATATGTATACACATAAATAGATAAATATGATATTCACAATGCAATGCAACATAGGCTTTTTTGATTGCATTGCACTGACTATATTTAGCTTTATATCTACCTACATATATACCAGGCGTCCCATGGCATGATTGCCACAGCTTAAGGATGTGTTACTGAAGCAATTTCAAGTTAAAAATGCCTAATGAACATATGCTCAAAACAACCATAACTGAATTACATGCATTTGTAGTTTTAGAAAACCCTGCTTATGCAGGTATTATGTACCGCTGTTAACTTTGTTATTAAAAAACTCTAGTTGGCTGTGATTCATCAGTTATTATTAATTGTGACCATTGCAAAGAAATCGTAATAAAAATCATTTAAAATGGAAGTCATTTTATTCAATTAGTTTTTCAAAATACTAGCTCGTATTAGAGTTGAAGTGGTCACTCTGCTAACAGTCTCAGGATCAGCATGAATACTTTCTGCGGCATCCATAATTCTAACAAATTGTTCTCTGTTTTCAAGTTGTTCTGCATAAACCACGCTTTTCAATCCTCCGCTGAAAAAATAATCTAGAGAATTTAACTCTCCTCACCTTGGCGGCCAAGCAACTGCTGAACCTCTTCCAATCTACCAGTTCATATAATTTTGATTAAGAAAACCTGTTAGTTGTCCACCAAAGTGTGGTGGTGTGCCATCATGCTGTATTTGTCATCTTACATTAAGACGAACATCATCCAGTAATGTTGTAAGGTTATTTTTTCCAGGAAACGTAAATAACGAACTGCCGTGAGATGTTATTCGATCGTGATGTTATCCCGATCAACTGCTTTACAGTTTTTAGGTGCCCATCATAATCAATTTCCTACCCCGAAGACAGATCTAGAGCATTTTAACACTTGGCTAGGAATACTAAATATCAAAGCAGTATATTTATTGAATCTCGAGACTGTGTACAATAACAAACACGTCTGTTCAAAGCATTGTGATGCAAAATACAAGTCTCCGGGAAACACAAGATTACATCGCAATGCCGTTCCTATGCTTGATGTAACTGGAAAAATTATTTTTAGTTTAGAATATATTTAAATTTAAAAATGTACTTTTCCTCTTAATAGAATCTATTCCTTTAACAAGAGCTAATCAGTCTGAAGAAGAAAGTTTCCTAAGAATCTCAAATGAATGGATGATGAGTAAATATAATTTTATATTTAAATATGAAATACAAGGTTTCTATTTACTAAATTAAGATATGAGTTATATTTATTTACAAGTTAAAAGGTTAATTATGTTCTCAAGTAATTTATATGTTGAATATTTTTATTGTAATATTTTCAAAAAAGTACTGCTTTTATCATCAAGTGCTAATTTTGAAGAATGTAATGCTCTTGGCCTTTCATGTACAGAAAGTACACCACAACGAATATCAGGTAGATATTACAAATATGGAAAATAACATCCTCTGAAGAATACAGGTTTATGTTTTGTAAAATATAAATGAAAAACAGCGTTGATAACAAATAAAGCTTCTGTTTATAATTAAATTCTACATTTTTCTATTATGCAAGTTATACTATAAACTTTTTTTTCTAATCTTTGGAGACAGTAGCCAAAGAACGTCTCTTAAAAAGTGTCAAACACGAGAGCAACACTTATTTCCAATATTTGAAAGAATTTATAGAGTAGCCCTGCAGTTAAAGAACTGCAATTAGATATCGAAGAAAAACTTCTTCGTTTTCTAAAATATACAAATATATTAAAATAATAAGCAATGTGTTAGTAATGTTACCTCAAAATAGATTTCAAAAATATTGTCGTTTAAAAAAAAACAAAAAACATTTTTATATTTAATTTACGTGGTATTATTCTTTATTTAAAAATTGATTTGTGATTGTGCAACTGCAAATTTTTAAACAAAAATATAATTTGCTATAAAAAAGAAATTAAAAAATATTTGAATAAGCACGGAATAATTGCATAAAATAAGTTTTCGTTTCTATCAATAGATGGTGGTATTACATTGAACTGTGTAATTATATTGTGCTTTTCCGGTTTTGTATCTAATCTTGGTTAAACTGATACTCAAAGCTACCTGAAACACCAATAATTCGATAGTTTAAGTCAAGAATGTTTTCCGATCATTGTCGTATGAAATAAGAAGTCGACAGGAAGTGAGGATGTCAAATTAAATACTACATTTATATTGTTGTCAGATGCGATAATATACTATATACCTTACCTGTAAATAATAAATGTAAAAGCTACCTACGTAGGTTCCATAAATGTAAACTTACAAGGATGATGAAGTAAGTATGATAAAGAAGCTGTTAGAACGATAACAAATAACCATCGTAAAATATAAGGAATATAATAAAATCGGAACCGTAGAAAAGACAAACTTCATAAGTCAAAACACTTGTACGTGACACACGTATGCATAGTACACATGCTCTGCATTCGTCTGTTTCTATTTTTTCACGATTTCTTGACAAAAAGTAACGCGTAACTCTATTAAAAAATATTTGCGCCCTGTCTTTCTTTGACACATGTTACTACCGATGAATTATACAAAAGCCGATATATGTTCGTATTTTGCAGCACTATTGATATATCGGCAAATGTTCATGGTTTATAGTATATTCCCATAATTGTAAGTTGGTGGATAAATTGCAATTGATCCAAAACTCAGATGTGACAAAAATAACTTTTACTTTGTTGTTTTTATATTTGACGTTTAAGATTTATGATAATTAAAGTTTAAAATAATTAACAAATTATAAAATTTCGTGACATTTTGTTGTATGATATGACTACATAAAATAGTTTGGAAAATGTTTATTATTGTGTCTTTTATCGCAGGTTTTTTGTTCATTAGATCAAATGTACAAAAATAAAATGGGAAAGGTCTAGAATATCTAGAAGTTTAAGAAATATTTCATTTTGAAAGTAATATTCATATACAAAATTAAAGAGCTTGATAGTTAAAATGGTAGACTACAGTAAATGGAAAAATATAGAGGTACATGTATCTTTTATTTTTCTCATACATTTCAAATATTCTTTTGATGTAAGCAACTTTACAAATATAATGTTTAGATATCAGATGATGAAGATGAAACTCACCCTAATATTGATACGCCGTCGCTTTTCCGATGGAGGCACCAGGCTAGAATAGATAGAATGGAAGAGCTTAAAAAAGAAGTCGAATTGCTTGAAAAGAAAAAAGTAGATCATGAAAAAAAGTATGCAGAAGCAAAGCAAAGATTATTAGAAGCTGAGAAATCTCAGGCAGGTAATTTGACAGAGTTACGGAAAACTCTGAATGAATTAGAAACAGAAAATGATAAAATTAAGCAGATGGTAGAAGATTTAAAAAAGAAAGAAAAGAAAACTCCGTGGAATGTAGATACCATTAGTAAACCTGGTTTTGCAAAAACGGTAATAAATACAAAATCACCAAGACCAAAGGATGAAAACATGACTGAAGAAGAAAAGGAAAGTAGAATGAAAAAATTTATGAAAGAACATGAAAAAGAGTTAAAATATTATGGAATGTTACGTAGGTATGACGATTCAAGAGCCTATTTAAAAGCACATGATTTCTTGGTTTGTGAAGATACTGCAAATTATCTGGTTATTTGGTGTATAAATTTGGAAATGGAACAGGTAATACAAATATATCTTTGTAAGATTGTTTTTAATTCAATGGTTTTAGAAACATGATTTGATGGAGCATGTTGCTCATCAAATAATTTGTATACAGTACATATTAGAATTAGCTAAACAACTTGATTGTGATCCTAGAGCCTGTTTAGATATGTTTTTTGCAAAAATTCAAGTAGCAGAACCAGAATATCGTACATCATTTGAAGATGAGCTTAGGCAATTTAAAGAAAGAATAGTTAAACGAGCTGCTGAAAAATTGGAGGAAGCTGTTAAAGTAAGTGAATCAATATATAACCTTTTTAAATTTATCAACATATACAATTTATTACTATTAATCTACATTTAGGAAGTTGAGGAGGAAGAGAGACAGAAGAGATTAGGTCCTGGTGGTTTAGACCCTGTAGAAGTTTTTGAAAGCTTACCACTTGAATTGAAACAGTGCTTTGAAAGTCAAAATATTACCTTACTTCAAGAAACTATTAGTAAAATGAATGAAGAAGATGCACGATATCATATGAAACGTTGTGTTGATAGTGGATTATGGATTCCAGATGCTAAAAAAGCTGAAGATAATGAATCGGCATCAACTGTAACATAGATGCAAAAGCATATGCACTTGGTATCTTATTGTGTTCGTCCTTTCTTAAATATTTTTAGTAAAATTATTGCTTTACATAATCATCATATTCAGTAATTTTTTGAAATATTTTTTTATATAGCACTATATCAAATGTATAAATAATTGCAAATTGTAGTCGAGGAATGAAAAAATACATCAGGTAAATATACTGACAGTTAAATCAGTTATTATAATTATTGTATATGTTCTTTTTACTTTTTTTTTGACATTGTTTCACATTGTTGCAAAAGAAACAACGATTGTATATTACTTAAAAATAAAATTGTTTGATAATTTGAAATTATATATCTCTATCATTAATATTTTATGAGCAAATCATGCATTATGAAAGACTTAATGTGATTCAAAAATATTTACATAGAATTAGCTATTAGGATAATTAGGATTATACTGTTTACTTGCAATCGAAGAGCCAAACACCAGATTATAACTTCACGTTTATAGCTAAAATTGTTTAATTTGAAGGATATGAAATGAGGCGTAATACACCTAAACAATAATGAATCATCCTGAAAGCAAGGAACGGATGCTGAGAACATTGAGGCACGCTATCATTTATATGCAGAATAGAATATTAAAAGAAGTCCGATGTTTGAAAGTTATTAGATTTGAAGTATTTACTTCGGCAGTTTCTGTTCAACCATGATCTTGAATAAAATAATAGAATAATAAGACTAATTTATTAGTGTTTAAAATTTTGTAATTTGATTTGGACATCTAATATAAATACAAAACACAAAAATATTAATTAAGTTAATAAAGAAAAAAAGAAGAAATGAAAATAAGTATACTTATATGGCAGAGTCTAAAATCTAAGGCTAATGGAAGGTAAACAGATGTATATAAAACAGTATTTATATTTAGCTACAAAATATGGACCCCCTAGCTATAAGTGCAAAACATAGAGATATAAAACAACCACTTAAATAAATGAGGGTAGAAAAGAAATTAACAATACATAAAAAGTATATATTATAAATTAAAAGCACTTGATTATTCTGAATTTTAATTGTTCAGTATATTTTATATGTACATTATCACACTTTGTAGCCTTTTCGAAATTAAAAGTGTCTTAACATATATATACTCTGTAGGTATTTTTACAGTTGTAATAAAAAAGAAAAACAGGCTAATTTTAAGATTGTTCGGAAATAATTCATATGTTTTTATATATAGATATATTATAAAATAATTGCTTGTATAAGTACATTTTTATTTTGTCATTTCTAAAAAAAATACAAAGTTGCTTCAATAATTCGAGCAGTATATTATTTGCATATTTCAATATACCTTTTATTTTATTCATCCTTCATCCAAGAAACTTCAATTTAAAAAATTGGGCTAAGACAAAATATAAAATTAAGTATATCTATTGATGACAAATCATGAAAAGATAATCACGCAGAGTATAAATGAAAACTAAATTTGATATATTATTTAATTTATGGTAATGTGTGTATTTAGTAACAAATTGATTTATATTTACATAGGCTTATCTCACAATTTTAAGTATATATAGTTAGCACCAAACTTTTTGTGAAAAAATAAATAAAACGAATACTTTCTAGATATAACATTGTCTCAATATTCAACCAAAATAGCATTTCAGCATATTACACTAATTCAATATTCTGCCTCTTTACAATAGTTTTGCCACATGAATATTTTTCCAAGTTGTACAGCATGTATTCTGACCTTCCACTGGTCTAAAGTTATGTGTAAGTCTTATGATTAACAATATTTGTAAGAGTATTTTTTAAAGGTTGAATTTCTGCTGAAAAATTTTCTGAATTATCGCTGTCCTGTCTGATTTTATTATATTCTAACAGACCTCTGTAATCTCTGTAAACCTATGAAACTGTTTCAAATGCCCAAAAACAATGTTCATAAAATCATATAATTTCTATTATCTATCATGTCAAAGACTAATATAAATTTATAGTTTAGCAGTTGTTTACCTCTATTTTTGTCTTATACATTTTAACTTACGTGGTTAATTCTTAAAAAAAAAATGTTCAGATTACTTATTTAGCACGTTCAACCCGGTGCATTTTTTCAATCTGTATGATCGGCGTACACGAGATGTCAAGTTGTTTATTCCCCTGGCGGCGCATATGTGATTCAGTGCTTTTTCCGTTATTATTGGCTCGTCTGAATAGTTCTGTAAAATTGTTAGAAAGAGCGTATAAAATTCACGAATATTTTTGGTTAGTTATTATTTATTTCCTGATTTTCAATAATTTATTATTTACCCGATCGTATTATGGCGTTAGGCGATGATTTTAAGTTCCTGCGAGTCACGAAGAAAAATTCCTAGAATCATATATTCATCGGACTTGGAAGGTGGCTTTTCTAAAACAGAAATGCTAAATAGAGAGGATGATGACGGGAATACATTGACGCAGTTTATGTCTGCTCAAGAAGGCTGGAGCCCCCTTATAACAGATTATGCTCCTTTTAAAGAATACAATCAGGAACATAGAGTATAGCCAGAGGTAGATTATAATAATCCCTTTTCAATTTATAAGTTATTTCTAAGTGATGATATAATTGACCTTATCGTATTAGAAACCAACAAATATGAAAAATGAAAGACAGAAGCACATTCAGCAGTTTCTTTGGAAAACGCAAACAGCAATAGAAACTAACAACTTAAGATGAAATGTATATATTTATTGACATTTTGTTAATAATAGGTGTTATTAAGATGCCTGGAATTTTTCTGATGGCAATCCAGTCTGTTCCGATAACCGATTATCCAAAATAAGTACTCTTGTAGAAAAAATAAATAGAAACTTCCAAAAAAGTAATAAAACCTGGGAAAAAATTAATAATAGACGAAAGTATGATTCCATGACGTGATCAGTTAAAACTTCGGGAATATATTCCCAACGTGTAAATACCACAAATGCTCCCTTATAGAAGTCACTACCAGAGGACACAAATCTGTGCAAAAGCCCGATTATGTTACAAGCTATAATAAAGACAAAAAAGGAATCGATATTTCTAACCAAATGTCATCTTATTGTAGTTCATTAAGACAAACCATTAAATGATATAGGAGATAATACTAGAATTGATTTGTGGTACTATGTTAGTAAATGCATGGTGCTCGTAAAAATTTCTGTGTCCTAAATTTTCGTAAAAAATAATTGACGCCCTTTTGAAAGTTGAACCTCTTTCGCCGAAACCATTCACTCATATTCTAGTGAAGTACAAAGGACCTCTAAGAACAACGAGGCGATGATGTAAGAACTACTATTGTTTCATAGCTGAAAAAGAAGGAAGTAAAAATACCATTAAGAAGACCAAAAGAGTCAGTACTTATTGCCCAGACACTTTGTATCCCATGTTTTGCAGAAGTTCATAAATGAGTTATAATTATTGTTCATTTTGTCTATTTTGTTTGACGAATTTTTTTTTATATTAAAAAAAAATTAAAAATAATTTTTTTTCAATTGCCATGTATATTATCGTCTAGCCTATTCCCAGGTATTGAATTTAAAGTATGCTTTTTTAAATATAATTTGAAACATATGTGAACCACCGGTGGTTCATGCCGCTAGATGAAAGCGATGCCTGTGAACCACCGGTGGTACTCGTCGGGTTGGACGTGTTACTGTTAATCTTTATATTATCATCTTGGGGTATTGTGCTGGTATTATATTTCGCAGACTTTGCTGTTATATTTCTACAATATTAATAAAACAAACATTCAGAATCTATTTCCAACTGCAAATGAATTTGAAAGACTTTTCACCTCTGATTTCAGTTGCAAAGATTAGTTTCAATAAATTAAATCTTCATAGTATTACAAAGATGCATTGAATTTTACCATATTTGTCTGAAATTTATTGAAAGGTATTTCTACCTCTATTACTGAATTGTACTGAATAATTCGTTCGTTGTCAATTTTGTGCCCCAAACTTTTGATAGCTACATGCATATTCACATTATATATAAATACATACATTCAGTACATGAAATAAATATCAAAACATGCCCTCTAATAAAAGAAATACGTGAAATAATTCATACAACTTTGCGATATTATATTTTTAAATTACATTTGTCTAATATTTGACTACAGTGGTTCCCAAAACGCGCGTTGCGACGCACATTTTTTTTATCTTGAAGAAGGTGATGCATTTATTTTTACCCAAGTTCCTAATTTTAATAGAAATTATTCGATTTGCTAGAATTTTAAGTTAGGTATATTAGAAAACTTAAGCCCGTCTGACATGATCGACTTTTTTTTTGTACATTTTTGGAATGCATGGGAAAGTAAACTAGAACATGTACGATACTTAAAATATTAACATAAAATTTTTCTGTTGCATGGGTTATTAATGCTTTCCTCGTTTTTTTAAACACACTTGTAGTATAAATTACTAAACGTGGTTCTAAAATACAGTGATTAATATTTAGAATGAACGTTGCGTATTGACGTTTTATCAGATTTTTGATCCAAGTTACAAAGTAGAGAACGAAATAGAGATGTATTGACTTTTAAATAATGAACCTTTAAATAAAATATGCCAGAATATGAAGGTTATGTAGGATTGAAATATGTATAACTGAAAACGATATTATAAAAGAAGATACAATAATAAATGCTTACATATCTTCACAGAATAGGTAAATGTTTACATTTTAAGGGATAGTAAGATAAACGCCCATAATACCAATTTTAACCATATATGTAATTTGTACTTACATACGTTTACTAGTTTTCTTATAAATTAGACAGACTTTTAAGAAAAGCAGAATTAACCTATAAATTCCTTGACGGAGAAACAGTTAGATTTAAAAATTACAAAAGTAGTGAACTGTGTAGTAAATTGAAATAAAAATAGAGAACATGTTCTATTTCACGTATCACAAATATTAACATTTTGTGATGCGAACATTAATTTTTTTTTCATGAAATAAAAGTTGAGTAAACTGTATACAGACAAAATCATAGCATCAGACAGGCTTTCAGTTCAGCAAAAGCGCTAAAAATCGTAAGTTTGGAAACCACTATTCTAACAAGTATATACAAATTTTCTCAGCTGATTGGAAATAACTTATTAAAGTTTCAAGGTATTCGAAAATGATGACTACATATAATAATAATTTGTAATATTTTTACATTTAAGATCTACTTCTATAATAAAATTAGATGTACCTTTAGTTCCAATTGTAATTCAGATATATGAGCCCTAATGATAACACCTATATAATTGTATTATTAAAATAAACTGACTTATCACAATATATAAATGTTATCTAGTTTAAGTCACTTATATTTTGTATATATATAGTTACTATAAAATACAAAATATTGCTAATAATAATACATTTTAAATTCAAAACAAATTTGATTTAGACTGCTTTAATACAAAAATTTGCAAATTACTACAAATAATTTGAATTTTATTTACATAAAAGATCATTTTTATGGTTATAAATCTTAGAAAATGCAAAAATAAATCAAAAAATTATCGTACTGTAAAAAATTGTGCTGAAAATACAAAAAAATATGGTCCTAATGTATTTCATTTATCCTTTTTCTCATTTAACAGAGAAGTGTGTAGTTTTGTAACTTCATTTTCTATAATTTCTTGAACAACACTTCCATTTACATCAATAAAACTAGCAACACTTTTCTTAATACTAGTTTCTCTCCTGCTACCAGTTTTTCCATCATTTAATGACAAAGTTAAACTATACTTATCATCATACCTAAAAATAAAAAAATATGACTTGACATCATACATCATTGTTGTGGTACATACTTTTTGAGATATGAACTAGCTTCCCAAATATTATCCTTTTTACCTCCTATTTTTTGTATTGTAACAGCAAATATACCTTTCTCTTTATATGTTGTATACAGTGTTAATATTCCCATCATAATGAAATATGTACTAACACAAAAAATTAATATTGGCCTGTGAAAATGAAAAGATATATTTTTATATTTATTTGTCAATGTTATACATTACTTTGATTCTGGGAAAGGATATAAATAATCCCAAAGTAGCGCAAACATTGCTACACCAACTGCAATACCACATATGAGAAGGCGACCATCCATGAGTGCATGATTTTCTATATAGCTAAATTTAGTAGTAAGTACCTACGACAAAGCTTTTTTGTAAAATGTATAATATACAACCAAAAACTTACATCTCTAACAGCATCATCCAATGCATTTTTCACTGCTGATCCATCCCATTTGTTGATTTTTACAGGCTAGAAGAACGAATAAATTTAGGTTATAGATCTCAATTAGATTTAATGTAATACAAAGCTATTAAAAGAAAAGATATGAATAAAATTACATAAAATTTAGTTTAATATAAAACTTACCTTAGATTCGTCTTTTTTGTCTTTTGGTGACATTTTTTAAAAAAATACGTATGTTTCAGATTGTTTGGGGTGATGTGTATACTTTAAAGACACGTAAACTGACGTCAATTGTCAGATTTACGATGTAAAATAGCCCGGTTTTTTTAAACATGGCAAATGATTGTGTAAACGCTCGTTCGAAATTCATTTTAAAGAACGAAATCGTTTCTACAAATAGTGCAACTAGAATATCGTCTTTTGAAAATATAGAACCAACTTGGTTTAATAACTTGCCTGTAAATGTATTAGTAAATATTTTCAAATATTTCAAGGAAGTAGAATTGAGGGCATCAATTATACCTGTAAGTATTTATGTTTACATGTATCTATTACTAAATGCATTAGACTATTTTGTAATTAAATAAGTTTTTTATGAAAATTCAATTACTGTAAGTATATGAATGTTATTTACTATAAATTATTTTGTAGCTTTTGTAATAGTAGTATGGAATTTAATTTAAATATACAATTTGTGAGCGTACCGTAAAAAAGGTAAAAAAAAAATATTAAAATAGTTCAATTTATATTTCTACAGCAGTGGAAAGCCATCAAACTTTAAAAACTTTCTCCGTGATTTAATGTTTGAAATTATTTAAACTTTAGGACAGTTTTTTAATAAAATTCAGTGTTAACATTGCTAAGCTCTATTTAATTGAATGATTGACGACTTGAATATAGTCGCTAATTTAAAGCACAGAAATTAAAGACAATTATTTGATATACATAAAAATGATTTACTACATGAAAGATGCAGTGTAATAAGGATAGAGTTAGAATTTTTATTTAAAATGAGTATTAAAATAAATCAAGAACGGTGAAGCGTTTTAAGTAAAAATTCTCAATGTCGCGAAAAGAATTAATAGCTGTTCAGAAAAGTACTTATTTCAAATTTTATCATAGTTAAAAGTATGTTAACTTTAAATAAGAAGAATCAGTAAATATGTGACGATGTTTATATAATATTTTAATTTATTCATATTTGCACTAATAAATCTTGTTCGTAAAACGACGAAATACTTATCCCGCTAAATTTACAGAAAGCGCTGTAAGTCGTTAAAACCGGCTTCAAAATTAGCTGTATTCACCTATTTCATTGCTTTAATCGTCATTATTTTATTCTTTTTAAACTGTCGATTTGATAACTATTTCATCGCTTTTATTTTGTTTTCAAAGTTCATAGTGATGGCATATTTCAGATTAATTATACGGCAAGTGTGCATACTATGGTATAAATACTCTCATCGTTTATTTATTATTTCATTTTCGACTTAATAATAATATAGCTCAGACACTTACGAATATCTAACAAAGTACCTGTAAGCGTGGAAAGTAGCGAAGTAAATAACTGATTAGAAGCGGAAAGGGTAGCTTTTGAAGTTTTTATTGATTTTCATATTTAGAGCGTTTTGTATACATATAATAATGTACACACAAATAAGACTGAGTTGCTTTAATATTGCTGTAATATAAAAAATATACATATTTTTGAATACATAAATTAGCTAAAGCTTATTCACTGAAATAACTTATTGCGTAGAAAAAACTAAGTTACTTTATGTTTTCAAAAACGACCAAAATAATTATGTAATTATGTTTAGGAGTGAAACCTATAGCAATCTTTGTTCATAAATTTTAGTTAATTAAAATTTATTACGGATATTACAGAAACAAAAATGTTAAGATCGACTACCAACATCAAAGAACGTCTATATTTTAAGTTATTAGCTTTGCTGATGCAAGAGAAATAGCACAAATTCACCTTAAAATGTAATGTAAAATGATATTTTAGTTTTTATTTCGAACATATTATTGATAGCTATTTACATTTCATTGTAATTTTTCATCCGATCAAAACGAATTCCAGGTGTGCCAACATTGGAAATACGCAGCCCAAAGACCAGTATTATGGAAAAGTTTTGTAATAAGAGGAACGAATGTACCTATGTACTTTATTTGTAAACAATTGAGGATGTTTCCTCAATTAGAGTCCGTATTTATAGACAACATCAATGATTCGGCGACCGTTATACGACAGATCTGCCGCTGTTTGCCAAATATTAAAAATTTAGCAATAAGATATTGTTCACGTGTTCCTGAAACTGCTATAAAATTCATAATTAGTTCTTGCCCCCTGTTGGAGTCTTTAGACTTTTCTGGAACTGTAATTAGTGGAGATTGTGTTTGCAGATCATTATGTAGTCTCAGTAATCTCAGGTATGTTAAAAATGCACGACTAGTTTTCATTATAATTCAAAAGTCATTTAATATAAAAACTAAAGTAAAATTAAAACAATTCTTAAGCATATTAATTAGTGTTAGATGTTCTACGCTTTCCAAAAGTGATAAATATTCATTCATATCGGAAAATAACTGACAATTCTGTTTTAAATGTCGTTGCATTTAGTGAATCAAATGTAATAGTACTCTGCCTTGTCTCAAACACGGAACATATAACTTAAAAATGTAACTTACCATAAAAATGAAACATAAACAGTTGTGAATGTAGTAGTTTGTCAACAATATTAATATTTTGCTTTATTATATAAAAATAAATGAAAAAAATTCATTTTAATGGAAGTATGATTGTACAAACTTTACTTTTTGGATTAATATGTACAATCTATCCAAAATTAAGATTAAATATTATTAAAATAAAACAGTGCAAAAATGTAATTAAACGTTATAGGCTATGAAAAATGGCGGATATCTGGCATTCATTTAACCATATTAAACTTGCTTGTTCGAGAACCAATGAAATCTCTTAAAAATATGTACTATTTTGGCGCAATATTTGAATTACTCCTTATTTTGAGACAAGGTATAGCATATAATAATAATAATAATTTATTTCGTGTAACCGAATTAGGAATAGCAGCATACTTCTCTATATTTATCACATATATCTTGGTATATCTAATGTTGGATTTCGAGACTAATAAATAATAGTTTCAATTGGGTTTAGGTGGAGAATTACCTGGTGACAGCAAAACCTTCAAATTCCTTTTGTGAACGGAAGTTTTGATAGATTTTGTCTTGTGACATGGAGACCCATCTTGCATAAATGTGTACGCAACATTTCCAAAACCTAGAGAATCAATATATGGAATCAAAGTTGATGTCCACCATTTAAAATTGAACCTGCTTCATCGTTTCAGTATCGAAATAAACAGGTCCAAACTCCTCATCTAATAAGTAGGACCAAATCATTGCAGTTAAGTGATGTTTGGCGGTTTAAACGACGGCACTTTCATACGACTTTCTAATGACACGAATCAGTTTTTTTACCACCTCTAACCACGATTCATCACTGAAAACTATCTTAAAAAAGATATTTTTGGTTAAATTCCAAATTTACCAATAATGTGCAAAATTTTAAGTACATAAATGAAATTAATGTTGCATACATTTTTTTCAGTCATCAATAGTAGTCTTTATGCTGCTTCGCTCACTGTAACGTCGTTTTTTCATTTTATTTGTAAAGTTTGGTTTTTACATATGTTTATGCTGTCTCCTTGTAAATTGCGTAGCGACAGCGGCCTCTAAGAAGTCGCTGTCGATTTTCCAACTTTATTTATAACAATCCGATCTTTGCGTCTTATGGTTTTTCTAATCCTTCACATTGCCCGTAAATCTCCCAATTGTTAATAAGGGATACCTGGTGGTGAGCCGCCAAACCATATTCAAATACAAACTAATATTAAAACACAATTTTAATAGAAAATTATTGTTTGAGGAGGGGGGGCTAAAACATGGTTCGCTTTGATAGTAAGTCATCATTTTAGGAAGGTGGCGAATATTTGATAAGGAAACCCATAATCTAGAAGTATCTCCATTTAACACCAGGTGTTTATTACAAAAAGTTTACCATATTTGTGACTACAATTGGTAGAACTTTCCATGGAAGGCTGCAACCAAGGCAAATAACTTATCATGGTTGTATTGTGCTGAGGCCTTCTATATTGTTTGTTTATAATTTAAATTTGTCATTTATCTGAGTTTTTTTATAATGATAAACATCTAAAAATTGTGTAATATAAAAATAAATGTAGACTTATTTAGAAATATATGAGTACATACTATCTTAAAAATCATTTAATGGTAACTCCTGTTTGTCATCTCCTTTTTCCATGTACTTCTGTGGATTGACTGCCTCACCTATTTGAGATTTATATATAATAGCATGTTGTGTTTCTATCTAGTTTGAAATAGAATTACATTTTTGATTTTATCGTTTGCTTTTCTAATAATTATTATTTTTTAGCAAATTAAATTTGAGTAATAATCCTTCATTGACTGTAAAAAACTTGATAAATATTGTGTTGAACTGTCCAAAACTAAAAGATATACGAATATCGAAATTCTCTAACAAAAGAGAAAGTTTCAAAAGTGAAGACGCCTTTATGATTTTATCCAGTACATCAGAGAAACTAACATCTTTATCTTTTGACTGTACCTCATTGTCGACTATGATAATTCAAGTAAGTATCTGTTATAGAAAGACTGACCTGGCAGTTTTTGACTGAAAGGTGGTGGATTGTAAAAGCCTTAACTATATTACTTGAGTAAAGAATATATTTGAAATTCTATATCAGTACTTTTTTGCTCCACTACAAAATACATCATATTTGTATATATTTGTTTTAGGAAATTTTTAATTGTAAAAAACTCGAAAGATTGGCTTTGTACGGCGCTACAAATTTAACAGGAACGCAATTTATGCAAATATGTGAAAAATTACCCAAATTGAAGCAATTAAAAATTAGGAATGCACACCAACTTGGAGATCATCATGTAATCGATGTTTTCACGAATGGTAAAACTGTTATGAAGAATTTAATATACCTGGACTTCGGGGGCTGTTTTAAGGTACAGATATACTTGGGTGTTCGAACATAATAATTAGGATAATTTGGTACGTAGACTTCCGTGATCGTGGTCCATGCTATCTGCTTCTGGGTTTCCGGGCTGGAACCGCGTCAATTGTATATCTGCCAACGTTTCGTACCCATTTGTATGGGACATCTTCAGGGCTGAACTACTGCTCTGAAACTGCAGTTTCAGTGCAGTAGTAAGATTTACTAACAGCAACATCGTAATAGTGATGTAAATATTTATTATTAACTTTACTTTAAGATTTCAGATAAATCTCTCGAAGCGATCGCAAACTGTTGTCATGAACTGCAACATTTGGGTTTAAAAAGTTGTAAAAGCATTACCGATATAACTTCGATATTAAAAAGTAATCCGAAGTTGGAAGTTTTGAATATAGCTTTTGTTTTACATTTAAATACTGATGCGTTATTACTTTCACCTTTACCTTCTACCTTAAAAAAGCTGTATGTTGATGAAAGTAGATTACTTGATGGATGGTTAGCAACGTTCAGAAAAGAGAACAAAAATACAAGATTATTGATATGTCATTCAGAATATAATAAAAGTGTGTCCAAAATGAATGCATACGATTTGTAAATTATTAAAAATTATAAATTAAATTATTGTTTGCGTGTTTAACTGTGTTTGCGTAAATTAGCTTGTTTGGCACATGGCATTAAGGCACTGTAACGTCGAAATGAAGTACGTCGTACAACGGCAGCGATCGCAAACTTGGATACGGCGGCAATGTTCACTAAAAGAAAATAACTAATAGAAAAGAAAATTTTAGTCGCGAGGAGCTATCTGGAACGGTTTATGAGATACAGTGCTTTAAAGTTTTTTCTGCTCGTTCACCTGTGTTGGTGTAAATTTGCTTACTTGACACATGGCATAAAAAAGAAAATATCAGCAACGGGGAGTTATCTGCAACGGTTTTCGAGATACAGCGCTTTAAAGTTTTTGCCTGCGCGTTCATCTGTTGGTGTAAATTTGCTTGTTTGATACGTAGTATTAAGGCACTGTAACGTCGAAATGAAGTACGTCGTACAACGGCAGCGATTGCAAATTTTGTATGCCGGCAATGTACACTAAAATAACAAATAGAAAAGAAAATTTCAGCCGCGAGGCTCTATCTGCAACGGTTTCCGCTGTATCTCAGCGCTTTAAAGTTTTTGTCCGCAACGTTCACCTGTGTTGGCTTAAATTTACTTGTTTGACATACGGCATTAAGGCACTGTAACGTTGAAATGAAGTGCGTCATAAATTTATGTTTTTTACGTCTACAACTTCTAAAAATTCCATAAGTTGATGAAAAAGAATGAAAGCTTTTGAAACTCCTCTCTTTAATCGATTTATGGACAATCTATAAATCGGTCAGTTAGTTTATATAGAATTATGTTACTTCCATTATTATCTATACTGGGTAAAATATTTGCATTTACTCCTAAGCAGGTTCTACTTCCAACATGTTACCAGGAATAATACTTGGTGTACTTAGTTCCGGTTTAACAACTTTTCAAAAAGTCACTTGAAACAATTGGTTTTTAAAAAGTGATATATTAGAAATAATTGCAAACATATGAATAATAATTCGATCTTTCCATCCTATCAAACGCAACGGAAGTGGAAGCATAATGATATATGAATTTTCTTGGGTTGATTCCTCAGAAAAAATTTAAATAAATTTACTAGATTAATGTTAATAGTGTTTCTTCTTGTCAGGCAGCCTACAAAATATACTAAAATGATTATCACATACATACATATAATATCGCCTATAATAATAGGGGCCAACAAAACAAATTACACATAGTGAAAAAATAGTTCTACGTTACTATCGCCATCTATTGCTAGAAACGAAAATTTATTTTATACAATTATTCCATTATTATTTTCATACTTTTGAATTTATGTTTTATGTCAATATCACATTTGTATTTTTACTTAAAAATTTGCAGTTGTATGACGACAAATCAATTTTTAAATAATAAGATAAGTATACTATAGATCTAAGATAATTTATTAATATGGTACATAGTATATGAAGCATTCATTTTTAATGACTAAAAATTAATACCACATGAATTAAACATAAAATTTTGTGATTCTAGTTTTTAAATTTACTTTTAGCTAACATTTGTATCACATTGCTCGTTGTTTAAATGTATTTTTTGTCGCATAATATATTATTTACTTCCCTAATATAGTGGTTCAGCATTAATTTTATTATTTTATTTAGAATTGTTGCTTTTACAGCACATTTATATATGCTGCATGTTAAAAAACTAATTATCCACATGATTTAAAACTTATTCCTTCATATGATGAGCTATATTTTTTTATGATAACATTTATTTAACATTTTCATGATTATTTTGCATATAATTTATAAACGTATATGTTACACTAAATGATGGATAAAGAAGTCTATCAATTTCACTTGTATATTCTTTATTTTGAATAATGAACCTTTTTGTCACTGCATGCAAATCATTTTTACAATCTTTACAATTTTTTTTATACTAGATATATATTTTATGATATATTCTTTACAAAATTAGATATCGCTAGTTCTATAGTATTTTCATTTAAATTAAAAGATATCAATTCAGTATATACTCCCCCTCTTCATCGTACTGCAGATGTAACATACATTTCATCAAATAGTACTACATAGCATCTATCTAATTGTCCAAGCCCTTTAACGTTTTGCGGCAAAGTTTTGAATAGACGCATATTTATTCCTATTTTTATGTTAATTCTTCCCAGGAATTGATTGAAAGCTTTTCTATTTTGGACTGTACACATTTTTTCAAATAATTTGTATCTCTTTGGGCCAACGCCCAAAGAGAAAAAAGTAAGCCCAAAAGTAATAGAGACAAAATCTTTTCTTCGTCTATGAATCTTTGTCCTTTCTTCTTTTTTTGGGTTTTTCACATTTGTATATGCATAAATGATTGGGCAGTTAGTATCGTAACAGACATTTTTTAAAACACATGAGAATATAAATTTTTCATAGTTTTTAAAATATGCTCTCTTAACGAAGAAGTTTTTCTTCAATATCTAATTGCAGTTTCTTTCTATTGTAGAGCTGTTTTATAAATTTTTTAGCTTTTGCCGATAAATGGTTCTCTTGTTTTACCAACACACATTTTAAGAGATGTCCTTTGGCTATTGTCTCTAAAAATTAGAAAACAAATTTATAGTATAATTTGTATACTAGAAAAATGTAGAATTTAACAATAAGCAGAAGTTTTACTTATCTTACTTAGAAATCGAAAATCTAGTTATAGATTTTCTAAAGACACAGTTATAAATTATGTGTAATTATTACAAAATATACAATATTTATTAAACTAGCACAATAATTTAAGAATTATTTAAAAAATACTACTTATGCTATTCATGTTTCAATAAATCTGACTTAATCCTATATCATGTCTACATAAAGTACTCGAGCCAAGCACAAGCATTGAAATGGTAAAATACGAACCTGTATTCATTCATGGATTATTTCCCTACTCGATAAATGTTATAAAGAAATTGTTGAAAAAAATATGTAATTGAATTTTGCTTGTTTTAGCTGTATTTGATGCAATAATATTCCATATTTATGTAATATTTATCTGATATTCGTTTTGGTGCACTGTCTCTACATGAAGGTCAAGGAGCAATGGTGTTTCCAGAAGATGCATATAAATAGTTATCTTCTGTAAAATAATAAATTGAATTGTTTATTTGTTTTATTTAAAATTAGCACTTAAAACAAGTAGTTTTTTAAAAACATACATATATCAAGAATATTCAACATAAACATTACTTGAACGAACACATTAAGTAAACTTTTAAATTATAAAAATTTATAAATAAATATAACTCATATCGTAATTTTTAAAATTTAGTAAAGATAAACTATGTACTTTTTATTCAAATATGAAATTATATTTACCTATCATCTGAGATTCTTACAAAACTTTTTTTCTTCGGACTGATTAGCTGTTGTTGAAGGAATCAATTCTATTAAGAAAAGAACATTTTTAAGTTCAAATATATGATAAAATGAAAATAATTTTACCTGTTACATAAAGCATAGGAAAGGTATTGCGATTTAATTTTGAGTTTCCGGGATACTTGTATTTTGCATCGAAATGTTCAGATGAGACATACTTGTTCTACTGTATATAGTCTCTGTATCCAATAAATGTAGTGCATTGACATCCAAAAATTTTGTAAAGTAGTTTGTAGTTTATAATATTATTAGCTACAATTTAAATGCCATTTTTATATAAATTTGGTGAACAGAAATCATTTTACAACACTTGACTATTTTAGTTGGCAGTGTTTTTATTAAAAGATACACACAAAGCAACAGCAATACCTAACCACGATAAAAAAATATGTAATTAAAAATTGAAAAGAGGGGAAACTGACAAAACAAGAAATCAAACATGTAAATTGAGAAATCGCGTTACAAAACTATAATAATTACTTAATAGATAAGAAAAATAACTAGCTTCCAAAAGACATATCGCTTGATACCATCTATTGATAGAAACAATGACTAAATATAGCTACAGGGATGCGTTGAATTCAAAATAACCACAATATTGACTTAATAGATAAGAAAAATAATTAGTTTCTAAAAGACATATCGCTTGGTACCATCTATTGATAGAAACGAAGTTACAGGTTTGTATTTAAGAGTACTGGTTGGAGTTTGTGTTCAATTTTTTGAATTCGATGCGTTGAATTCAAAATTGATATACCGATAACACAGTTAACTGCAATATTATGTACACTAACGTCGCTTGTCACCAGGATGAATTATAAATCAATATTCTTCCGCTACCACTTTACAGACTTCGTGTAGAGAAATGTGACCACTCTAGCTATGACGTATTGTTCCTGTATGTTTCGTAGGTCATTCTTAAATGTAAAACAAAGAACAGTCAATTACGTATATATTGCACGTTTTCTAAGATAAAACTTTTACCATGTTTTGGCGAGTTTCATAATTCTTTCATAAAAAAAAACCCATCTTCATCGGCGAAAAACTACGTGGTGGTGATTCACAGCCTCGTCTGAATCGAATGTCATATTACTTAAGGAATTTTGAAAAGAACGGAGCAAGCGGAAGTCTGAAGACGCAATGTTTAGTGAGTATGGCGGGTGTTGCCGCTCATCCTATTCTAGATTTAATAATTTTTGATGGAGGATTAAGCTTATGACTTCTCGCATTGTTGTAACGAAATACAACTCCTTTAAAACGGTTAGCTGTTATATGAAATAGCATGAACATAGACGCGAATAACTCTAGGACTTGTGAAAATAAACTAGCGCCATCTTTTTGATAGACGCACAATAATTTTCTCGAAATCCGGTAGTTTCGTTGGAAATTTATAGATATTTTGAATTCCACGGTATATATTCTTTTAACTATTAAACGGTACAAAACATTGTTTCAAAATACATAGTCACTCACAAAAGTGTTCGTACATCACGTGAATGTTGAATATCAAATGAACATCCGACTACGCCAAAGTATATTTAGTTCCACTTAGAAAAATATAAATCTCTAAAAACAAAAACAATATGAAAATTGTTATTATTAACAACTACAAAAGAATTTGCAAACATCGAATGTCACAAAAGTTCTGGTACACTTCATTTATATAAGATATTTTTATATTTTAGACCATAAATTAAGAACGAATTTGGTAAATACTCTTCATAGTAGCACGTATTTGTGAATACGTAAATGAATATTGCGTAGATCAATACTAGTTCCTCTTTTTTGCAAATTCTTTTACTATTAGGTGAAAATAAATAAATAAATAATAATTTCTCATGAAATAGTATTGTACACAATTTTTTAATTGAAGATCGTAATATTATTGCACAATAAAAGTATATCTGCTTGAACTTGAAAATTTCAAAGAACTCGAAACTGGACCCAATTAAGTAACTTCCTTGATGTCATTCTTTATGGTCAATGACATAACCAAATAACAACACACGGCATGCAACAACTAGTTCTTTTGGTTGAATTCATTGTTTCATTCAAACGATACTAAAAATATTCGTGATACATCTCGATTGTCCGTAACGTATTGTTGTTCTATGGTCAAACTGAACGACGCTCGCTCGAAGTTTCGCAATCATTTTCTTTAGTATGTTCTGACGACGTAATAAGAGTAAGAGAAGTTTTTAATAAATGCTTGTTTTTTTATGTCAATTTAAGTGTATTCTTTCGTGCGTTTATTCAGGGATTATAATCTTTTCTGTTATGTCTAAAGATAAATATATGACTGACTTTGATTGATATATACACTACCGACCATAAGTGTTTACCCGCCCGGAAAATAATAGAAAACAAGGGTAATACTTACTGGTTATTTAAACCTTTTTTATATAATCATACAAAATGTTTTAAAATCTTAGAAAAGTATTATTTCAAACAATTTAATGAATATTTATTTAATGCTATCTGCTTCTGGGTTTCCAGGCTGGAACTGGCTTGTATATCTGCCGACGTTTCGTACCCATTTGTATGGGACATCTTCAGGACTGAACTACTGCACTGAAACTGTGCAGTAGTTCAGTAGTAGTGCAGTAGTTCAGCCCTGAAGATGTCCCATTCAAATGGGTACGAAACGTCGGCAGATATACAAGCGACACGGTTCCAGCTCGGAAACCCAGAAGCAGATGGCATGGACCACGATCGCGGAAGTCTACGTACCAGATTAATATTTATTTAAATTTGTTCACATTTTTGATTCGTCGATGTCACCACCTTAAGCTTTTATTACTGTTTGGCACAGTCTTGGCATTCTCTCTAATAATTTTGCCAGAGTTTCCGGTTATATTTTTAATCATGCATCCTGTAGTTGAGTCCATAGATAGTAGATGATTGAACTGATTATTACACTTGCTTGTCTAGCTCATCCCATAATAGTTCTGTAAGATTCAAATCGGGGCATTGAAGAGGCCGTTTCATAATAACAATTATTTCTTCCAATTCTAAATACTTTCGACCCAATTTGGACATATGTTCAGGATTGTGGTCTTGCTGGAAACCAAATTTTTTTCTAATTAGTCGTGTTCCAAAGCAAAATTTCTCTCTTTATCATTCTTTTTTTTTTAAATACCATCTATTTTAATATGATCGCTTACAGATGTTCCAACATAACCCCAAACCATTAGTTATCCTCCTCCGTGTTTTGGCGGTGGATGCAGTTCATGATTTGAGAAATTGTTCTCGCGCTAGTCTTCGGACACACGTTCTTCTTTTAGAACCGAATACCTCGAATTTGGATTCGTCAGTCCAGAGCAATTTTTTCTATTTCTCCAGCATCTAATCCTTGTGCTTTCTTGTCCAAGAAATTATTTTATTTTGCTTGCACAATAGAGGTTTTCGCACAGCTACTCACGAAGAATTTTTCTTTGCGTAAACCCCTTTTCACCGTTGTTACACTAATTGGTTTAGTCCGATTAATGTTTGTCTCTGCTGTTAATTCCGATGTAGTTTTTTGTCTATTTCTTTTCCTTAACAAAATTATTGCTCGCATCTCCGTTTATGTTAATTTAGGTCGGCCTGGCCGTTTTTTATTAATAAACTACCAGTTTTTAAATATATTTTAATATTATAGTCCACAGATCAGCTGTTTAAGTTCAGTAATTTCGCGATTTGTTAATAATTTTTGCTAATACCATGATGAGGCACTATAAGAGCACGCGTTTGAACCAACAGTTCTTATTGATTCTGTTTTAAAATAATTCACGATTATTAGGACACGAATTCTTTACACTTTGGAAGCTGTGTAAACTGAAATTTTTTTACAAATACGATTCCTCTTGTTACTTGATTTATTGTATATTTTGTCTTGTTACTTAATTTATTATATATATTATATTATTTAAGATTTCCTAGAAATAGATCTTTACTTAATCGCTTTACCTGGGTTGTAAAATGGTCATTGCCGATAAAGTACTTTAAAGTACTTAAATACATAAATACTGAAGAATATGGATGTATGATACTGTTTATTTTTAAATTAAAATTCAATAGCATGTTAGTTTTAGTTGTGCTATAATATTTTTTATTTGCACGAATCTCAACATTTAATTTTTGTAGAAATTCTGCATAATATTGTCTGTACAGAACCACGTTCTAACCATTGTTTCGACTGTTCTTTAGTTTCGGGTGTACTGTAGTGTATCTAAGTTTCATCGCAAGTAACAAATCGCCTACAAAAATCAACCGAATTCCGCTTATAAAGGTCCAAACACTCATTGGAAATACACAAACGAGTGAACTTTTGATCAGTCGTAAGCAATCGCGGCATCCATCTTGCCGAAAGCTTGGAAAGACCCAATTCTTTCGTTAAAATGTGGTGTACGCATTCTGTTGAAATGTTTACCATATCTGCTACCTCTCTCACTTTGAGTCGTCGATCTTGCGTAATAATATTATGGATTTTTATAATCATTTCCTTAGAAGTCACGATTTTGGGTGCTCCAGAGCGCGCTTCATCAACACAGCTTGTTCTACCATGTTTAAATTGATTTACCCATCTACTTATTGTGGCGGATGATGGAGCAGATTCACCTAATGTTTCCCGTAACTCATCTTTTATTTCGGTAGCTTTCATACCCTTAATTACGAAGTATTTAATCACCGCACGATACTCTACTTTTTCCATTTTAACAAAACGACGTGTTGCTTCTTTTTCAATCAGCTGTCAAAAATAAACTAATCAACCGATTTATCTAAATATCCGAATGTAAACATATAAATAGGCAACCTAAATTACAGTGCATTTGTTTTACCAATTAGAGCGCCACCTATCTGTCATTCTATATACTTGTCAAACTATCTCTGTATATATTCATTTTTGTTTTTCCCGAGATTTGTTTATTATTTAGAAATCCGCCTGCTAAATAATTTGTATATATTTGCTATCATCTTTGTTTATGATATAGTATGCATAAGTTAAGTATTTTCAGAATATTTTATGATTGTAAATCTTTTCTAGAGAATAAAAACACTTAAAATATGTACATATGTAGCAACTCTTGTAGCTCAAAATACACATCCCATCAGAAGTAACTAGAGCAGCCACAAATATAGATGTATTCGATGTAGATTCAACGGAAGATCGTTTGAGGGAATTTTAACGTATATAAATTGAAAATGTTGTTGAACTATGCGAATAAGCTTGAAGGTGAGGCTTAAATTTGAATTCGACGTATGCGTAGTCACACCTCTTACATCTATATTTACTAGAAAAATTAAACGATTATGTGTAAACATTTATAACTTTAGCAAATTATAAGAATATATATATGACTTGGTAATTTTACTGTATTAGTTTCCTGCAGGTGTTACATACATTTTCTAATGCTATTCTTACGTGACTTTGTAATAAGTTATTTACTTTAGATGTATGTACGTCAATAAAATACATTAAAATTTTTACATTTAGTAAATTATCTAAAACATAATAATAACGTTTATTAGTGTAACACATCATACAATTCATTAACAATAGAAATACTAGAACAGGTGATATATAAAGGTAAAAATTAAAAGAATATACAGGGTGTTTATCAAACATGCGGTAAAAATTCAGGAAGTTATTCCTTGGGCTATTTTAAGAGTTTTTTGTCTTGGGATGATTTTCGAAAATACGTTTCGTTTCGAAGATATAAGGTGACAGAAGCATAGAAGATACTTTTGCGGATATTATCAGGTAACTTTTTTTCGAGCGTTTTTGTAATGTATATATTCCTATATTGGAACAATAGATGATAGCCCAAGGAACAATTTTTAAATTTCGCCGAAGTTTTGAGTTGGTAGTAGTAAAAATAAAGGTTAGCTATGATTTCAATTCATTCAAGAAATTAGGAAATAACATGTTTTTAATGCGTACGGTTTTCGTTTTAATTTTGATTTTGAAATATACACCTTAATTATTAATATTCATGCTGTAATAAAATAAAATATAATTTTAGATGTAGCTATTTTTTCCTTGGGCAACTTAAAACACCCGCGAAATTTAAAAATTGTTCCTTGGGAGATTAAAATCAGAAATATTGTTAATATTTCCATTTACGTATTTATGCTTATAACAATAATAATAAAATAATAGTAAATTTGTTGGAAACTATGGTTCATTGAATTAATCAATGTTCGTACCCTGTATTCAAATTTTGACAACTAAGTTGTCATCATTCGCCGGACTGTTAATGACGCACCTGAATCCGTGGTAAATAAAACACACAAAAAATTCTGCGCAGTCGGTTTGTCAAAACTAAACACACATTGGCTTTCACAAGAGATCTTAAGTGACTATTTCCTAGTCTTAACACTAACATTTGTATTAATATTCACCCTTGCAATCATTTAAGATAAGAAAGTGTGAGCTGTTGATATAAAGACACGTTTGAGAGGAGAGGACGGTTTATGTTTGAAAAAGTAACATTTTACACTAATAGAAGATTATCTGCATACGGAAAGAACAATATAGAATTGCTATCTGCTTCTGGGTTTCCGGGCTGGAACCGCGTCACTAGTATATCTGCCGACGTTTCGTACCCATTTGTATGGGACATCTTCAGGGCTGAACTACTGCACTGAAACTGTTAAACGTCGGCAGATATACTAGTGAGCGGTTCCAGCCCGGAAACCCAGAAGCAGATAGCATGGACCACGACCGCGGAAGTAACATTTTACACTAATAGAAGATTATCCAAATTAACAATATAGAATTATTAGACAAGTTTTCTGTAAGTTTTAATTGAAAAAAAGTCAAGAAAATATATTTTAAGAAAAAAAAGCTGATTGGAAAACCTGATGTGTGGTTATGATGTAAATGAGGTACACTAAAAATTCGTTATTTACTTAAGTATAAAAAAGTTTTTCAGTCATTATAATTAGTACATTTATCTTCAATCTTTTTGAACATTTAAATAATTATCTGCTTAAATGAGAAATAATAGCCCACTATTTAATATTACATAAATTACCCCACGTCTATGATATGTATGACTGGATATCTAATTAATATAATTTAAGATAGCGACTGTAACACCCCTCTATGTTATATTCTAATGTAGATAGCATTCACGAAAGTCTATATTGCTTACTATATACATATATCATCTGATACTCCGAGCTACGAAACCAGCCAATGTAACTCGGAGAGTGTGGAAGGGAGAGTTCCTATAGAAGGATCTTAAAGGAGGCGCCACAGCATTGATTCTCTAGTTGCTTAAATTGCCAATACGGAAGCACGTGGTAGATACTTAATATGTGCTCTTGATAAACAAAATTCAGTGCCACAAAAGATTGCAAATAAAGTAAATTACTCAAAACAGTATTAAAAGAAAGATGAAATGATTATTATCGCAATCTGTATTCTGTATTATATTTAAATACAAAATTGTTATGCCCTTATTGGAAAACCCGATATATTACATAGAAATTATTTTCATGTTGTAAAATTTTTGATGATAGTGGGTTTACAGATCCGTTAAGTGTTAACGAAGATTATTTTAAATATGCTTATGGGTGTGCAACTTAATTCGGTTACTTTTGTTTGTAAAAAAATGCCTTTATTTTATAAACAAAATGAATGAACATATTATTCAAAGTATTGTCCAGTGGAATCTATAACTTTTCCCCATCTTTCGGGCAATTGATGGATTTCTTCCCAAAAGAACCGTTCATCCTTTGAGGCTAAGAACGAACTAAGCCAATTTTTGATTCCTTCAACTGAAGTGAAGCGTATTCCAATAAGGGCATTCTGCATCGATCGAAATAAATGTAGTCAGAAGGGACAATGTCTGGGCTATAACGCGGGTGAGGTAAAACTTCCCAACCGCAAATAGTTTTTAACTGGTCTTGTAACATGAGGCCGAGCGTTGTCATGATGGAATATTATAGACTCATATCTGGTCGCATATTCTGGTCGTTTTTCGGCGAATGCTCTCTTCAAACGAATTAATTGTTGTCTGTACAGCTCGCCCGTAATAGAATCATCAGGTTTTAACAGCCCATAATGGATAACACTCGTCGAATCCCACCAAATAGACAGCATTACCTTGGCACCATGAATATTAGGCTTCGCCGTTGATGTTGATGACTGACCAGGTTTTACATAAGATTTTCTACGTTTTGGATTATCGTAATGAATCCATTCTTCATCACCAGCAATGATTCGATGCAAAAACGACTTCTGGCGTTCAAGCAGTATTTGCGACATGCAAGATAGTCTTTCAACGACTCTTGGCTTCAATTCATGTGGTACCCAATTTCCTTGCTTTTGGATGAATCCCAATGCTTTTAAACGTTTTGAAATGGCTTGGTGAGTTACTCCCAACGTTTCTGCAAGTTCTTCTTGCGTTTGAAAAGCAGAAAATTGAAACTTCTCGAAAATGTTTTTTAATTAATACAAATTCAGACATTTTTAATGGGCTTAAAAATAATGTTGTTGTACAAAATTCAAAACAATGTAACTAAATATGGTTGACAGATGTCAAACCTTTCCAACAAAAAAAACCAGATGTCATACTCAATTATATATAACAACTAACGACCTCCATTGAGAAGTAACTGAATTAAGTTGTACACCCATTACTATTTCATCATTAGAACATTATTTACCATAACGAATACGGTTCTGCGGAGAAGCTGTTGCAGTATATCTGATGTTGTATATATTTAACCGATCTTATCCAATTTGTATACTTAAAAGAGTAAATGTTTATCTACATTTTTTCCTGCTAAACCCCTTGCACTTCTGCCAAGTACGTGCCGTTGCCAACATTCTCGCAATGTCAACTCTATGTAGTTATAATTGTACGTGTGGAGTTGAGCGTATTTATTTTGCTTTAGTAAAATTTTGCTTTTGTTTATAAACGAACGTTCGAAACGATATTATGAAATTATACCAAGTGTTTCAATTTTAGTATTTGAGCATGCATATTGTTGTTTCCAACAAGAACAATAACGTACAAGCTTAATTATTAAGTCGCAGTACAAACTTGATGTATTTTAGAGGAGAAAAGTGAATCTCAAGTGCTTTCATAAATATTATACGAGTAATTAAATGCGCAAACAATTCATGGTATGTTTGCCGGAGTAAACTTCGTTCGCAATAATGTGAGTTTAAATTTAGAATTCTAAACATCACAATACCCGGAAATATTAACCGTGGCAAGTTCAACAATTTTTTTTTTATGCCGACTCACAATCCGAAAAGCTTCTTGTCTCCTTTTTTCCTTTTCTTTCAGCGTGTAGCGGAAGAGTCGGTAGAAAGAACAATGTAAAAACAAGATCAGCTTCCTTCGTGTCCTCAGTAATGAGGTTTTAATAACTGCGAATGGGAGATTTACTGGAAGTTGAGGATTACGCGGGAAACCACGATTTTTATTCTATAACGTTTCGTATATAATTCGATTACACAGTCAGAATGGGGAAATAACGGTGACGATATTGTAGTCAATTGAATAATTTAGATTGCTAGTTGTCGATCCAATAATGAAAAGATTTCGTTAATTTTCCATAGTGCGTAACTAATCTGTGTTCCACAAAATCCTATGTTTTGACGTGCACGAGATATTTTTAGCTGGGCGTTATAATTAAATCGCGTTTATAAAAATGCTCTTCAATGAAATTAATGATAGGAATTACTTAGATTATTGCGTACAGAATAAAATAAATTAATTTCATCCTGAGAGCGTTTTATATCGAAAGGATTAAAGCTTGGTGAAATTCAAATACGATTAAACCTCGAAAAGTTTTCTGAACATTCATTTTGTCTTCTTTCTTTCTTGTGATCTCTACTTAAAATGATATATAGTCGAAAAATCTATTATATATTAGTAATAATATTGAAGGAAACAAACAAGAAATTATATACCTAACAGGAACATAAATACGGTTACATACACTTCATGCAATAAAATGAATATTACAAAATATTTCTTAACCAAACTTTAATGGTCTGATGCTTCTTGATGTTTGATCAAAGCTAGTAAGTTTCAAATGAAGACGAATGAGATGTCGAAATATAGATATAGTAGGACCAACCGACATATGTACGAGGGAGCGTTTTTATATTCGCGGAATGAGCGGGTTGTAGAGGGGTGAGTAGGCGCATTGGGGGCGTGGCCTGTGCAGCGACTCATGATTAGTATAAATACGAAGTTTCATTGTTATTAGACAGTCAGTCTTTGAGCTATCGTCAACCAAGTAACATAATCAGGAGTGAAAAGTGAAATATGGAAAAAATCGAATATCGTGCCGTTATAAAGTTCCTTACCAGGCAAGGAAAATCGGTCGCGACCATAATGAATGAGATGTCATTGGTTTACGGCGACTCTTGTCCAGGAAAAACCATGGTGTACAAGTGGCATAGTTTATTTAAACAAGGAAGGGAATCCCTTGAAGACGACCCGAGGCCGGGCAGGAACATTGAGGTGACCACGCCAGCACTTATCCAAAAAGTTGAACAAATTGTACTCGAAGATGCTCGACTAAAGAAGAAACAACTCGCAGAAATGGTTGGAGTATCCGATACAACAATTTTTAAAATCCTACACGATCATCTCGGCATGTCTAAGGTCAGCGTAAGATGGGTGCCGAGAATGCTCACGCCGCCGCTAAAACAACAGCGCGTAGAGTGTTCGCGTGCATATTTGGACCTCTGTAATGAAGACAAGGATGGTGTATTGAGTGGAATTGTTACTGGAGACGAAACTTGGGTTCATCATTATGAACCTGAGTCCAAACAAGACTTCATGCAGTGGCATAAAAAGGGCACAGCACCTCCCAAGAAATTTAAAGTGTCACAATCAGTTGGGAAACTCATGGCAACGGTATTTTGGGACTCGGATGGAATATTGTTGATTGATTATAAAGATAAAGGTGTTTCTATAACCGGAGAATATTACGCTTCAATATTAGAGCGACTAAAAGAAGCCATTAAAGAGAAAAGACGGGGAAAATTGACAAAAGGTGTTCTGCTCTTGCACGACAACGCGCCCGTCCACAAGAGCCGCGTTGCGTTAGCTACCCTGCATAAGGTGGGCTTCGAAATTGTGAATCACCCACCCTACAGCCCAGACCTGGCCCCGAGTGATTATTACCTGTTTCCGAAAATGAAAAAAGAGCTGCGGGGGTATTTTGCAGATAAAGAGAAATCATTTTTTTATGAGGGTATAAATAAATTAATTGAAAGATGTGAAAAATGTATCCGTCTTGCAGGTGAATATATTGAAAAAGAAAAATAATTTGGTTTTTTTATTTCCACCCCTTGTCCCCCATTCCGCGAATATAAAAACGCTCCCTCGTATATACAAAGGGTACTACGAAAGTTTTGCAATACAGCTTTGTTTATTTAATTTTTTCAAAGTAATTTTCTCTACACTCACTACACCTCTCCATCCTCCGAAACCAATCTATAAACCAGTTCTGCCAAGTTTCACTAGGGAGTAAGGCACACTCGTTGTCCTAAGCCCACAGCCGCTCCTCATCACTGGAAAACCGCCTCCCTTTTAGCTTCATTTTCTCATGCGGAAACAGTGTAAAGTCGCAGGCAGCAAGATCTGGACTGTAGGGAGGGTGTTCGAGAAGTTTCAATCCTGTCGTGGTCAAATATTCGGTGCAGGCTTTGGCGCGGTGAGCTGGAGCATTATCGTGATGGAGGAACCAGGCGTCCATTCTTGACTTTGGCCACAGGTTCTTCATAGATCGAATGACTTTAGGCAGGTACTGCTCAGTATACCACTTGGCTGTGACTGTCTTCTGTGTGTCAAAAACGACACGTTCCACAATTCCACTCGATTTGAACAATACAGCTATCATTTTCTTCTTTACAGATCGGGATTTTCTGACAACTACGGGTATGTTCTCATCATCAAAGATACAAACTTTGTTTTGAACTTTGGTCGGTACATCGTAATAGTACAGCAAAGTCTCGGCACCTGTCACGATGTTCTTCATATACCGAGATTGTTCCTTATTAAACTTTTTTAGCATCTCCCGGCACCAAGTCGCACGTCGTGTCATCTGCTCTTCAGTCAGTCGATGCGGTACCCAGAGAGAACGAAGTTTATTCACGTGCAAATGATCATGCAGAATCGAACGAATTGCTGGTGCATTTAGGCCTGAAGTACCCTCTATCTGTTGGTAGGTCACTCGCCTGTCCTCGCTAAGCATTTTACTCACAGTAGTAACGTTTTCTCCGTAACCGACGTTCAAATCGAGTGGAATTGTGGAACGCGTCATTTTGGACACACAGAAGACAGCCACAGCTAAGTTCTATATTGAACAGTGCCTGCCTAAAGTCATTCGATCTATGAAGAACCTGCGGCCAAAGTCAAGAATGGACAACTGGTTCCTCCATTACGATAATGCCCCAGCTCACTGCTCATTAAAGCCTGCACCGAATATTTGACCACGGCAGGATTGAAACTTCTCGAGCACCCTTCCTACAGTCCAGATCTTGCTCTCTGTGACTTTGCACTGTTCCCGTATGTGAAAATGAAGCTAAAAGGGAGGAGGTTTTCCAGTGATGAGGACCTTCTGCGGACTTGGTACAACGAGTGTGCTTTACTCCCTAGTGAAACTTGGCAGAACTGGTATAAAGATTGGTTTCGGAGAATGAGGAGGTGTATTGAGAGTAGAGGAAATTACTTTGAAATTAAATAAACAAAGCTGTATTGCAAAACTTTCCTAGTACCCTTTGTAGTAGTAGCAAATTTAAAAAAAAGCTACTATTCTAGATACATTTAGTGTACTTTTGTAATTCAATGCTTTCATATAATTGGGGAGATAATTTATCAAATTCATGAACTAGGTGGCATTTCTATTTTCTTTATTTAGTGACTCTGGCGTGACGAATTGATGGAGAGAATTCATCAAATTCGACACCATCGAGGTGAAATGTTTAATCTCTTAATTATTACGCATTATTTCAAGTACATTTAATTACAGATGAGCAGCAATCGAAGGTATTATTAATCGATTTGAACGTTAAAGAATCCACCAACCGAAAAGTTAACCAGCCAACAAATATTTATTAGACGGACGAAATTACTTATTCAACAATTTATAGAGCATTATTATATATCATAAAAAATTGTGGTGTGTTGAGAGTTAAGCACCTGATATACAGACGGTATAGCGTGGCTGATGGTTATTTGCTTCTCTCTTGGTCTGTCAAGCGAAACACCCTCTTCTTAATAGAAACAAAGTATTTAAGTCAATTGGAACAGGATATTTAACAACAGGTACTTTCCATTAGAAATGCAGTTAATGCCTTGATAAACAATAGGTTAAAAAAGCGTTAAGCATAGAGGAGTCGATAATGAGGGTATGGGGGCTAAATGCAATTGCTAAAAGCGCAATATTATATGGAAACATTATTTTGAAATTAGGACGTGTTTTTGCAAATAAATATTTTATTCAGTAAAAAAATTATTATGTATTGTTATGATATGAAAAGGATGGGTTTACTTGAATAGTTTATGAATTAATTACATTATGCACTCATCAAACATGTTAAATGTATGGTGTTTCAAATCTCATATTTGAGAATGTCTCAATAAATGCAATGTACTAAACTTTTAAATGTAATGATATACGAGGGACTACACAAAAATAAGTGGAATGGCAGCGCTGTGAGTGAGGCTTGCCTAACACGCATTCCTGTAGATAGGTGCACGTGACGCAACTTATTCTGCGTTCGGCGCAGTCGGTTTTTTCGCCGAATAATAATCTCCGAAATTTATTTTTTTTTAATTTCAAGTGGAAAAATATATATAATCTATGTTTAATTTTGGCTCATTGGTATTACGGTTTAAAATTCGTTTATCAACAAAGATTTTAGAAAATAAATTTATTTACTTTTATGTTGCGATAGTTTGAGTTTAATTGATGTGTAATTGAACAAAAAAGAGATTTGTTTTTTTGTCTAAATCTAAAGGGTGTTTCAAATTTTTCGGTCTTTTTAAAGAATAAATAAAACACATAATTTGCATTCACTTTCAAAAGTATCAGTTATGACATTCATATGCGAAAAATAATATCTGCTAAATGGCCTCCTCTTGCAGCTCCACAGACGTCCACTCTTTTGTTAAAATTTTCAATGACATTTTGACATAATCGAGGCTCTATCTTACCAATGACATGAATAATTTCATCTTTCAAAGCAGGAATTGATTGCAGATTGTTTTTATAAACTTAATTTTTCACATAATCCCAAAGAAAATAGCCTAACGATGTCAAATCAAACGATCTTGGTGGCCAATTAACATCACCTTTTCTTGAGATTACACGTCCAGGGAATTTTTCTCTCAATAAATCAAGTGATTCGTGTACAAAGTGAGGTGTAGCGCCATCCTGTTGAAACCACATATCCTCTAGATCAATATTCATTAATTCATGCCACAAAAATTTGGTTGTCATCCGAGGATATCGATCACCATTGACAGTTACAGCTTCACCAGCAGTATTTTCAAAGAAGTAAGGTCCAATTACACCACCTGACCATAATGCACACCAAACAGTAACTCGTTCAGGATGCATAGGTTTTTCATGAATAATTCGTGGATTTTCCTCACCCCAGATACGGCAATTTAGTTTACTAACATAGCCACCAAGTTCAAAATGTGCCTCATCGGAAAACATTATTTTTTGAGAAAAATCAGCTGGTTGTTCATTGTTGAAATTGACAAATGAACGACGTTTTAAATGATCTAATGGCTTCAGTCTGTATTATTTGAACCTTATATGCCGTCATAGCTAAATCCTTGTGTAAAATACGCCATGTTTTTGATCCACTAAGTCCAAGTTGTTGTGAACGTCGTCTAATGGACATTTCAGGATTTTCAGCGACACTTTCACGAACCAAACCAATATTTTCTTGTGAACGACCACTACGACTGTATTTTCACTTTTTTGATCTTTCACGGAACCGGTCAATAGTGCTCTCAGATGGACGATTATGTAAATCATAAAATTCACGTAATTTTCTAAAAACTCATTTCACAGAACGCAGATTTTCATAAAATAATTCAACAATTTGAACGCGTTGTTGTACCGTGTACGAAGCCATTTATATAAATGTCATACATTACACTTTTTAAATGTCCACATACCCAGACAAATTCAGTGCGCCATCAATATTTTATTTATTCTTAAAAAAACCGCGCAATTTGAAACACCCTTTACATATGAACCATCATCACATCCACCGAGTCTTAGCCGTACCCAATACCTTGCAGACGGTGTATCATTGTTTTCTTAAGAAATATACAAAGATATTGAGTATAATACTATAAAAATATATAAATACTTAACAATAAGTAATCTTTGTACAAGTAAGTATAATATTTTATTTATATTTATTACATTTATAAAAAGAAATTTATTATATACCACCATCACTTAAACAACGAAAGCATGACTCACTTTCTTATATTCATTTATATCATAATAATACATATGTAGGTATAATCGTATGCATTTGATATATTTAAATGCATATAAAATTTTTAAACTTCATTAATTTTTTTTCTTTAAAAATCGAATTTGAGGCACTAACAAATGACACCGTGTTTTAACTAAGAAAATGGATTCATCCTGCACTTTAGAGTAGTTGCGAGAAAGTTGAATAGACATCGACATAAAAAAAAGCAAAAAAGTGTGAAACATTGTTTTCAATTTTATGGATATCTGTTGTCATTCGCGCTGGAAGTACGCTAACGGTATATCATGTATCATTTAGGCGTACATTTAGCCTGACAATAGAACCGTATTATTGAGGACGATAAATTGTTTTACGAAATGCCATGGTAGTTTCCCGGTGCAAAATTATTAGAACGTACTCACATTATTGCTTTGGTTTTTCGCTAGATGTCGCATAATATTTATTGTGTTTCATACGTTTAAATAAATCGTGGATTCAGGTAATAAATAATATATCTGAGGTATATATACATATGTATATATATATATATATATATATATATATATATATATATATATATATATATGTGTGTGTGTGTGTGTGTGTGTGTGTGTGTTATTAAATTTTATATTATCGCTGAAATTACTCGTAAAAGAATAATACTAGTTTACTTAATATTTTATTTAGCAGAGTTTCAATTCTTTAAGCATTACTCAGAACTACATTGCATACCACAAAATCATTCATTCAATTATACTAATTTTCTTTGGTTGTACCTAATTTATTACTGAACAGATTATATAATTTGGGCAGTACGTCAAATAGGGGAAAAAGTGTTGAATACTTAAATAACACTGTATAAAACTCTTGCTACTAAAATAAATGTATTTATATTTACGTTTTTCAACCTATTAATATTTGCGACCCAATTTTCAATCACAATTCTGATCCCCTCCTCTTTCATACAATAATTTTCTATTGAGATCGTGCTGTAATCGTAATATTATATCGTCATCAAGTCAAAAGTGAAGACAGTGTTGATTTGTTTTTATGATTCGTAAGGCATGGTGCACAAAGAGTTTGTACCGACTAGTCAAACAGTCAATGCTGTATATTATCTTGGTGTTATGATGCGCCTTTCGGTGCGTATTTGTCGTGTGCGCCCTCAATATCGTGAAAATGGTAGCTAGCATTTATTACATGATAATGATCCATCTCATCGCTCGACGCTTATCACTGATTTTCTAACTACAAATGAATGTTTTGATGCCGAGACCACACTAATGACACTATACTACCTTAATTATATTACCACGAAAGTGTAAATTTATTAATATTTGGCAACACCGATCTGCCGCATTGATAAAACCAGAAAAAATAGAGAATCTCTTTCGCTCTTTATATCTACCATATTGAAAATTTTAGCGGCTTCACGAGCAGTTCCGATTTGTCTCGAACATTCTGAAACGTGTGTCGCGATCGCGGTCCATGCGCATCTATAGTTTATAAATACTGCAGCTCGTTCAACTCCAGACGGTCTCAGGCGAGTCGATTATCAATAGTAACACATGGATCAATAAGTCCCGAGACTAACCCATAGATGGCGCTCGTAGTAAACCAGTAACCACGTCTTTCTAGAGTACGCTTGAAACGTGTCAAAATTTTAAGTCGATCGGACCAGAAACAGCTGAGTTATCGAGGTTGGAGTAAAGTCGTTTTGTAGTTTGTTTAAACAATGGAAAAAACCGAGTTTCGTGTTCTGATAAAACATTGTTTTTTAATGGGTAAAAACACCACGAAGCAAAACAATGGATTGAAAAATGTTACCCGGACTTTTGTCCATCAAAAGCAACGATTTGTCGGTGGTTTGCCGAGTTTAAACGTGGTCGTACCGACACAAATGACGCGGAACGCTCGGGTAGACCTGTGGAAGCCGTTACAAAAATGTTCAAAAATTATAATGAAAGATCGTAAAGTGAAGCTTTGAGATTGCTGAGATGACACAGATATCATATGGAAGTGTATTTACTATCCTTCATGAAAAATTGAGCATGAAAAAGGTTTTTTCCATTGGGTGAAGCGATTGCTCTCGATGGAACAAAAACAGCAACGATATGATTCAGAAAGCTGTTTATCGCTATTTAATTCGCAACAAAAAAGATTTCTTGCGTCGTTCGTGACCATGGACGAAACATGGATATATCACTACACTCCAGAGTCGAAGCGGCAATCATCTGAGTGGCGCACAGCTGGCGAAAGCCGTCCGAAACGTCCGAAAACGCAGCAGTCAGCTGGCAAAGTCCTGGCGTCAGTTTTTTGGGATACACATGGCGTGATTTTCATTGACTACCTCGAAAAAGGTAAATCGATCAACAGTGATTATTATATTGACTTACTGGTGCTTTTGAAGGAGGAAATCGCAAAAAAACGACCGCACATGCAGAGAAAAAATATCCTTTTTCACCAAGACAATGCACCCTGCCACAAGTCGATGAAAACAATGGCAAAATTGAACGAATTGGGTTTTGATCTGCTTCCCCACCCCCCCATATTCGCCAGATTTAGCTCCCAGTGACTACTGGCTCTTTGCTGATCTTAAAAAAATGCTCCAGGGAAAAAGATTTGGCTCAAATGAGGAGGTCATCGCTGAAACTGAAGCTTATTTTGAAGCGAAAGATAAATTTTTTTATAAACATGGTATTGAAAAATTGGAAAAGCGTTGGAACCATTGTATCACCCTAAAAGGTGATTATGTTGATGAATAAAAAAAAATTTTGCAAAAAAAAAGTTGTTTTCATTGTTAGTCTCGGGACTTATTGATCCATGTGTTATATGTTGTAATTTACGTTTTGACTGAATACAGAATATACAGAATTATGGATAAATTTCTAAGTGGACGTAGGTGAGAATCAGGCGATAGTGAAGCATCAACAAATACAGAGACAAGCGTTGTTTCGTAAATAAATTCAAGAAAATATTGTAAAGATACTTGAATTTTTGGGTTTACCAGCACTGAAATAACGGAAAACGAGAAGCCCCCTCTTTTGCTCAAAAATCTTGACAGCAGATAGTGTGAAACCTAATAAAATTAAACGAAATTCATAGTGAGGGGTTAACAAACCCCGAAAATTTTTCGAATCAAAAATAAAATCATATGAAGTGCAAAAATCGTTTTTCAAAACAGCTTTTTCTGTTAATGAAAAACCTTTACTTGCTCTTATAAAGTTTCATATAAAATAGCCAGATGTAAAAAGCCTTACACCATTGGTGAAGAGCTAATTCTGCCAGCTGCAATTGATATAATAGAAACTATTCTCTGTATTCAAGTAATTGTGGATGAATATAATCATCCGGCCGTTGGCGATCTTCGAGAATTTCCCGCTTGGAGAAAAGATCATAGGACCCACCCACCAACGAAGGCATGTCTTTCATTAGCGTCATTTGCATGTATACGTTCTGATTGGGATGTGTTTCTTTAGGTTTCATTTTCGTTTTTGTCCTCTGTTTCTTTTTTCGTAGCCCTTTTGAATACCCGGCGTCACCGTGTGCGTATATTGTCTGCCGGCTTCTCCGCCTATGTCTGACCCGTTATCTGCCTCGCCACGACAAGAAACTACATTTGGACATAATTTTGTCAAACAATTGCAGTCCGTAATCTCTATCAAACGATACCCTTGCCAATCGAATTGGTGATATAGCTGATGATATAGAACATCAACTTTTCGGGAAGTTGCGTGACAAATTGAACTGAATCTTCAACTCCAAGAAGTAAACGCACGTATCTTGGATAGGAGCGATGAATTTAATGCTTTTTGTAGAAAAAAGAATTATAGAACAAAAATATAAAGCAAGAAAACCTAGAAATGTTTGTGAATTTGAATGAATTTGTTAAAACAAGGCCGAAGAACAACACATTAAAGGTATGCCTATGTAACCATTGAAAATCATTTAGTTGCGCTGTTGTCATCATCAGCAGATTATAAATCACAGTGTCACACCTGGATCCGCGGTTAAACTCGCACAAAATACTACCGCACAACTTTCCTCGATAACCGCCAAATCCACAGTGATTTAGTTTAGTGATTTATTTCAAGCAATTTAATTCTAATCTTAAAACTAAACTTATTCAAATTTTTTGTTAATTTCAAATGTAACACGTACATTTCTAATTTTAATCTACTTCTTTTATAATACAGGTAGTTATTATTACTTTTAACCATTTCATTTTCGCATATGAACTTTATCATCCCTTCGCTAATTAGAACTTTTTTATTAAAGTAAAAATGACGTCGAATTGCAATTTCAATTGTGCGAGTAATACGAGAATTAACAAAAAATTTGAATAGGTATGCTTTAATTTCCATTAACAAAACTGAGACACGAAAGAGGATTAAATTTTATTAAAACCATTGCGCGATTCAATGGTTTCGATTCGGAAATAATCAGTAGACTAATAAGGAAAGCTAACTCAAAGGAAATAATCCAGGATATCACTTGTTTGTCACCTCAAAATAATCTAGACAAATGGTTACCATTTCAACCAGTTAAAAAAAATTGAAATAGAGCTTTAAAAGAATGCAGATTTCAAGTTACGTTTTAGTCCATTAAATTCCTTTCAGGAAAGGCGGAAGACAAAATCTAGTTAAATTAGAAATCGGGGATTTACGAAGCAAAATGCCGTAATTGTAATAAACATTACATCGGTCAAACTAAACCCTCGTAGGAACACGGTATAAAAGCATATCTTGCACATCAAATTTAATCGACCTTTGAAAGCCAGTTTAGCGAAACACGTGCTAGAAAATAATTATAGTATAACCGCAGATTGTATACATTTAATCGAAAATATAAATAATTACTGTGAATTGGACAGTTACGAGAGGATATTTATTGCGAAAAGTAAATACCATGTGTTAAACATAGATAATGGTCCGTAAACATATTCCTGTCTCTTTGAGTTCCTGGAAGATACAACCGTTAAAAAAAGGCCTATAAGTGAATGCAGAGGTGTACTTCAATATATGTGTTAGTTTTAAGATTAATTTTACGCATTAAATTATGTGAAATCAATTAGCGTGTATTTGGTGGTTAGTGGGAAAAGTTGCACGGTATTATTCTGTGCGAGTTTTACCGCGAACCCGACACTGCTGATGATGACAACTTAGTTGTTGAAATACGTATACAGGATACGAACAATGATGTTGCAAGGGGTTTTATTTACCTTCTTTGATTAACTACGTTAACCAAAGTCTGCATTCAAATTTAATATCTTCTACCTTATCAAAAATGCAAAAGAAAAATATTATTATTTATTGCTCTTATAACTTCGCTTTTAATGGTTTTATGTTAATGTATTTCAGTTGTTTTAATTTATATTACAAATGCCGTCACATCTGTTTTCATAGTTATCTCTATAAATGTCAATTAAACGTAAATACAGAAAATAACAATGTATGGTGTGATTAAACTTGTTGGTTATAGTTGCTGTGTGTTTAAAGGTGTAGTTCTACTAAAAGCATCTACGAAATATTACTAAAATTGTAATTAAATTACTCCGAGACTACCCATTTAACCATGCTCTGTACGATGCATAAAGATTTAAAGTCATCATCGCTTCATTATTCCAATATCATTACGATTATGTATGTATATAGTTCGGAATGCAGAAAGTGATAAACGGGGAGCAGTGCAGTGCGCGGAGAACATAGATACTAGCAGACTAAGTGTGCAATTGTTGAATGTAATGAGGTGGCGAGGGGAGACACGCTCTGGTGGCTCGTGGGGAGCAATGCCTCCTGAAGATGACTATCGACCGTCTTAGAGCGCACGCACCGCTAGCAGAGCGTCTTATCCGCCGTGTTTCTACCGGAAGTGATCGAAAACAGGTGCTCGACAAACTACGATCTCTCTTACTCACTCGTCCGCTCACTTATCTTATGCACATACTTACACATCCGATATAACCGTGAATGTGTATGCGGTGATCTCAATGTTCAAGCAGAAGAGTAACCTAGGTATTTGGAAAATTACGCTTGCAAAGATTTTTTTTCCTGCACATATTGTATATGTACAGTGCCGCTCGTAGAAGTATGGACGCACATGTTTAACAAATTTCATAAGAAAATCTATTTAAAACAATTACATAAATAAAATAAGTTGTGAAAATTTATTTAAATATTTTATTCACCAAAGCAAAGGCGTTTGAGTTAATATAAGGCGAATTATTCGCAATATTATTTCTAGTAGTTTTCAGAAAGTCTTGTGAAATATTTTTCCAATTTTTTTGTCGTCTAATCCGTTGTTCTTTTGATATCAGATGTTTCTATTTTGATTGACAACGTAAATTCTTAATCGGATTAATTTTTACGGTTCGATTTCCACCTTCCGCATATTTTACTTCATTTTTTAAAACCCTGTATAGTCTCTATATTTAGTTATTTATGTATGTTCAAATGTCATTTGCATAACGTTTTATTTCAATTTAGTTTCGTCAAATGCCGCGTTAGTATATTCTCATATATTCGTTATCTCACCGCAAATATTGCATTTAATTTATTCGTATTTTATGTTAACTTTCCATTCAACTCAATAGAGTCTTTTACGTAAGCCACAAAAAGCGAGTCTTATCATGTTCGGAGCTTTTATAATGTTATATGCGATGTGGTGAGTCACACTCGATATCCGTCTCACTCTTGCTACACCGATAGATGAGCTGCAGATGTGCGTGGTTACTCTCTGTCTATGTGAGAATCGGACTAACACCAGTTATTTTCTCTACACCCGTCTTCCTTGGCCGCGCATTTGGCGTTGACTGCGTGTGATAGGTTTGATTAGGTATTGAACTTCCAAATTGGGCAGTCGCATTATCTTCCCGCCAAGTAGGGACTCCTTAATTAGAAGAATAGAAAAAAGTGACACTGTATTCAAGAAATTGTGGATGAATATAATCATCCGGCCGTTGTAGATCTTGGAGAATTTTTCACTTGGAGAAAAGATCATAGAACCTATCCACCAACGAAGGTATGTCTTTCATTAGCGTCATTTGCATGTACATGTTCTAATTCAGACATGTTCTTTTCTTAATTTTTGTTCTCTCTTTCTTTCTACGTACGTTCTTTGGGTGTCCGGTGTCACCGTGCGCGTATATCATCCCGCCGGCTTCTCCGCCTATGTTTGAACCGATGCCTGCCTAATGACGACAAGAATTTTTCGGTGTTCGAAGTATAAAGGACGGTAGGGTTAGATCGAGTTATTTAAAATTATTACTTAGCTCACACGATTTTCTTTTATCTATCATTGAATTATCAGTAATTAAGGTATACGATGGCTATACACAACCAATAGTTTTTGTTTCTTTCTTTTACGCATCATAAATTTAAATAATATTCAGATAGCAATCTTGTTTGTATCATTGGGACATCCATTAAATACCGGGAGATTTGTAATACACCGTGCGCAATTTCTCTGAAACATGTTGAGATTATCTTTTAATGTTCACGCCATTTATGTTGAAATTTAAGTAACACCACTTAAGACTGTATGATTACTGTTAACTATATATATATATATATATATATATATATATATATATATATATATATATAAGGGAAACAATTTGTTGAAACACTTACGTTATCTGACTTTAACACTACAATTCCGCATACGAACTTTTTCTCTTGGTTTCAATAAACGTTGCTTGTTATATCCACGGTGTTTTCTTAGTATCATCCAATTAAGAACCCGTGGTGCTGGGGCAATGTAACATAATATTTTGACTTTAATATTGCATAATATATGCTATACTTTGACTACAATTTTAAGGTAGAGTTCATTCCTATATTCGCGAAAAATAAATAAAATGAGTTCTGAGTATCACAAAAAAATTCATGAAGTTGGGGTGTTTATTTCTCAAATTTAATCACTAAGCAATTGCATAAATTTATTTGTAAAACAAATGGTAGTGCAAAATCTGGTACGTAGACTTCTGCGGTCATGGTCCATACTATCTTCTTCTGGGCTTCCAGGCTGGAACCGCGGCTGAAACTGTTTCAGTACAGTAGTTTAGCCCTGAAGATGTCCCATACAAATGGGTACGAAACGTCGGCAGATATACAAGTGACGCGGAAGTCCAGAAGCAGATAGCTAATCCATCGATGTCTGGATTAATTCCACTGATACAAAGACGTAAAGAATTTTCCAAATTATCGTCAGTCAGCCTTGTACGATATTTTGATTTGTTAACTTTCATCATTGAAAAGAACTGTTCGCATTTGTAAGTACTGCCAAGCGCACAAATCAATCTTCTTGCGAATTTTCGAAGCTGCGGAAAATGGTCTTCTTCGAGGTATTTTTTGTAGAAATCGCACAACTCCACGTCTTCAACTTTAGATTTTAGGAGTGAATTTTCTTTAGTAAGTAGTGTAATATTTTTTTTAATTGGGTTTTTCAAAATGTCTCGCGGGTCGGATCAAATCTTACAGCGGGCTGGGTCCGGCCCGCGGGTCTGTTGTTCCCCACATATGTATTATAGGATACACTGGAAAACAGTGCATACAGATGATGATGGTTAAATCAAATTGTTCTGACTCTTTTTTGTGATTGTTCTAATATGTACTTCACCACCAGTTAAATTAATTTGATCAATAAGGTTGATATATAACCCCTTTCCACATTAACTTTTGTAAATTCTGTATACGCATTTCGACAACCAAGTTGTCATCATCAACAGATAATTTCAAAGTGTCGCACCTGGTAAAACACGGCGAAAAACAACCGCACGAAAATCAAACTCCGTACGCGATCCACACCGTTCAAAACCAAGATGTACACTGTGTTTGTTTCATGTACATCTTGGTTTTGAACGGTGTGGATCGCGTACGGAGTTTGATTTTCGTGCGGTTGTTTTTCGCCGTGTTTTACCAGGTGCGACACTTTGAAATTATTTGCTGATGATGACAACTTGGTTGTCGAAATGCGTATACAGAATTTACTAAAGTTAATGTGGAAAGGGATTATATATCAACCTTATTCATCAAGTCAATCAACCACAGGCTCCATCAAATTCAACTACCAGTTAAATTAATTTAAAAAAGAATTGTTACTGTCATAATAGTAACACAATGTATTGAATAGTGCTCGAATATTTTGTACTTCGTTGTCAAATGTTTCGACGTTATGTTTCAATTAGATTTACAAGCGTTTTTTTTTTGTACAACATATTAATCGATTAAACTTAAAAATTACGTTGTATTAAAATTTTTCATACAAGTCGGACACTATTATTTTGCGGTCTAATAACTTTGCCATTTTTAGCATGACGAAACAAAATATCCAAATATTCAAAAGAGTTCAATGAAACCACACTCTATATTAAATAGACTGTTAAAAGACAGCGAGGAAAACAGTTATTAAATGTTTACAGAAACAGTTGCTTGCTGTTTTCGCATTATTCACTCACTGCAAAGTAGGTATCAAATGTGCGATCATCAAAATCTGAATTGTAATCCTGCTTAGATTTATTATAACGTATTTAGTCGTTTTAGAATTATATAGTCGATAACGGGTATGAAAAGTAAAAAAATTTCGCATCTTATAGATTATATAAACACACATACTTAATAATACGAATTAAAATGGTCGGTATGCCATAAATCTATAATGTTTTGTAACAGGCTTGCGGTAAACGCGGAATCCATCGTCGACATTAAGTGTTATTAGCTACAATAGGTTATTATCATGCGTGGTTGGCAGTGTCTGTTACATTGATAATGCTCGGACATTGCTTGTCATTAAAATGGTGAAATGGAAGTATGAGTTAATTGTGCTACTTGCCAATTGCTATTAAAATAATCTCTAAGGAATTTTATAAGATATTAAAGGTTTGCAAAAATTGCTAAATCGATAGAAGTACGAGAACATACAATTATGGCTTGAAAAAATATTGCGTTTTATGATTTTATTAATAAAAGCGTGTGTGAACAGTATCTGGTAATTAAATTTATCTAGGTCTCAGATATGATGAATAATATATTTTAAATACATATTATTGTGCTCTCTCTGAAAGATAAATGTACATATTTCTTAAACACACAGCTTACAATATATGCGAGGGTGGTCTGAAAAGTTTCCGACCTAACAAAGATACAAGATATTTTTTCTTAAAATTTATATTTATTTTTCTACATAGTCTCCTTGTAACTCTATACACTTCTCTCAGCGATGCTCTCATCTGTTTAACCCGTCCAAATGGTACTCGGCGTTTTTCTCTGCAAAATAATTGTTCACGAAGGTAATTGCCGCCTCATTTGACAAAAATCTCTGTCCTCCGAGCGCAATTTTTAGATGGGGGAACAAAAAGAAGCCGCTTAGAGCTAGATCTGGTGAGTAAGGCAGATGGTCAAGCAGTTCAAACCGTAGTTCGTGGATTTTCGCCATGGTGTGAGACGACGCGTTGTCTTGGTGGAACAGGATTTTCTTTTTCTGCAAATGTGGCCGTTTTTCCACAATTTCGGCCTTCAGCTTGTCAAGTAATGATGCGTAGTATGCTCCTGCAATAGTTTTTCCCTTTTGAAGATAATCGATTAAGATAATTCCATGACTATCTCAAAAAACAGTCGCCATCACTTTCCCAGCCGAAAACAGTTTTTACTTTTTTTGGAGCCGGTTCCCCCTTTGCAGTCCACCGTTCTGATTGTATTTTTGTTTCGAGCGTATTATGATGTATCCAAGTTTCTTCTACAGTAATTTATCAGCGCCAAAACTTGGATTTATTGCGTTAGCAAACGCGGCACCCAACGCGCGGACAGCTTTCTCATGCCTAAATCTTGATTTAAAATGTGACAAACGTTCTTTGGACATATTCATAGGTTTTGCTATCTCGCTCACTTTAATTCGACGGTTGTTTAGCACCAGTTGGTGAACTTTAGCGATGTTATCGTCAGTAGTTGCAGTTTTTGGACATCCCGGACGTTAATCGCCTCCCAAGCTCTTACGGTCACGTTTAAATTCCGCTGCCCAAAATTTCACTGTGGTAATTGTTAGAATCCTCGAAGAGTGTCTTCATTTTGGCTTCCAGGTTGGAAGAGTGTGTTTGTGATAACGTATATTTATCGTTTTTAGTTTAGTGTCTTGTTCGTCTTGCCATAGGCAAAACGAAAGATACTACAAACAGTCAAAAAATTAGAATTTAAGCTTTATTAGGGACTGGTTTGCATTCACAAAGAGAAATTGCTAGAAAAGTAAAATTCTCAGGTCGAATAGTGACATGAATTGCAACACCTATCAAAGAAAATTGACTGTCAACATCAAACGGTCGACAACATTGTCACGGGCCACGCAAAACCACCCATAGGAAGTACAGAAAAATTATTAACATTGATTTGAAAAATAGACAAGTTTCCATCAGAGAGTTGTTATATTTTCTGCAGTCATTTAATATAAAGATATCGAAGCAGACCTTGTGAATTTAATTATACGACTGCTGAATTTAAGTGACACTGTGGTGAGAAAAAACAGTGTTTAACAGTAACATTGAAGAAAAACCGTCTATAATAGGCCAAGACGCATCAACATTTTACTGTTCTATTTCTGAGAATGGAGAAAGATCTTTGTAAAGGAGTATATGACGAACATTTTTACTTTGTCGAAGGGACAATGAACTAATATACACGTTAAAAGGTCCTCACTGGCTATTACAATCTGATCTTTTATAAAAATCAATAAGCAATTGCATTAATTTGCTTTGTGTTCTGATTATTTAACTACACTAAACTTATTGTGTAGCACATCTTGCACAATACATTAGTTGAAAAGGTTTCGTCTTCTTGAGTCTTTTTCTCAGCTTTGCGTTGTCTAGGAGCTGGGTAGTCGAGACTTTCACATGGCTGATTGTACATGGATACTGGCAAATTTGGTGGTGGTTTGGTTAACAATATCCATTTGAAGATTTTGATGGATATCTCTATTTCGACAGTGCCAAGGTGCATCTTTATTCTGGAAACGCTGTATTACTTTGATGTTGCTTTTACTGGTACAACTCCAGAGTTGAATGCCATAGGTCCAAACTGGTTTTATTACTTGCTTTTATATAAGCATTTTATTATATGTAGACAGCTTGTTTCTTCCAAGTAGCAAATACATTTTCTTCAATTTAATTCCCAGCTGTTTACATTTCTTTTAAATATGAACTCTCCGGCAGAGTCTAGCATTTAAGGTCATTCCCAAATATTTAGCTGTCAGCATAGAGGATCCTGGTGTCATTGATTCTAATAGCTGTTTCTGTTTCTTAGAAAGTCTCTATGTACAAACTTGCATTCATGTAGTTTAATATGCCAAGTTTTAGTTCAGATGTTGAATAAAATATGTAAGCAACAAGATGCTAATTCTGAATTAAAAAAAATCAGAGCAGAGGTTTTGCATGATAGTGTATTAGGCCCAGTAATCTATCTATTATATACCAGTAATATCACAAAACTCGAACATAAAATAATAGCAACATTTGCCAATGATATCGCAGTCATTGTTGCCGGAAGAGATCATAAAGAGTCTGCAGAAAAATTACAAACCTATGTTATATCAATAAAAGATATATGCGATATTATGTCCCATCCAAGTGCTTTCAACTCTTCCTTGACCAGTTTTAGTGCATGAGACGCCGCTTTATCGTGCTGTAAAGTCGCTTTACAGTGTCTTCGGGTCCATTCTGGACGTTTTTCTATCAATGCATCGTTTAAATTGATAGTTTGTTGACGGTAGCCAGATTTCAACAGTTCGTAATACATCATGCTGCTCTGGTCCCACCAAACACAGAGCATTGCCTTGCGATCAAAACGATTTGGCCTTGGAATCGATGGGCCGGCTTTGTTAGGTGATAACCATGGTTTTTTGTGCTTAGGGTTTTCGAAATAAATCCATTTTTCATTACCCGTTATTATTAGATGCAGAAATTACTTCCGATCATAGTTTTGAAGCAGCATTTCACAGACGATTTTTTGATTTTCTATTTCCCCATCTTTTGGATTTTTCCCATTCCTCGTAATCGGTCGCTAATCGTTTCTTAGGCCATATTTAACGCTTCTGCCAAATGTTTTTGAGTTTGGGCTGGGTTTTCATCCAATAACTCCTGCGGTTTCTCATCTTTAAACTTTTCGGTCTACCAGAATGTTCTTTGTCTTGCACATCGAAATCACCACTTTCGAATTGTCGAAACCACGCCTCACATGTTTTTGTGAGCATGCTCACTGTTACTGCTAGCAAATGATGACTTTTAGTGGCTTTTTTCTTTTGATTAAATAAGAAAAGCAACGCGTGCTGCAAATACACATTTTCAGGCACGATTCTGGACATTTTCAAAGAGGTATAAATCTATGACAGTGTTACTTTCCCAAAATATAACATGTATGGCTTTGAAGTTTGATGTCAGTAGAATAAAATGACATATACGTCAAATCATTACATTGTATACTTAAGCCTAGCGACATCTGTTAGAAAAACCGGTAATGATTTTCCGGTACACACGTGTTATATTAAACGTTTTGGGTTTAATGGCAAAAAAGGAAAACTGATAATACCAATAATATAAAAGAATTAATAAATAGATGATACTACACACAGCATAGGTAATTTATAAAAATAATTATATCCAAATTTAGCGACAAAATAATGTAGTGATTTATTCGGAAACTTTTACAGTGTAAATGTGGCTTTTTCATCTACTCTTCCTAGTTTAAAAGTAGACTATAGTAACTTCGCACTTAATACATTAGACCGGACCATTTTTTGAGGTTATCTGGTCTACTACTCTACCATATCCTTTTCTCCACTCAAACGTACGTGTAATTATCTTAATATTTATAAATTTGTAAAGTTAATATGCTGTTCTAAACTTCAATCACCACTTCTTCCGTCAAAATGCAGACGCATCTGTTGCTTGGCTCACTGATAACAGTTTAGTTCTTTTTACCATCTTGAAATTAACGCTTGCGCTGCTTTTAAAAAAAAATTGTATCATTTTGATGGCGATAATATTATAGCATGTAAATTAAAATTAATTATCTTTATTGTGATTTTCGAACGAATACTTCTTGAACATTAAGGAAATTAATTGCTTTCAATTACTGAATGTTAGCAACATATTGTAGATATATGTATGTATGTACAACCGGTCCTTATACAACACATGTTTTATGGTATAAACGGTGAACACGTCGACATCCTTCAATAGATTCGTAATTCTTAAGTCTAGATAAACATACGACTAGTGCAGGTTAACCCAGAAGAATTCGGTAGAGGATAAAATAACAGGAAATGATGTAAGCTAAAATAGTACATCCTACAAAGTTTTATTTTAATCAAAATTAACAAGACAAATTCGTTGTTTTTAATAGATTAAATATTTGCAATAAGTTACAGGTAATTTACTTTAATAATAACAATATTTGCTTATAGTCTAACAAGTATAAATCCAGAAGGATGTTAAAGTGGGAATAATATAAAAAAATATGAAATATGATAATGGGTGATTCATTTTGATGTATTTTTGTCAATAGTGATTTTTTGACAAATAAAGCATGAGTCGTGTCAAACTTTCACGTTATTTTAATTAAGTATTGTGTGACATTTTATTATGGAAAGACTCAGCCCGGTACAGCGTCTAAAAATTATTCAGTTGTATTACGAAAATCAGCGCTCCACGAGAAGTATGTTGCGTGGGTTTAGAGCAACTTATGGTCTACATAATCGGCCTACCGAACACAATTTGCTATACCAGCGAAAAATTTGAAACGCAATTTTCATTATTGGATAACACGCGATCAAATAAACCACATCCAGGATGTAGTGAAGAAAATGTAGAGATGGTAGCTAAGAGTTTACGCGATGACCGTGATGAATCGATTCGACGTAGATCTCAACAGCTCGGCATGTCGTATGCCTAAACTTGGCGTATTTAACATAAGGATCTTGGTTTAAAAGCATACAAAGTTCAACTTGTTCAAGAACTGAAAGCGGCTGACCTTTCGAATCGTCACTGTTTCAGTTTTTGGCCTCTTAAAAGTCTTGAAGAACATCCACTGTTTTCGATCAAAATTTGTTCAGCGATGAGGCTCATTTCTGTCTTAATTGCTACGTCCATAAGCACAATTACCACATTTGGAGTAAAGAGCGACCCGAAGAGGTTCAAGAGCTGCCATTGCATCTAGACAAAACCACGATTTGGTGTGGTTTATGAGCAAGTAGAATCATCGGTCCATATTTCTTCATAAATGAAAACGCCTGCAACGTAACTGTGAATGGTGGCCGTTATCGCGCCACGATAATGGACTATTTGCTGCATAAAATTGAAGCCATTAATTTCGACGACATTTGGTTTCAATAAGACAGCGCTGCTTGCCACATAGCCTGTGATAACATGACTTTATTGCGAGAACAAATTCGTGAACGTAATGGACCTGTCCAACAGCCGCCTAGATTATGTGATATCACACCTTTAGACTTTTTCCTTTGGGGCTATGTAAAGTCCAAATTCTACATGGATAAGCCAGACACGATCGAGCAATTGGAAGCCAACATTACTCGGGTTATTCGCGAAATTAAAAATAAGTGTCAAGAATGGTTTTTTGTATGATAAAAAAGAATACTCGATAAAATTGAAGTTATTATTTTTTTTATTTTTGGAAAAAATACTTCCAAATGAATCACCTCTTATATACACACAAGAGTGATTCAAAAAGTAAAAAAAGTTTGTTTCTCTAGAGATTTTTATTTAAAATAACAAAACAAAACTTATTTTACAACACATTTGGTACCTTTGATATTTCTCTACGTAATCGTTGCTCAAATTCAAACATTTGCCGTAGCGTTTCACTAACTTTTTTATGTCTTCTGTATCAGTTGCCACAAAGTTTTTGAACGAGTCACATACGCCCTCTGTTTTGAAGGTAAATTTTAATGGAACTGGTAGATTGAATTAATCAAAAAAGATAAATAAAATCCATTGTACTGGAGTAATCTCAAGAAACAGCGATGTTGATTGGCCACCAAGATTATGTGATTTGACACCGTTAGACTATTTTCTTTGGGGTTATGTGAAAAGTCAGGCTTATAAAAATAATCGACAATCAATTCCTGCTTTGAAAGATGAAATTATTCGTGTCATTGGTGAGATAGAGTCTCAATTATGTCAAAATGTCATTGAAAATTTTAACAAAAGAGTGGACGTCTGTGGAGCTGCAAGAGGAGGCCATTTGGCAGATATTATTTTTCGCATATAAATGTCATAACTGATACTTCAATTACCAATAAAATGTTTTTGAAAGTGAATGCAAATTACATGTTTTATTTTTTCTTTAAAAAAAACCGCGAAATTTGAAACACCTTTGTGTTTCATATTTCATAATTTTTTAAAATTATTCCCACTTTAATATCCTTTTGGGATTTATACTTGTTAGATTGTAAGCACGTATTATTATTGTTAAAGTAAATTTCTAATAACTTATTTTCCAAAAATATAAAGCAACCCTCGTAAATCTAAAGCGCAATTCAAGAGCGCCTAGACATGTATCTAACAGCGGCATTATTTAAATACATGTTTACTCGACTTTTTGTGCTATCGCACTTCAAAAAGAAAACATGGCAACAGTCAAGTTCTCTTTCCTTAATTAGAAATGCGAACGGAATAAATAATCATTTCCGCTGGGTGGATATCAGAAGGAAACTACACTAACCTTTGTAGATAGACATAAATTGGTATGAATACATTAAAAATCTTATTGAATTTTTGAAGTATTGTTCGAAGGGGATATGCTTGTAATTTCATAGATTATTTTCTCTCAACTTCCAGAAATAATACACAATTTAATAATTGTAGAAAAACGTGAATAATTTAATGTAACATTTCCTATTAGCTGCACTATGCATTAAGAAACGTTTTCTTATGAAGTAGCATTTACTAGGCTTTTGTGAATTTTGTTAAGAGGTTATTTAAGAGTTCGATTACAATAGGTCAAGCAGGATTTGTTATTTAATAGGTTGCAAATACCAGAATAAAGTTAAGGTCGAATCGAAATCGTTGTGTCTACATCTTGCCCTCACCAATTAAATCTGAGTGTAACATTTCCCACGACTAAATAAGTTATTAATATGTCTATTTGTTCAAGACAGATGCGATGTAGCCTTTATCGAGAGTGGACGTATAAATAAAACTACGTTTTATTTTCGATAAGTAAAGGAAGTAATACTAAAGAAAAAATTAGTGATGAAAAACATAGTGAGACAGTAAATAAAATTAAACATAAATAAATATGTTACCAGCAAATAATTAAAAAAGCGAATTTAAGTTGGTATAAAGAGGCGCCTGATGTGTAGGTACCTAAAATAAAATAAATAGTAAGTAGCAATTTATAAAACGTAGTGAAACACTTACCGTTTCATGTGTCTTCCGCGAAGTCATAACTGGATAGGATCTGTTAAATATTAGAAACATAAGATATGTTCCTACAATTGTTTTAGCAAATCGAGTGTGCTGTGGGGAATAATGTTATTATATGCAGAACATGACCGTTCTATAATATAATAATGTTATATTCGCATAATTGAAATAATATTTGAAACTAAGGAAAACGTGAAACGATTAATTTTTTTGAATGGAGGAAAATCGTGGAGAAAATTGTAATTGGTAATATGTCTTTTATTTGTCTGAAATGGTATTGACATGTCGTTCTTAATACACAGCGTGTTTCGAAAAGAATATACGTATTACAAAGTATTATTTTGTCCAAACTATCGATCGCTGCGCTTCGGCTCGGCTATTGGGGAAACGAATACATAGTCTAGTTTATTTAATAGTCACTAGATGTCGGTTGTCTTCTGTTTTTCTTGGTAACTGTCGTATGTGTAAAAATGGCTACTCCGCAGCAGAAATCATTTTGTGTTCTCTAGTTTGCGAAGTGCAATTCCGTGATTACAGTGCAAAGACGTTTCAGGTTGAGCTACCAAATTGATCCTCCGAATGGGTGGAACATTCGCAGATGGTATTGACAGTTTGTAGATACAGGATGTGTATGTAAAGGAAAGAGTTCTGGCCGCCCTCGAGTTTCTGAATAAAATGTTGCACGTATTCAAACTGCTTCCCAACGTAATCCTTCAAAATCACTCGTCATGCCAGTCGGGAGTTACAACTGCCTATAACAATAATTTGGCGTGTTTTGAGACGTCGGTTGGTTATGAAACCGTACAACTTACAGTTGTTACAAGCTTTGCGTCCTGATGACAAACGAAAAAGTGTGGCATTCTGCAACGAGATTCATGATGCTATTGACACTGATAACACTTTCGCACAACGCATGGTTTTCAGTGATGAAGCGACTTTCCATGTTAGTAGTTTGGTAAACAAACACAATATTCGAATTTGGGGTCTACAGAACCCACATGCAGCCATTGAACATATACGAGATTCGCCTAAAATCAATGTGTTTTGTGCGATATCCCGATCATCTGTTTACGGCCCATTCTTCTTTGATGGAAACACGGTTAACGGTCAGTAGTATCTCGCTATATTACAAAACTGGTTGTTTCCGAGGCTGTACGAAGACAACTTCATTTTTCAACAAGACAGGGCACCCCCTCACTGGAGTCGCCAAGTGCGTGAATATCTGAATGAAACTCTACGCTCCACGGTCACCGGATTTGACATCCTGTGACTTCTTCCTGTGGGGTTTCCCACCACTCCCACAGAACCTGGAAGAGTGGAAGAACAGGATCCGTACTGCCATAACAACAATGACGAACGACATGCTTGCCCGAGTATGGGAGGAATATGAGTATCGATGTGATATTGTTCGTGTCGCTGATGGAGAACATACAAGTTTCATATTCGTATGTCTTAAAATTTAATAAATATATGCATTCGAAATACGTATATTCTTTTTGAAACACCCTGTATTTTCCTTTTTCATTCAAAAATCTACTGGGATCAAAATTTTCGGGTTCCTTCCGTACGTCTTCATTCATATGCACAGCCCGCGGCAGTGGAACAACCATAGCGCCTTTTAGAATCCTGTATCCGACAACGTCCATATCTTCTACTACATGAGGTATCCCGGTTGGCACCACTGTTTATCCCATAATTAGTAATTATATTAATTAGGCAGAATGAACAGAATGCGTTCGGCAAATTTCGAAATGTTTCAAACGTTCGCAATGAACAAAGAAATTCATAGACTTTATTTGTAAAAAAATTGCTGAAAAGTTATAGAAATATGACCAAATATGAAATTTTGAAAAACAAAATACATAAAAAAGTATAAATATTCAACATCTGCAAAATGAATGTAGACTTAAATGTTTTGTCTTTACTTAATTGATGAAGATATGCAAAAAATATTGTACGCATATCATTAACAACGTTTGGAAATCCGCAAATGTGTGTCGGTGGTTGTAACTTTAAGAACGCTTACTCTTCGGTCGCAATAATCATTCTACCAGACAAGCTGTGCGTGCTATAAATGATAAATTCGAGTAATATATATTCACTATTGGATGTTCCTGCACCAGCGAGACAACGCACGGATCGAAGTACTGAAAATACTCCAACACATGAATTGGGAATCTCTCAAACCACATTGTGGCGAATTTTGTATAAAGATCTTGGCTTACACACTTACAAGATCAGATTAACTCAAGAGCTGAAGCCTCTTGGTCGTTTGAAGGGCCGAAACTTCTCGGATTGGGCTCTGCTAAAGTTTGAAGAAAATTCTGAATTTCATCGAAATTGAGATGAAACTAATTTTTGGTTTAATGGTTTTGTTAATAAGCAATACATGCGTTATTGGACAACAACAAACCCACAAGTTCTTCAAGACACTCCATTACAACCACAAAAAGTGACGGTGTGGTGTTGATTCCATGCCGGAAGTGTGACTGGACCATATTTTTTCGTCGATGAAAATGATCGTTATGTTACGGTCAACGGAGTTCGCTATCGTGTCATGTTGGAGGACCATTTTTGGAGAGAATTGGATGGACTTGACATCAGTCATATGTGGTTCCAACAAGATGGTGCCACATGCTACACAGCTGGTCAAATAATTGATCTATTGAAGGGGAAATTCGGTAACCGTGCAATCTCGAGAAATGGTCGGGCCGAGTAACAACCTCGCTCATTTTTATGAGGTTACAGTAAGTCGTTGGTTTGTGCCAACAAGCTAACAACGTTAGAGGAGCTCAGCGACAATATCGAACGCGAAATTGCCATCGTATTGACCGATATGTGTGAAAGAGTGGTGGAAAATTGGCTACAAAGAATCGATCGCTGCAAACGTGCTCGCGGTGGACATATGAACGAGATCGAATTCCACAGTTAAATGTAATATATATATATACTGCACCTGGAATAAACTTGAGCCCAATATCTCAATTATTCTGTGTTTTATTTAAATACAAAATTGTTATGCCCTTATTGAAAGACGCGATACGAAATAAGCATTGGTTATGTAATTCCAGTTCTAGTGATAACTTACTTTTGGACACGCTATATACATTTTCTTGCATAAACACAATGTGTTTGAATAAACCACGTACTGTATAAAGTTGAAGGGGAAATTGTTTAGTTTTCAATTTATATTTTCTTTATGTAGAATGTAAATAACTATTCAAAAATACCAATTTTGGCAAGTATACACCGTATCAAAAGTTAAGTACTCGCCATTGATAACTTCTATATTGTTGGAGCCACGAAGTTGGTTAATTTAGAAATTTAAAGATATTTTGTCTTTGGTTTGGGATTGTGAAAACAGAAAAACAATTGGACGTTCCCTTTCCGAGACATTCATTCTTTTGTTTAATACAATAAGTATCACGCGAAAGAAATCCTGATTTAAAGATTTTTAATATAAATGTATATATTCGTGTCGTAATAAAAGTAATAATAAAACTTTAAAATTTATTAGATAAAAATATAAATTTGTATTGTACACGATACGTTGAGATATTCCTTTTTATTGCTATAACTTTACAAGGGAAAAAACACTTGAATGTTTGAGAAGAGAATAGTTATACAACGAAGTGGAAAGATACTGATACCCGTTTGAAATATGCTAGTCATCTCAATCGACAGAGGAGGAGGTCCATTCTATTTTAAGATAGCCTAATCAATTTTCTGAGACAAATATAATATACTTTTCGTCGTGTAAATTTTGTAAGAGATAGTGTTCTCTGGCTTGGAGCAACGCGAGTATTCGCCTATCGGTACATTTAAGTTCCGTTTCAAAATGGGAGAGGCACAGTTTGCGATGCGCGAAAATATTGTAGAATGTAAAAACCTAAAGAATATCTGCGTACGATTTCGCGGTGTGATTTTATTTATTTACTGTTTTTTGTTGCGTTTTAGGCTAAATTTAAAAATAAATATTTTTCCCATAATAGCATATTTATCCATCTCGAGTGAAAGATTTAGATTCTAATCTCAATCAAGGAGGAGAATTACAGACATTTCACTCAATTGGTATAAAATAATACATCGCCGTTGTTACGTTATTCTATTAATTAAAAGAAGCAAAGAAAACCCTACCACATCAATTTTCATACTTTGTACACGTATTTCGATAACTAGGTTATCATCATCAGCAGTTTATTGATCACTGTGTCGCACCTGGACCCGTGGCAAAGCTCACACATACAAAAATTTGTGGAATGTGTGTGCGTGTGTCACACTGTGATATAAAACGTGGGTAACTCATGTGACACCAGAATCAGTCCTTGGAATGGAGACATTCAACATAACACAAGAAGGTGAAGTAAAAGCAAACAATTTCAGCACGGCAAACAATTAATTCCGAAACATACTGTGACGCCTTAACTAAATTACATTTTGCAATCCAAAGCAAGCGGTGGCATGCTCAGCAAGAGGATTGTTCTATTTAATGACAACGTCTATTCACACGTGATTTGTCAAATCTAAGATCTCATCGCATTATATGGCTGGAAACACCTTGATCACCTTCTGTATAGTCCCGATGTAGCGTCTGCTGATTACCACTTGTTTCTTCAATTAAAAGAGCATCTAGGCCGTCAGCGCCACGACGGTGACTATGACGTGAAAACGGCCATGTTACAGTGGTTTGTACGAGGGAGCGTTTTTATATTCGCGGAATGGGGGACAAGGGGTGGAAATAAAAAAACCAAATTATTTTTCTTTTTCAATATATTCACCTGCAAGACGGATACATTTTTCACATCTTTCAATTAATTTATTTATACCCTCATAAAAAAATGATTTCTCTTTATCTGCAAAATACGCCGAAACTGCCTCCTTGACTTCATCATCGGCAGTAAATTTTTTACCCGGCAGCTCTTTTTTCATTTTCGGAAACAGGTAATAATCATTCGGGGCCAGGTCTGGGCTGTAGGTTGGGTGATTCACAATTTCGAAGCCCACCTTATGCAGGGCAGCTAACGCAACGCGGCTCTTGTGGACGGGCGCGTTGGCGTGCAAAAGCAGAACACCTTTTGTCAATTTTCCCCGTCTTTTCTCTTTAATGGCTTCTTTTAGTCGCTCTAATATTGAAGCATAATATTCTCCGGTTATAGAAACACCTTTATCTTTATAATCAATCAACAATATTCTTTCCGAGTCCCAAAATACCGTTGCCATGACTTTCCCAGCTGATTGTGACACTTTAAATTTCTTGGGAGGTGCTGTGTCCTTTTTATGCCACCGCATGGAGTCTTGTTTGGACTCAGATTCATAATGATGAACCCAAGTTTCGTCTCCAGTAACAATTCCACTCAATACACCATCCTTGTCTTCATTACAGAGGTCCAAAAATGCACGCGAACACTCTACGCGCTGTTGTTTTTGCGGCGGCGTGAGCATTCTCGGCACCCATCTTGCGCTGACCTTAGACATGCCGAGATGATCGTGTAGGATTTTAAAAATTGTTGTATCGGATACTCCAACCATTTCTGCGAGTTGTTTCTTCTTTAGTCGAGCATCTTCGAGTACAATTTGTTCAACTTTTTGGATAAGTGCTGGCGTGGTCACCTCAATGCTCCTGCCCGGCCTCGGGTCGTCTTCAAGGGATTCCCTTCCTTGTTTAAATAAATTATGCCACTTGTACACCATGGTTTTTCCTGGACAAGAATCGCCGTAAACCAATGACATCTCATTCATTATGGTCGCGACTGATTTTCCTTTCCTGGTAAGGAACTTTATAACGGCACGATATTCGATTTTTTCCATATTTCACTTTTCACTCCTGATTATGTTACTTGGTTGACGATAGCTCAAAGACTAACTGTCTAATAACAATGAAACTTCGTATTTATACTAATCATGAGTCGCTGCACAGGCCACGCCCCCAATGCGCCTACTCACCCCTCTACAACCCGCGCATTCCGCGAATATAAAAACGCTCCCTCGTAAATCAGGCGGCAGACCTCTATGAGGATGTTCTTCAGAAGCTGCTTGTACGATATGATAAATGCCTTAATATTGGTGGTAATTATGTTGAAAAGTAGATTAAGGAACCGATTTTCTTATAAAAATAAAATAATTCTGAAAAAATTGCACTTGTGTTCTTTTTATATCAAGGCAGTACTTGTTATTCAATCATACAATATATGTAGATGATGTTACATACCAGACTTCTATAAATTTCTTGTAAAAGGTTTTCCAATAGGAACATAACAATTTCGTCTTTTAATGCGAACCTTTTTGACTTATATTTATAAGTTTGAAGAAAATTTCATCAAGAAAATCATCTTCAGCAATGAAGTTAATTTTTGGCTTAATGGCTTTGTCAATAAGCAAAATATGCGTTATTGGACAATAACAAACCCACACGTGCTTCAAGAGACTCCATTACAACCACAAAAAGTGACTGCATGGTGTGGATTTCATGCTGGAGGTGTGATTGGATCATATTTTTTCTTCGAGGAAAATGACCGTCATGTTACGGTCAATGGAGTTCGCTATCGTGCTATGTTAAAAGACTATTTTTGGCCAAAATTGGAAGAACTTGACATCAGTGATATACGGTTCCAACAAGAGGGTGCCACGTATCACACAGCTGGTTAAATTGATCTATTGAAGGGGAAGTTCGATAACCGTGTAATCTCGAGAAATGATCCGGTCGAATAGCCACATCGCTCATGCGATTCAACGCCGTTGGATTTCTTTTTATGAAGTTACGTTAAGTCGATGGTTTATGCCAACAAGCCAACAACCTTAGAGGAGCTCAGGGACAATATCGAACCCAAAATTGCCAATGTTCCGGCCGATATGTGTGAATGAATGATAGAAAATTGGCTCCAAAGAATCGACTGGTGTAAACGTGCTCGCGGTGGTCATATGAACAAGATCGAAGTCCATAGTCAAATATAACACGTGTACCGCACCTAGAATAAATTTCAGCCCGATATCTCAATTATTCTGTTTTATTTAAATACAAAATTGTTATGTCCTTATTGGAAAACCCGATATAATGCCGGGTAGCACTATTATCAACCCCTAATAACACTTAACTCATCAGTACTCCTAAGTTATGATTGAACAAAAAAAAATCATGACATTTTAGAATACAAAAGACTTCGATCAGTTAATATTTTTGTTAAAAAGATCATAAGAAATAAACGTAAAATTTTCTTAATAATTTTAGGATTTTATAGAAATTCAAGTGTATATTTATGTTGGTATCATTAATATTAACCGTTAAAGAATATTCTTTCATTAAAGTGGAATTATGCCTAAAAAATTGAAAATGTTTTCCTATACGTTATAAGACTCCGATGGAATCATTACTTAATGTCATCGTTTGAAATATTTTAAATTAGGTCGCTTCTTTTTGCTATACCAAGAGTATAGTAAACACGTTTTAAAAATGCTCCAATGTAATTTTAAATTCCTACATGTCTCTCGTTTTTATACACTTTTAATTATTCTATTAAGTGTTTTTGTGTACTAACATGGTACAGTTAAGAATTTACTTTCTCACAGTTGTTTTAGCGCGTAACATTTAAAAACAATAAAAGTATAATCCGAAGACTTCTTTTTCTTGAGATTTAGTTAGAGCAGAGTCGCACACCAACAGTTAATAACTAACTGTCTAGTTGTTTGGTTTCTTTGGTAAATGTTAAGTGTCAGTCAACCAAGAACAGACGTCCAAGTAATGGAGTCATCGAGTGCTTTTGCACAATGTACGACATATGAATATATGTGCACATATTTCATACTAGTCATAAAATTATTTTACTTAGTTACTGAAATTTGAGTGATGGACATGACAAATGGGACTACGTGAGAATAAGTGCCATCTTTAAAGTTTATATATATATACCAGGTGTACCGAAAAGTCATTACCGGTTTTTTTCGTAAGAAAACTACATAATTTTCAGGCAAATGGAAAATTTATTTATTCAAAGTATTGGCCATTTGATTCTACACATCTCGTCCATCTTTCAGACAATTTATGGATGCCATCCCAAAAAAACTGTTTGTCCTTTGAGCAAAACCATTTATTGAGCCATTTTTTCTAACTTCTTTGAAATTGGCGAAGTGCTGGTCTGCAAGCGCGTGTCCCATTTATGCGAAAAGGTGATAGTCGGACGGGGCAAGCTCTGAAGAGTACGGTTTGTGCGATATTATCTCCCATCCAAGTGCTTTCGACGCTTCCTTGACCGGTTTTGCTGTATGAGACGGCGTGTTATCATACTGTAAAATCACTTTACCGTGTCTTCGGGCCCATTCTGGACGTTTTTCTATCAATACATGGTTCGAATTGATAATTTGTTATCGGTCGCGATCAGGATTAACTGTTTCACCAGGTTTCAACAGTTCGTAATACACCACGCCACTCTGGTCCCATCAAACATAGAGCACTGTCTTGCGACCAAAACGATTTGGCCTTGCAGTTGATGGGCCGGCTTCGCAATATGATAACCATGGCTTTTTGTACTTAGGTTTTTTGAAATAAATCTATTTTTCATCGTCACTATTCGATGTAGAAATGACTTCCGATCATACATTTGAAGCAGCATTTCACAGACGATTTTCGGGTTTTCCATTTACCTGTCATTTAATTGATGTGACACCAATTTTCCCATCCTTTGGATTTTTTCTATTGCTCGTAATCAGTCGCTAATCATTTTTTGGGATACATTTAACGCTTCTGCTAATTGTTTTTGAGTTTGGGTTGGGTCTTCATCCAATAACTCCTGCGGTTTCGCATCTTCAAACCTTTTTCGGTCTATCAGAACGTTCTTTGTCTTGCACATTGAAATCACTATTTTTAAATTGTCGAAACCACGCCTTACAATGTTTTTATTGTTGGAGCATGCTCACTGTAAGTTTATACCAGCAAACGATGACTTTCAGCAGTTTTTTTCTTTTGATTAAATAAGAAAAGTAATGCGTGCCGCAAATTCACTTCAGGCACGAAATTCGACATTTTCGATGAGGTATAATGTAGTATATGTATTACTGAAGGAATTACAAGTTAAAAAAAGTTAAAAAGATATGCGTAAAACTCTATCGTAACTGGGATATAAGCGTTTGAGGTTTTAGACAACCCTATTAATGCAGATACACTCCGCGCAACATGAATAGGACCAACTGCATATATGACATTTGTAGTTGGTATAAACATGGTGGCGCGCTGGAATTGTTATTTTCGAAAATAAGAGGGTTGATAAAAAGATGTATGTAGGTACCAAATATAATTTTTGTAAAAGTCAGTGCAAATGTACGTTACTAATGACAATAAGTAGAGTAATTAAACGCCACTTGAATACGACCAATCTACAAAATAAAAGATTCGTTTGCAATAACAAAATACTTTATTGTTCAATAATGAGTACTTTTGCCATTATTTCTTATAACCTCAAATAGTCGGGATGGAATGGAATTATACAGGGTTCTCAAGTAGTCAACGGGAAGTTCCGCCCAACTTCGTTTCAGCGCCTGCTCTAGTTCGTCAGCGCAACTGAATTGGGTAGCATTGGAGTACAATTTACGCGACAACCATCCCCAAACATTTTCTATGATGTTCAGGTCGGGGGAGAGCGATGGCCAATCGAGAACCTCCATGCCTTGTTCTTGAAACCAGCGTCGAACAATGCGCGCGGTGTGAATACTGGCATTATCCTGTTGGAAAATAAATGGCCCACCTGCCATAACGTTGGAAAATTTGTCTTTCACCTGTTGCAGCAGCTGGACGTACTTTTCCGAATTCTGTCTGCCCTTCACTATTACTAAATCAACAGGTCCGTTATAGGAAACAGCTCCCCATACCATGACTGAACCAACATCGGCTCGCCTTCGTGACTGAATCACTTCAGCTTTACGTAAATCGTGGAAATAATAAGAAAACCCATCAGGGCCATCTAAATTAAACTTCTTCTCGTCACTGAAAATAACAGTTTGCCATTCTCTTGTCCACCCTATTTTTGCTTGAACAAACTGAAGACGTGCAGTGCGCTGAAATTCCCTTAAAGGAGGCCGTCGTTTAATTTTCAAACGTTTTAAATGCGGACAGGTCTTCAGTAACTTCTGTACAGTTCTTACCGATGCATTCGTTCCAACGTTATTCGCGATTTGTCTTGCCGTTAATGCCGAATTCGATGCTTCGCGTAATATGGCTCGACGTTCTCTCTTAGTTGTAACGGATGTTGTTCGCCCTTTAAAACGTTTTCCATAATTCTCGGGATCCCTAATAAAATTGTTCACAACCTGGTGTGATCGACTTATTTTCTTTGCAGTAGCCCTTGAGGAATACCCTTCTTGATGTAACGCTTTAATTTTTCCAATTTCTTCCATACTTAAGCACTTCTGTCGTCCCATCGTTGCACAATACCCTTAATTACAGATGTTTGTTTATCCGGATACACGTTGTAACTCGACACTCATCCGGTAGCTTACTATTAAATACTGGTCGTATCCAACCGGCGCGGTGCACTTTATATGTATGTGGTACTTACGTCACCCAATGCATAACGTTAGGCACTATTGCGCAATAATGCGTATTATTTGCCATATCATACCATTACAAACTTGCATTGTATTTTTAGTAAATGAATTGTTTTTCAAACCACCGAAAGCTTGCAACAAGTCGGGTGGTCCTATTCATGTTGCGCGGAGTGTATTACGTACCGCTGTTAATTTCATAGTTATTGAAAAGTCGGGGTGGCTGTGATTCATCAATTATTCATTATGGGAGTAGACGTTAAGTTAATTTATAGTGTTATAGTGTTTACGTTTTGGCGTTACCTTAAAATACTCTTAAACATATAATTAATTTTTTCAAATGAAGAATACGCAGATATTTATACAAATGCTTGTAATATAGTTACGACAGAGTTTTAGGGATATATTCAGTATCTTTAACTTGAAATTGCGTCAATAACGTATCCTTAAGCCGCAGCAATCATGTCTTCGGACGTCCGGTATATACTTATACATATATAAATAACACAAATATTATTTAGTAAGCATAAAAGAAATAGACTACCCTGAAATTATAAAATCTACTAATTGGTCTACAGAGATAAGAATACGTAAACTCATATCTTACAATAATAAAACAAAGAACACTTAAATCAAATTTTCAATTAAAACCGAAAGTAACTATAACAACATAAGTATATCATACATTAATGTCCAAATGTTTAACTATAGTCTGTACCACGAACAGATAGATTAATAAATATTCATGATTAGCACGTGATAGTCTTCTGATTGGTAAAACACATCTAAACATTGCGAAGTTGAAGCCTTGTTTACACACAAGCGCTGCATGCGTTCCAACTGGTTGGTTTCGAACAACTTTGAGGTTATATTATAGTTTCTATCATTATTTCTTATTCGATTATATTTTGTAAATGTCTGAAGATATTAAAAAGTATAGAATAGTGTTGATGAGAAGTAAAGTAAAACATCTAAATTTCATAGAAGGATAATCTCTTATAGTTTTGGAGAACGTGCATTTGACGTATAATAAAAGGTTTTCCAATAGGGACTTGACAATTTTTATTCAATTTGTGAACGCACCCTTTCACTAATCATCGAACTGTTACTGTCAATTTATTCAGTAAACTTAACATTTTCATCATGGTAAAGTACACGAACGAACAACGTCTGCAAATTATAAAAATTTACTACAGAAATTCGGAGTCGGTGACCGCTACTTTAAGAGCGTTAACTCCGATTTTCGGTCGTAATTCTCGCCCTAGTAGACAGGCAGTAACAAGTTTAGTGCAAAAATTTGAGTCTACATATTCGTTATGTGATGTTGCCGTGCCAGTGAGACAACGGGTTGGTCGAAGTGTCGAAAATATTGCTGCCGTTGAAACGTCCGTAGCAAATGATCCAAATCAGTCAATTCCACGGCGTTCTCAAGAGTTGGGCATCGCCCAGACCACTTTATGGCGAATTTTGCGTAAGGATCTTAGTTTACACCCATACAAGATCAAGCTGACTCCAGAATTGAAGCCGATGGACCATTTGAAGCGACGTACGTTTTTCGATTGGGCTCTGGAAAAGATGCGCCAAGATGATCAACTTCATCGCAAAATCATTTTCAGTGACGAAGCTCATTTTTGGCTCAATGGGTTCGTCAATAAGCAAAATATGCGTTATTGGTCGGGTGAAAATCCACATGTGCTTCATGAAACACCGCTTCATCCACAAAAAATAACTGTTTGGTGCGGTTTGCATGCCGGCGGCGTCATAGGGCCATATTTTTAAGTCGACGACGATAATGATCGTCACGTTACTGTGAATGGTAATCGTTATCGCGCCATGATTACCGATTATTTTTGGCCCGAATTGGAAGATATGGACTTGGACAACATGTGGTTTCAGCATGACGGTGCCACAAGCCACACAGCACACGTTATAATCGATATATTGAAGAGTAAGTTTGATGAGCGTGTTATCTCAAGAAATGGACCAGTCGATTGGCCGCCTCATTCGTGCGATTTAACGCCTCTAGACTTTTTTCTTTGAGGCTACGTCAAGTCATTGGTCTATGCCAATAAGCCGACAACGTTGGAAGAGCTCAGAGCCAACATTGAACGCGAAATAGCAGCCGTTTCGGCCGAATTGTGTAGCCGAGTCATCGAAAATTGGGTCCAACGAATCGACCGTTGCAAACGTGCCCGCGGTGGCCATATGAACGAAGTCGAGTTCCATTCATAAATGTTTTGATTGTACTTCAACCCGATAATAAAGTTTTTGAAATATCTCAAATGGTCTGCATTTTATTTTGAAAAAAAGTTGTCAAGTCTTTATTGGAAAACCCTTTAGAAAGAATGGCGGAGTCACCATTAAGAAAGCGGTAGAGAAGCCATTTTAAAGTGACGTAAATGTATTCAAAATATATAAACTGCAGAATCAGAATTACACCAAAACACTAGCTGTTCAGTCAATTGTCGAAACAGCTGGTAACATTGTTATAGGATTAAATTAAATGCTTATATTTATTTAAAAAATGTTTATTTTCTTCGCGATGTTTCAAAAGGTAAAAAATAGTTCACCTTCTTCTCAAATAACAAGCGTTCTTGCAATTTGTATGAACGCAAATTTTGCCAGTTATGTTTACAGAATTGCCAAATTGAAAGATAAATAAGACTGCTTATTAGTGCTGCCATCTTTCGTCAGTCTCACTGATTTCTGATTCGCCCTGGTATACACATTTATTTAATTCAAAAATATATGTGACGTTCGCATAATTTATGCTACAAGAACAGACTTTTATTTCCGACATCTTTTATTGGTCTCTTTGCGCACAAAGAAAGCCGCACGACCTTGCTAAGTCGGTGAAAAAAGAAAGAAATGTCCTTTAGATATTAATCTCTACATAGAATGAATTTAAATCATATAACATAAGCTTTAGTTCAGGCGTTACTCATAGTGGTGTGTGTGTTAACTTCATTCAATGCTAGATGTATACGTATAAAGTAATTTTTATGGCACTTTATATATTTCTATTTATTATATATATAATAAATAAAAATAAATAAAGTGCCATAGCATAGATTGTCATATTTATACAATATAATATTAATATAGAATAAGTAATATGCGTTTACAACCTGATTACGTATTTCTCAGAAAAAAACTGGGCTCAAAGTAGAAACGACTTTTTTAACAATTCGTTGTTTTAAAGAATATTTACAATAACAATAATAACTATTAAAATTCCATATCAAAGGTAGCATTTCCCTTCCGGTGCTATGTTCGAACGAAGATTTTCGCGGTTGTAAGTATGAGTAACATTAGATTCTCGGGTTCTTCGCGATGTTGGACAGAAATTCTCGAAAGAATTGGCGTCTCGACGTTTCGATGATATCTGAATCATCTTCTTCACTACGAAACAACTCCTGAAGACAACCTTCGTTCGAACATAGTGTACCTCTACGGGGAGGATATTTTTCATCAGTGCAGATAATATGAGAAACTGCAGACGAAGCACGGGAAACTATTAATGTGATTTAACTTTTGCCAAATTGAAATACCACAGTCACTCCAACTCGGTAGAGGAAATCCTGTACAAGACGGACATGGCCCTATTAAGAGATGCTATCTACATCACACGTTAAAAGCTGGATCAAATCAGTACAAGATTTCTGCATTTGAAGCCATTCAACGCTATACACGAGAAACTATGGAACCTCGTATCGATTATAACAGTTTCAGGTTGACGCTTCGCGACGAAACAACTCCTGAAGAAGATGATTGAGATGTCATCGAAACGTCGAGACGCCGATCCTTTCGAGAACTTCTGTTCGACATCGTGGAGAGCCCGAAAATCTAATATTACTCATACTTACAACCGCAAGAACTTTCGTTCGAACATAGTGTACCTCTACGGGGAGGATATTGTTCATCAGTGCAGACAATATTAGAAGCTACAGACAAAGCGCGGGAAACTACTCTGTGATTTAACTTTTCTTCGTCGCTGCAAAGATGCTAGGACAATAGCAAGACTTGCCAAACTGAAATACCACAGTCACTCCAACTCGGTAGAGAAAATCCTTTTCGAGACGGACATGACCCTGTTAAGAGATGCTGTCTACGCCAGAAGTCAAAAGCTGGATCAAATCAGTACAAGAGCGCTTCATCTGCATTTGAAGCTATCCAACACCATACACGAGAAACTATAGAACCTCGTATCGATTATCACAGTTTCAGGGTGACGCTTCACTACGAAACAACTTGTAAAGAAGGTGATTGAGATGTCATCGAAACGTCGAGACGCCGACTCTTTCGAGAACTTTTGTCCAACATCGCGGAGTGCCCAAGAATCTAATATTACTCATACTTAGAACCGCGAGAACCTTCGTTCGAAATAGTGTACCTCTACGGGGAGGATATTTTTCATCAGTGCGGACAATATGAGAAGCTGCATATAAAGCACGGGAAACTACATTGTGATTTAACTTTTCTTCATGGCTGCAGAGATGCTAGTACAATACCAAGATTTGGTTTGGATTTATCCAACACCATATACGAGAAACTATGGAACCTCGTATCGATTATCACAGTTTCAGGTTGATGCTTCACTACGAAACAACTTCTGAAGATGATTGAGACACTGATTTTTTCGGGAACTTCTGTTCAACATCGTGGAGAGCCCGAGAATCTAATATTACTCATAATTACAACCGCGAGAACCTTCGTTCGAACATATATATTCGCATATATTGCACGAATGTTACAAAATACACCCGTGCGCATCTACGGCCCACGGTACCTGAATCTCGTTTACATTATCGTTAACTTATCGCACTTTTACAGCAGGGGATACCTTTAAGGTACATACTTCCTATTTAGTCAAATTAAAATAAATTGAAATGAACTATAAAACATTATTAAATTTTCTACGAATTTTTCAGTGAAAACTTAATCATTTGTACAAAATTTGGTTAAAAAATATACACTTTTATTACGCGATTGGTTTTGTTTTTGTTACCTAGTACATTAATATGATTACCGTTTGTATTATGTATTAAGTGTACTTTCAATTTGGTCAGGTAAAAGAGATTTTGAACATCTTGAGTAAGTAAAATAACATAAAACCAAATTAGCATCATCATTTACAGGTAATTCTCATAATACTACAGGTGCCGACATTGCTACCAATGTACAGTGTTGGTTCAGTGTAGAAAGGAAGTATTTTTATTCTCATCCGCACATAATGTAATAATGTTACAATAAAAACCTGTTTTCGTTGAATGGGGCCGTTATACACGGATAAACTTCTGCTATCTCTCGTTTGTCACTAGCATATGCATTCATGTATATATGTACATATAATACTCTCATAAAACATGAACATATATACGTATGTCTATACATATGTGTATATGTATATGCAATAAAATTCGTCGAAATGCTATTTTTTTTTGTCTAATATATAAATTGGTTTTTCTCGATCATAAATTAATTAGAGTGTCTCATGTGTCTAAAAGAATGTGTGTTAGTTGTCTTCATTCGTTTAAATGATTATTGATGTTAACGCCTTGTCACATTGAATGGTTTGTCTGAATGCTTTATTTGATACACGCGTTCTTAAATAAATTACATAAATTATGTTGTTGAATGAAAAAGAGACTGAAACGATCCATTATATTAAGTAATATTTGTATTACACTTTAAATTTTCATTTTTCCATTTTCATAGTTTTCAACAACTTAAAATATAATGAGTGTTTCAAATTTCCCAATTTTTTTAAAGAATAAATAAAACACATAATTTGCATTCACTTTCGAAAACTTTTTATTGGTAATTGAAGTATCAGTAATGACATTTATATGCGAAAAATAGTATCTGCCAAATAGCCCCCTCTTGTGACATAATTGAGGCTCTATCTATCCAATGACACGAATAATTTCATCTTTCAAAGCAGGAATTGATTGTGGATTGTTTTTATAAACCCGACTTTTCACATAATCCCATAGAAGATAGTCTAACGGTGTCAAATCACATGATCTAGGTGGCCAAATAATATCACCGCTTCTTGAGGTTACACGGACAGGAAATTTTTCTCTCAATAAATCAATTGATTCTCTATGCAAAGTGAGGTGTAGCGCCATCCTGTTGAAACCACATATTCTCTAGATCAATATACATTAATTCAGGCCAAAAAAATTCAGTTATCCGACAATATCGGTCACATTGACGGTTACAGCTTCACCAGCAGCATTTTCAAAGAAATAAGGTCCAATTACACCACCTGACCATAATGCACACCAAAAAGTAACTTGTTTAGGATGCATAGGTTTCTCATGAATAATTCGTGGATTTTCCTCACCCCCAGATACGGCAATTTCGTTTATTAACATAGCCACCAAGTTCAAAATGTGCCTCATCGGAAAACATTATTTTTTGAGAAAAATCAGCTGGTTGTTCATTGATGAAATTGACAAAAGAACGACGTTTAAAATGATCTAATGGCTTCAGTTCCTGTGTTATTGGAACCTTGTATGCCTTCAGAGCTAAATCCTTGTGTAAAATACGCCATGTTGTTGATCCAAGTCCAAGTTGTGAACGTCGTCTAATGAACATTTCAGGATCTTCGGCAACACTTTCACGAACCAACCCAATATTTTCTTGTGAACGACCACTACGACTGTATTTTTCACTTTTTTGATCTTCCACGGAACCGGTCTCTTGAAATTTTTTAATAATTCGACCAATAGTGCTTTCAGATGGACGATTATGTAAACCATAAAATTCACGTAATTTTCTAAAAACTCTTTTCACAGAACGCTGATTTTCATAAAATAATTCACAAAATTTGAACGCGTTGTTGTACCGTGTACGAAGCCATTTTTATAAATGTCATACATCACACTTTTTAAATGCCCACATACTCAGACAAATTCAGTACGCCATCTATATTTTATTTATTCTTAAAAAAATCGCGCAATTTGAAACACCTTTACTTACATTTTGATAAAATATCGTATAGATAATGTTGAGGATTTTAAGTATTTCTTCATAATTCATTTAGTTTTAATAGTTTCACATTTGCATATTTTCTTATGTTTATATTTTATTGACTTATTGTAATATACCATGGACCACATAAAAATAGGAACAAGTCTTGGTAGTGAATTTAATGCGTTTCTCTAATTCCATTCTGCTTTATCCTTGTTTATCATTAAGCCTTCAACATTCCATTTAAACTAACCATCTAAATAATATCAGACCAAATTATGAAGGAAAAATGGTATGTTGAATTCCGTTACTGGTTGGTGTGGAAAAGAAAGAGCTTTCACGTCATGTTGTACTCGATCAAATTTAGAAGTGCCTCTAATGTGGGAACTACAGAACTCACATGCAGCCATTGAACATGTACGACATTCGCTTAAAATCAATGTGTTTTGTGCGATATCCCGATCATGTATTTACGGCCCATTCTTCTCTGATGGAAACACGGTTAACGGTCAACATTATCTCGCTACGTTACAAAACACGTTATTTCTGAGGTTGCACGAAGACAACTTCATTTTTCAAGAAGACGGGGACCCCCTCACTGGAGTCGCCAAGTGTGTGAATATCTGAATGAAACTCTACCGAACCGTTGGATTGGTTGTCAAGGAGCTGGCGACTTAGCATGTCTCAGCTGGGCTCCACGGTCACCGGATTTGACACCTTGTAACTTCTTCCTGTGGGGTTTCGTTAAAGACAACGTTTATGTATCACCACTTCCATAGAACCTGGAAGTGTTGAAGAACCGGATCCGTGCTGCCATGTCAGTGACGAAGGATATATTTGCCCGAGTATGGGAGGAATTTGAGTATCGATGTGATATTATTCGTGTCGCTGATGGAGGACATATTGAACATATCAAAGAAAATTTGCCCTCAACATTAAATGGTCGACGACTACGCAAAACCACCGAAAGTAACAATAGAAAAATTATTAACAATGCTGTTTACAACATACACAACAGAGGATCGATTCTCCTGAGACTGTCTGGAGTTTAACGAAGCGCAGTATGTAGATACTATATACACAAATGCGTTGCGGACGCAACAAACGTTCCAGATTGAGACAAATCGAAATTTCTCGGGAAGCCGCGAGAATTTCAGATATGGTGGAGAAAATACAGAGAGCGATAGAGAGACACTGATTCTGATTTTATCAATGCAACGTCTCGGTGTTGCCAAATTTCAATAAATTTACCCTTTCGCGGTAATGTGCGTCGTAATGTGACGCTAACATCTAAACACTTTCATATAGAAAAAGTAATATTACAATTATAGCACAATTAATTTAAATAGAGGGAGGGGGAGGTGAGAATTGTGTGAAAATTAGGTCATAAATAGTAAAAGGTTGACGTCTAACACATACAAAGGGTACTAGGAAAGTTTTGCAATGTGGCGCAACAATGAATCGTAGGAAACTGCTTGTTGCTGTATGTTGAGACATGTTCGTACGTGCATAGAAGCCGCCGCGCCGTGTCGATGGGCTCAGTTATTCATTAGCAGTGAGAGTGTAAAGTGGTTGCGATGGCATCGTGATCATGAAAGGAGATAAGAGCAGTTTTGCGTTATAGTTTCATGCGTGATTTAAACATAGACCAGTGCTTCGAAGTAATGACTCTTACACTAGGTGATGTTTGTCTACATCGCACAATGATATTCAGGTGGTATAGAGAATTCCAAAGGAGAAATTTAACTGAGGAGGATACTGAGAGGCCGGGAAGGTCACGAACGTCAGTTACGGAGGAAAACATTACTACTGTGAGGAAAATGCTTGGCGAGGACAGGCGAATGACCTACCAACAGATAGAGGGTACTTCAGGCCTAAATGCACCAGCAATTCGTTCGATTCTGCATGATCATTTGCACGTGAAGAAACTTTGTTCTCTCTGGGTGCCGCATCGACTGACTGAAGAGCAGATGGCACGACGTGTGACTTGGTGCCGGGAGATGCTATAAAAGTTTAATAAGGGACAATCTCGGTATGTGAACAACATCGTGACAGGTGACGAGACTTGGCTGTACTATTACGATGTGCCGACCAAAGCTCAAAACAAAGTTTGGGACTTGATGTTGAGGACACACCCGTAGTTGTCAGACAATACCGATCTGTAAATAAGAAAATGATAGCTGTATTTTTCAAATAGAGTGAAATTGGGGAACGCGTCATTTTGGACACACATAAGACAGTCACAGCTAAGTGGTATACTGAACAGTGCCTGCCTAAAGTCATTGGATCTATGAAGAACTTGCGGCCAAAGTCAAGAATGGACACCTGGTTCCTCCTTCACGATAATGCTCCACCTCATCGCGCTAAAGCCTGCACCGAATATTTGACCATGACAGGATTGAAACTTCTGGAGCACCCACCCTACAGTCTTGCTCCCTGCGACTTTGCACTGTTCCCGCATGTGAAAATGAAGCTAAGAGGGAGGCAGGTTTCCGGCGATGAGGACCTTCTGCGGGCTTGGGACAACGAGTGTGCTTTACTCCCTAGTGAAACTTGGCAGAACTGGTTTAAAGATTGGTTTTGGAGGATGGAGAGCAGTGGCGGCTCGTGAGTATTTGACATGGTGAGGCAGATAGAATAATAAATATTCAAAATTGTTTACAATTGATTAATAAACTCTATATACCTACTACATATAAAAACAGTTTATATATATTTATATATATATATATATAGGGCTTCCAGTACAAACAGGGCTGCCAGACGTGAACTGAGCCCTATATCGCGCCCCATTCGATTTTTAAGGGAAAACGAAGTTTCAAAGCAAACCCTTGTGAAACGAAAATAAATATTCTAAAAAATCAAACAAATTCTAAAAACATTAATCGAAAATAAGAACTCAATCTTTTAGGATTTAAAAATAAAAAATAACTACATTCCTATTATTGGGTCTGGGAAAAAGTTCGTGGCGTTTTTTCAGTAAAATTCAACTGGTCCCCGCATGGCGCGTGGACGAATTCATTTAAACCGAATATGCTCCATTATTATCGACAATGTTTCGCCATTTTTTTGGTAGATCCATGATCCCATCGGTGAAAAACTTCTGTGGTTTCTGGTCGAAAAACTGAATCAAGTAGTTTTCACAGGCTTCTTTTGAAACCAACTTAATTCCATTGAGAGAGTTCTGCAGAGATCGAAACAGATGATAGTCAGAGGGTGCTATATCCGGACTGTAAGGTGGGTGCATCAAAACTTCCCAACCAAACTCTCTCAATTTTTGACGGGTCATCAAAGAAGTGTGTGGTCGGGCGTTGTCATGATGGAAGACAACACCTTTCCTATTAATCAATTCGGGCCGTTTTCTTTCAATCGCCTGGCGTAATCTCTCTAGTTGTGCACAGTAGAGTTGAGAATCAATCGTCTGACCAGTTGGAAGTAGCTCGTAGTGGACGATTCCCCTCCAGTCCCACCATACACACAGCATCACTTTTTTTGGCGTCAATGTTGGCTTAGCGAACGCTTGTGACGGCTCACCATCCTTTATCCACGATCTTTTACGCTTCCGATTATCGTACGTAATCCATTTTTCATCTCCGGTTATTAAACGTTTCAGAAACGGCTCGATTTCATTCCGTTTCAGCAGCGCATCGCAGATGTTAATTCGGTCCATCATGTTTTTCACGCTCAACTCATGAGGAACCCATACGTCAAGCTTTTTTTTTGTAACCAGCTTTGTGTAAATGGTTCAAAACAGTTTTGTGGTCAATGCCTAGCTCCATGCCAATATCGACACTGCTGATATGCTTATCTTGTTGGACTTGTTGGACGAAAGCGAGCGAACCATTTCCGCGCAACAGATTTCGATAAAGTACCTTCACCGTACACAGCACAAATTTTATCACAAGCCTGCGCAGCGTTCTTCCCCTTATCATAATAATATTGCAGAATATAGCGAAATTTCTCATTATTCTTCTCCATTTTCAAGTGCGAATAACTTTCCAACCACTGCACCGATTACAATGTTTCTACGCTCAAACTAACGTTCGGAAGGTCATCTAAAAAACGAGCCGTCGGTGGTGTCGCTGTGACTTGTTGTTCTTTAGTTATCGGCAACCAATGCCATCTATCGGGAAAAACGCCACGAACTTTTCCCAGACCCAATATAATATAAAATTTAATAATATAACAAATATATACATATATATGTATATATATAAATCAACAACAATCCAATAACAAAATTTCAAAATTACATGCAAAATGAAAATATTTTAAAATACAGAGAATTTCCTTTATTGGCATTGCACGTAGAATTACATTTAATAGATTTTACTTCTTGTAACACATGGATCAATAAGTCCCGAGACTAACAATGAAAACAACATTTTTTTTGCAAATTTTTTTTTTATTCATCAACATAATCACCTTTTAGGGTGATACAATGGTTCCAACGCTTTTCCAATTTTTCAATACCATGTTTATAAAAAAATTTATCTTTCGCTTCAAAATAAGCTTCAGTTTCAGCGATGACCTCCTCATTTGAGCCAAATCTTTTTCCCTGGAGCATTTTTTTAAGATCAGCAAAGAGCCAGTAGTCACTGGGGGCTAAATCTGGCGAATATGGGGGGTGGGGAAGCAGATAAAAACCCACTTCGTTCAATTTTGCCATTGTTTTCATCGACTTGTGGCAGGGTGCATTGTCTTGGTGAAAAAGGATTTTTTTTCTCTGCATGTGCGGTCGTTTTTTTGCGATTTCCTCCTTCAAACGCACCAGTAAGTCAACATAATAATCACTGTTGATCGATTTACCTTTTTCGAGGTAGTCAATGAAAATCACGCCATGTGTATCCCAAAAAACTGACGCCAGGACTTTGCCAGCTGACTGCTGCGTTTTTGGACGTTTCGGACGGCTTTCGCCAGCTGTGCGCCACTCAGATGACTGCCGCTTCGACTCTGGAGTGTAGTGATGTATCCATGTTTCGTCCATGGTCACGTAACGACGCAAGAAATCTTTTTTGTTGCGAGTAAATAGCGATAAACAGCTTTCTGAATCATCGACTCGTTGCTGTTTTTGTTCCATCGAAAGCAATCGCGGCACCCACTTGGAAAAAACCTTTTTCATGCTCAATTTTTCATGAAGGATAGTAAATACACTTCCATATGATATCTGTGTCATCTCAGCAATCTCACGGAGCTTCACTTTACGATCTTTCATTATAATTTTTGTCACTTCACTCACGTTCCGCGTCATTTGTGTCGGTACGACCACGTTTAAACTCGGCAAACCACCGACAAATCGTTGCTTTTAATGGACAAGAGTCCGGGTAACATTTTTCAATCCATTGTTTTGCTTGCGTGGTGTTTTTACCCATTAAAAAACAATGTTTTATCAGAACACGAAACTCGGTTTTTTCCATTGTTTAAACAAACTACAAAACGACTTTACTCCAACCTCGATAACTCAGCTGTTTCTGGTCCGATCGACTTAAAATTTTGACACGTTTCAAGCAAAGGTTAGTACTCTAGAAAGACGTGGTTACTGGTTTACTACGAGCGCCATCTGTGGGTTAGTCTCGGGACTTATTGATCCATGTGTTATAGCAAAGGTATCCTCCGGTTTTTTGTGTTAGCAAAATAATCAATTACATCATTATAAAATCGTTCATCCCTCGTCATCGTTTTAACCAATTCCTTTTCGATTGCAATTAGTGCACAGTTACTAAGTCTTTGTTGTCCAATTGTATTTCTAACATACGATTTTATACGTTTCAATGTGGAAAAACTTCGCTCAACGGACGCGGAAGTTACCGATATGGTAACTACTATACTTAGCAATTTAAAAAGTTCTGACATACAGATGGCTAACTTTTGTTCGTGCATAAATCTTAACATTTCACATGGTGTTTTAGAATTACCAAGGAGTTGCATGTCACTATAAATAACAGCTAATTCATTTTTTAATTGAATTTGATCAAAAAATTTATATTGTTCAAACAAATTATTTAAGAGCCTCTGAGGAAATGCCTTCGAATATTCTTCAAATTTACTTTCTGTTAATAAATCAAAAAAAGCAAGTTTTTCTAAATCAATAAATCTAATTTCAATTTGACTAATAAACGTATCTAGAATTTCGAAAAATAATTTTCTATAATTTTGTTTAGTATCTGGAACGTCATCAATTCTACGCCTTTTATGTGCAACAGATTCGTCTGACATCGAATTTTCGTATACAGTACTGAAATATGTATCACACTCCCGAAATTCTCTAAACTTATCAAGCAAAAAACGTAATTATTATTATTATTATTGAAATTTCTGTTAGACTTACCGTGTATTGTAAGAGATTTTGATAAACCAGGGTTTGGTCTTGGAAGGTTTTTGACATATAATTGATCTTCTACCGATAGAACAACGAACGTATTTCTTATTAAAAAATCTACAATGTCTTGTGTATTTCTTACATTTTCTAAATCCATATTCACAATTTTTAAATCACTGAAAATATCACTAAACAAATATTAAAATATTTAACCTAACTTTGTTATTCCCCCAACTGCTGTAATTTGCGATTCGGGCCGAGAATGTCAGCCTCGAGTATATTCGGTAGTTCGGCGATTGTGATTCGATGAGAGGCTCAGTTCAAATTGGCTTCAGGCTAAATAATACATACATACATTGATATCTAAACAATATCTACTTGAAACAATAAAAATACTCCTGTTAAAACTTAAAACATATTATTTGCGTGGAGGAAATATTGAGAAACTGTACAAGAAGAATGTAAACCTTTAGACATCTTTATATCATTAAATAAATACTTAATTTATCCTATTAATAATGCTTTCTATATTATTAAAAAATTCAAAAATCTCACAATAAAGTTAGAAAAATCTATTAACTTTTTGAATATTTTTTCTTCTTTGTTATCTTAAATATGTAGCTAATACTTTACTGTAATTTCCATAGAAATTGAGAATTTTTTTGACTGCTGTAGTGCGTTATAAATTTTCAATGAGAGGCAATGAGTGGCCGGGCCTCAAATATTCGTGTTTAGTAGGGATATACATAGATCAAGCATGAAGTTGGTCGGGGCAAGTATACGCGCTCGTACATTCGCACGGAATTAAAATGAAATGATAAATTTGTACTTTGCTTGTAATGCCGGTTTATTTAAAACTATTTTCTTATTGTTTATAAGATAAATTCTGAATAAAAGATGATAATTAATTTATAAAGAATTTTAAAAGTATACATATTATTCTTGTTATAATTCCAAGATTTAGATGGTGAGGCACTGCCTCACCTGCCTCACCTGACCAGCCGCCACTGATGGAGAGGTGTATTGAGTGTAGAGGAAATTACTTTGAAATATTAAATAAACGAAGCTATATTGCAAAACTTTCCTAGTAACCTTTGTATATGTATCTAGTACAATTTTTGTATACTCTGTGTGTCACGCAGTATTCTGTGTAAAATCCTTATTAATAATTCATATTCTATACAATGCGATACGAGTATATTTAGACGATAGAGGTATTTGTTCTCCTATAAAATTAATTCGCTATTTTACTTTTATTCACGTAAAAGAAAATAATAAGTAACTTACTCGATGATGAAACACATCGTTAACATTCTGATATAGAAAGGCCTTTCATTTCCAGACACGTCAATATAAAATTGAGATTCTGCATTCCAAATTCTTAATTATTGTGGTTAACTTAACAAGTTTCTTAATGCAACCAAACCAGAAATTGAAACCATAGTACGGCGACCAAACGTCATCAAATACGTTTAAATATTACTAATGAATTTTTAATTGACCGTAAAAATGGCAAGTTAATTTTTATTTTATTTTATTTTTATTCAATATCGACGTCACGCTTAAGCAATATCTACAAGAAATTTACATATTTTCCTCGAACAGGTGTAAAGTTATCGAATATGCGGTTACATTCAAAACAAAAGAGCAGCTGGGCAAATTGCGATAGGTCCTTGTGCATATCGTAAACATTAACAACGATATGTAATCAATATATATGGGAGGTATATACAAACATGTTTATTATGCTTTTGCTGAGGTACTGATAGATTATTCATTCCTACTTGGTGATATTGTTCGTATTTATCGCGTGAATCGCATTTATAATGTTTTGTACATTTTCAAAAATGTGCATGTACCTTTAAAATTTAAATCAAATTTCTCTTTTCCTGGTTGATCAATAGAGCTGTTAAGTTATTCGGCGCAACATAGGCGTCCGCACCGTAGTAAAATAGGTTACAGATAATATGTAATAATTGGAATATGTTCCAATTTGGCGAAAATTTTTTGCATGCCAGTGTACTGTTGAATAAATAACACAGGGTAACAAAATGAAAAAAAAAATTTGGTGCCGGAAATCTAACATCTGATTTTAGATGTTTTTAATGTGCTGATTCCAAAAATGCCACCAGATTTTTTCTATCGTCTATAGTTTTTGAGATACAGGTTACAGGTTAATTGATATTTTTTTCTGATAAAGGACAACAAATAAAGAGATAAATATGTACTTAATCGTCAAAATAGAAATTTCCTAGAATGTAATTAGCCAAATGGAGACCTGGAATTGTCCCTGACCCAATGTTCCTATACTAGGAACTACTCAATACACTGCTCTTAATTACTTCTATACCTGTAATTGCCTATGACCCGATCCTTCTATACCTGCTTGGCTGTACTCGATTTAGTATATTACTGAGTTTTCCCAGGTAAAGTTTTGCTATCATTTTGTGTAAATTTTGGTAGTTTTGTAGTATCAAGACATTAAACTGAAACAATGGCATCCACAAGCAGACGTACCTGTGTAAATTATCTCGATATTTTTTGTTATGTGTGTGGTGAATACACTTTGAAAGAGAGCAGAAAAACGATTTCTGACTTTGTGAAAACAGCTTATCTTGCCTATTTTGGCGTTCATTTAGGAGATCAAGATAAATCTTGGGCCCCACATTTCATATGTAAAACATGTGTTGAACATTTGCGACAGTGGACAACTGGAAAGAGGAAGTGCCTAAAGTTTGGTGTGCCAATGGTTTGGAGAGAACCGCGAAACCATCATGACGACTGCTATTTTTGTCTCGTTAATATTAAAGGCATAAATAGAAACAATAGACACAAATGGACATATCCTGATCTAGATTCTGCATGAAGGCCTGTAGCGCATTCAGAAGAAATACCCGTTCCATCATTTAGCAGTCTACCCGAACTGACAGAAGATGATACAGAAACATCAACGTCTGTCGAAGTTCAAAGAATTCAATCAGAAAACGACAGCGATTTTGAAGCAGATTTAGCAACTCCGCAGTGTTTCAATCACGAAGAACTAAACGATCTTATAAGAGACCTGAATCTCTCAGAGGAATCCGCTGAATTACTTGCATCCAGATTAAAAGAAAAAAATCTACTTTGTCCAGGTACTAATATTACATTTTATCGTAAAAGAGATAAGGATCTGCTGCCTTTTTTCGCTCTTGGTATTCTGTAACAATATAAAAGGGCTCTTAGAAAAAATGGGTTTGCCTAAATACACTCCAAATGATTGGCGCCTTTTTATTGACAGTTCAAAACGTAGTTTAAAATGTGTTCTTTTACATAACGGTAACAAATATCGCTCAATTCCTATTGGTCATTCTACTACCATGAAGGAAGAATATGAAACAATTGCATTAGTTTTAAGAAAAATCAAATACGAAGAACATCAGTGAGCAATTTGTGTCGATTTAAAAATGGTTAACTTCCTCATTAGACAGCAGAGTGGTTATACAAAATATCCTTGTTTTTTGTGCCTTTGGGACAGCAGAGATAAAAATGAGCACTGGGTTAAAAAAAATGGCCTTCAAGAGATGTCATGATTCAAGGAAAACAGAACGTGATCAACGAACCTTTGGTTGCAAGAAAAAAATCTTACTTCCGCCCTTGCATATCAAGCTAGGCTTAATGAAGCACTTTGTGAAGGCTTTAAATCGAGATGGAAATTGTTTTGGGTATTTATCACGTAAATTTCCTGGCATTAGCACGGAAAAACTAAAAGCTGGTATATTTGATGGTCCTCAAATAAGGCAACTTGTTAAAGATCCACAATTCACCACATCAATGAACGAGACTGAATCTAACGCTTGGTGTTCATTTGTTCAAGTAGTACAAAATTTTCTTGGCAATCATAGAACAGAGAATTTTGCAATAAATACTTAAATCCATGTGTCTTTGTTTTTTTAACTGTCAATAGTAATATTATATATTATAACAGTTATAACGTAAAATATATACACAATTTTTTTAAAAAATCTCAAAAACTAGATCTGATAGACCAAATCTGAGAACTTTTTTACATTCTGCATCCAAAAATTACCCAGGAACAGTTAAAAAATCGCAGGTACCAAAATGTGTGTTGGCATGTGTAATTGAATCGCGTATATTCGTAACGTAACTTCTTGCTACTTACCCAGCGAAAAAGTATCGATATGGATATGGTGAGACGTTAGGCGTCAGTAAATTTTAATAATATATCAAAAATTGTGAAATACTCTTTTGCGAAATGTTACACCGCTTCATAAAATTTTACTTTTTGTCTATTGACGCGAATTTCATAGCTGATAAAACTTCTTTAAAACACACTATTTTCAAATCCATCGCTAAAATTTTTTGTACACGCACAGTTACTTCCCTATTTTCTTTGTCGTTTATGTGTTTTTATCCGTTGATAACGTGCATATCTTAAACAGTATTACTGTATTAAAAGTACTAACGGAAGGTTGGGTTGGAACGTTTCGTGATGGGCAGTTTAAGAAGGTGTTATTTAAACAACTCAAAACATTTTAGCTATATATGTGGAGGATGTGTTCAAAGAATATAGAAAATATATGTTTGTAAATAGTGTGTTGAACATATAAGATTATGGGAAAGCGGCAAAAGAAGTGGCTTTAACCCTCCGCTTGGCACATGTTCGGATTTTCACATTGGTATCTCATGGGGTCTGGCCAAACTCATTTATATTTTCATCTATTCGTATAGAAATATTACATTTTTGATTATGCATTGCATTTATATACCATGCAGGTATATATTTGCGTTTTTTCTGGTTCTCTGTGGCTTTCGCATATGTTGAAGTACGGCTGATGTAACAATATTTTTTTAAAAATTTTTTTAAGATAATCGAGATTTTATAATGAAATACGATACGAATTCTATTACTAATAGTCATTCCTGCAACTAAAACAAATGTAACCTATTTTGGAGTGTTGTTGGTACACTGGGTCTGAACATTTTGCACAAAAGAAACGAGTTGTACTGATCACTTCCCTGTAAAGAAAGTTTATAGTTTCTTTTCTACACGAGTGTGTTAGGGCCACTTTCCTTTTCAAATGTTTGTATTGGAATGGTTCACCAAAAAAGGCAGTTACTCAAGAAAACGTCAATGCTATGTGTAAGATCAACAACCAAGATCGCCGTGTGACTTATCGCCAGATTGAAGAATTATTGGGGACTTCAAAAATCTCAATTCGAAAACTTTTGCATGAAGAATGGAGTGAAAACATTAGGTTCCCGTTGAATACCGCATCTGTTGACCGAAGAACAGAAAGCAGCTAGGGTTAAATGGTGTCAAAAAACTCTAGATTACTGCAACGGCGGAAATTCTAAAAACGTGTAAACATTGAATCTTGGACTTACTCATACGAGCCAGTCGTCTGTTTGGGTGTTCCAAGATGAAGAAAAGCCGAAAGCAAGTTATATAGCAACAATTCCTCTTCAAGATCAAAGCAATGTTACTGTCAATTGTATACAACCATTCGTTTGTCGCAAGTCATCGCTGAGCTTCGAAAAACCAACTCCGAACGATGATCATTAGTAGCAGAGAAATTGTGCATACAGTAACAGTGTGTATTTGAGCAAAGAGCAAATACCAAGTTCTGTTTTAAACGTTTCGGTAAGCGATTTACAGTTTACCGAAACGCTTAATTTGATGAAACAAGTGTATGGTGATGCGTGTTTATCACGTACGAGTATATATAAGTGGTATAAACGATTTAAAGACGGTCGTACGGACATAAATGTCCAAGAACATCTCAGTGCAAGAAAATCTGTGGTTATGGAAAGTAACATCGAACTTGTGCGTGAATTTATCAGAAATGAGCCGAAATTCTCATATACCTGAGAATGAAATTAAATATTTCCAAAGATTCAATTCATTGCATTTTGACACAGCATTTGGGACTGAGAAAGATTTGTGCAAGGTTTGTTCCATACAAGCTAACTGATGATCAAAGATTGCACCGAATTCAATATTGTACAGACTTGATTAAAGATTCAAAAAAGGACGAAAACTTCAGGTATTCTATTGTAACTGGCAATGAGACGTGGTGTTTTCAATATGATCCAGAGACCATGCGTCAAGCTCTGAGTGGAAGCATCCAAGCGAAGAAAAACCGAAAAAAAGCCGTTTCGAGAAGTCAAAAGTGAAGGTAATGTTGATTTGTTTTTATGAATCGAAAGGCATAGTGTACAAAGAGTTTGTACCAACTAGTCAAACTGTCAATGTTGTATATTATCTCGGTGTTATGGCGCGTATTCGTCGTGTGAACCCTCAATATCGTGAAAATGGTAGCTGGCGTTTGTTACATGATAATGCACCATCTCATCGCATGATGCTTATCACTGATTTTCTAACTACAAATGGCATTTTAACCATCAACCATTCACCGTATTCACCGGATTTGGTTCCCTGTGATTTCTGTCTATTCTCCAAACTACGTTTGCCGATGAAAGGACAGCGTTATGGCGACGTCGAAGCCATTAAAAAGCATCCACAGCGATTTTGAAGGACATCTCTAAAGATGAACTTAGAGATTCATTCGGTATGTTAATTGACCGTGCAACACGTTGTATTGAAGCCGAAGGCGACTACTTTGAATAAGGTAAATGAATTTTATCAAAATCGTAAGTTTTTGTTTCTATTTTAAAAAAGTCCGGTTTGCTCTCCGATAGACTGTGTATATAAATCTATTTTGTTTATCAGATTTAGTTTTTGTGTTGCAGGTAACTTTAGAAAAGAAGAAACTTGTACTTAGTAAGAAAAAAATTATTAAAAAATAAGAATAATTACTAAGTTCTAAAAAAATTTCGTTTTAAAGCTTGTCTCTTATATGTAAATTTAGAACATTGACGCATGAGAGATTAGCAATAGTCAAATACCATATATCAAAACCAATAATTTTTCTTGTGACCCTCATTCAAAAATATCTCTAAATTGAAAAGTTTAAGAAAGTTTTCTGGGAATAACTTTTAGAATTCAAATATTTAATAAAAAGTACATCCATCTATTGAAAAAAATAGAGTTAGTAGCAACTTCCGGTTTAACCGGAAGTGCAACTATCTCAAAAATACTTTCTTTAAATAGAACATGAGTTCATATTCTCATCTTAAAATTTTCAGGAAAAAAAAGAGGCGATACTCGCAATATGTTTAAAGAATTGTTTCAATCATCTTGTATGTATGTATGTAGGGAATAATAGACAGCGCTGCCAGTATCCGTATCGAAGTTCTTTACTAACTGATAGGACATATCAAAGTATTGTGTTCTTGTTATATAAGCTCGGTCTTAATTGAAAGTTCGATAGACGTATCTGGTAGAAGAATAAGCCCGTTTAACTACTGGACACGAATTAAGATACCAACATAAAAGAGAGGGTACCTACAGCTGGTAAGCAAACAGGTATCTTCACATCGCGACCACCAATCGCCAAGTAGATATGCTTCGAGTTCGGGTTAAAATCCATCATGAGATCGTCCAAGTGCGTATCTTCATTCATATGATACCGTCGTTGCGTATGCAGAAGTCATTAGTGTCGTCTCTTATATAGGGGTACACCAGCAACGTGTATTATTCGGTTCTGGATGACGGAATATGATGAGTTCTTCTCTGCACGGTGGAGGTAGTGTTCCAAGTGGCTTGGTACGATGACTAATAACCATCAACGGTGTGACGGTGAACCACAGGTGCAATGTCCTCGCTCCAAAGGCAGGGAGAGGGGAACCCGATCTACCTGTCGCTCGTTACCTAAGTTTTCAGTGTTATTCAGTACGCGAACGTAGTTGGCGCAACATCTGGCCTGCGAATGGCACTGGAAGAATTCACGGGGTATTTATTCGCACCCGTGGACTTTGAGTGCCATCCACAGAGCCAGAATATCACGTCCAACTCTATATGGAAAAAATAAAAACAGCTGCGAAGACGATCTTCAAGACCTGAGATAGCGAAAGAAGTGCTTTTTAAATGGTGAAAAAATCAGTGTTTTAAGTTGGTGGTGTTGCATATTTCCTGTTCTAACTACACAGGTACAACCTTCTACTTGCAAGTCGTGTTTAGAAAACGTATATAGTAACTGTAACGGGAATGTTGGTAACAAAGACATCCATCACACGAAGAGTCGTGGCCCGGCCTCACACAATCTATCATTACATTGACCCTGTTGCCAATCCGCTGCGATCTTTATAAGGTAATAAAAAAAAGACAACACAATGCTTATAACCTTTCTCCTATGTTAGATAGATTCCACTCGTTGATATACATTAATATAACCTTATACTTTTTAGTGCTACGTAAGATGCTTACGTTTTTCTGTTAGTCATTAGGAATACCTCCTATTCGCGGCTAAATTTACAACATACCTGTTTAGTCACGACGTCACGCCGGGACTTATATTACATCTCACATGTAACATAAGTACACAATATAAATCTTTACGAAAATAATTAAAAACGTACTTTTATTTCACAGACAGATATGCATAATTTCAAACAATATCCTATTCGTTTTTAGTACATTTTTTTTAGTTTTTATTTCATTCGAATTGAAATCTAAAGTCCAATGATGATTATATTACTTGATCGTGAACTCGAAACTAATAAAACAATTTCCTATTTCAAGATTATATGCAAAATATACGCGAGATGCCGGTATATTAACATCTAATTTCTTGTTCAGTTATTGATATGTGTAAGTACGGCATCGACGGAGAAGCTGTACGTATTCATGTAATAACAGCTTTTAAATACCCGGAAATGAATAAGTTGGAAATGTTTCTGCGCTCGGCGATCGTTTGGATTGGTCTTTTATTGTCTGCGGCTTTTGTTTCACAACTGCATGTTGTCTGTTATTTTGTATGTAATCTATATATCTAGTTATATTATATGTGCTCAAAACAACTTACACAGTCTAATTACGAATTTGATTGAATTCGTTTTTATTCGCTAATTATTAGAAAGTTCGCGTACAAGAAAAAAACACGTTTTTCTGAAACTCAAATCGTAATAAGTTAAGTTTCTTTTCTCGAAATTCTTTTTTAGGTAATCAGAACCGTAAAATATAAAAAGCACACCGCAGAAAAGTTTTAATTTTGTATTTGTTGTGGTGGGTTATTTAGTTTTTCGAATAACTTATTATTGTACGTTCAAGCTGGTAAAAATTTGATAATAATGACTGAATAAAAAAAATTACATAAAAAGCTTTCAGACACAATAATTATGATATTATAGTTGAAGAAATTGGAAATTCCAAAATAAGTTTTTTATGACAATACAAATTTTTTCCATTCATTCTTTCCTAAAATTTTACTGGGAGACCAAAAGAGTTTAAAGCGTACTTCAGGGGCAAATTTAAATAAATGTTAATTTGGTGAATTGGTTTTAAAAATGTCAAAATTTGCTGATTTCGATTTCAATGCTTGAAAGAATTGGAAATTCCTAAATTTGTTTTCTTAAATTGAGCTCTCTATGACATGCAACTTTTAATCCATAAATTTTTTCGAAAAATTTCACTGAAAAACTAAAAGGGTCAGAGCGTCCCTTTTAGTTTTTCAGTGAAATTTAAATAAATATAAATTTGGTGAATTAGGCTTACGAAAACTTTTTTAATTATTTATTTCGTCTTCGATTAATTCTTAAATATGAATATATTTATATACAGCATGCCCACATTTCGATGCTCATCATTGGTATCACGGTTATTAGAAGACAGACAGCAACGGTTAAATGGGAAATGTTTTATGAATCCAATACTAGCAGCAAACTCATTTCAAATTCATTCTAGTTTAATAGTACTATTTTTTGTTTTTCATAGACAACCATATTGGATTTTTGATTTAGTTAGATTATTCCAATAACACCTCTAGTCAATATTAAGGAAACTAGTGTGGAGTTGCATTTACCTACAACAAATACAGTCCACTAAAATCATAAGATACAACTTAACTCTACACTCTACCATCAAACAGTATCATTGTGCAAAACAATCTAATCATAATTTCTTAACTGTTTTAAAACATCCTATATAAGCCGTTTAATGTATTGTCAAAAACGATTTTAAATATTCAAACCTTATCAAATATGAATACAGAGTCTCCACATTTCGATGCTGACTTTTGGCATCTCGAAAATGTTTTGCAAAATTTAATACTCGCGACAAAAACCAATTCAAATTCATCCTAACCTCTTTAAATTTTAAGATAATTTAAAAATGTCAATATTTGCTGATTTCAGATTCAATGCTTGCAGAAATTAGAAATTCCTAAATTAGTTTTCTTAAATTGAGCTGTCTATGACATGTAACTTTTGATCCCATAAATTTTTTCGAAAAATTCCACAGAAAAATTAAAAGGGTCAAAGAGTATTCGTGGATCAATTTAAATAAATATCAATTCAAATTCATCCTAACCTCTTTAAATTTTAAGATAATTTAAAAATGTCAAAATTTGCTGATTCCATTTTCAATGCTTGAAGAAATTGGAAATTCCTAAATTAGTTTTCTTAAATTGAGGTGTCTATGACATGTAACTTTTGATCCCGTAAATTTTTTCGAAAAATTCCACGGAAAAATTAACAGGGTCAAATCGTATTCGTGGATAAATTTAAATAAATATTAATTTGGTGAATTAGACTTGCGAAAAGTTTTTTAATTATTTATTTCGTCTTTGATTAATTCATCCATATCCACATTTCGATGCTCACCATTGGTATCTCCGTTATTTGAGGACCTAGAGCAATGGTTAAATGGAAATGTCTTATTTTTCTTGAAATATTCGAGCCACTACACATTCCAAACATTACGTTCGAAATTATTTCGAATGACTTCTAATCGTAAGTTAACACATACGTAAGCAAAAGTTTACCAATAAAGCAAAAGGTCTACGATTTTTTCGATAATATTATTTTTCAACGCTATTCCATAAGAAAAAAAAATTATTTTTGTTGGTCTTCAAAAGGGCGTTCTTTATAAAATTAATATATAAAAATGTACTTTAGTATCAAATTATATTGTGGACGCTCCATCTCAAAGAAGTTACACTTACTCGCGGCAAAATCTCATTTCAAATTCACCCTAAATTATTAGAGCTCTCTTTTGTTTTTCATAGACAACCATATTGGATTTTTAGTTTAGTTTTAGATTGTTCAAATAACACCTCTAATAAATATGAAGAAAATCAGTGTGGATTTGCATTTACCTACAACAAATACAGTCCACTAAAATCACAAAATGCTCAGCTTCATACACCATCATCAAAAATATCTCATATTCCCCTAATGTATTGTCAAAAATAATTTTAAATATTAAACCTTATTAATTATGAATACAGAGTGTCCACATTTCGATGCTCACTATTTGGATCTCAGGAATGTTTTGCAAAATTCAATACTTGCGACAAATCTCAGTTCAAATTCATCCTAACCATTTTAAAATTTAAGATAATATTAAAAACCTAAATTAAATTATACCCCATAAATAAAAGTCAAGGGGGGTAAGATCGAGTGGTATCGCAAGCCATCGCACTGATCTATTATTTGAAACAATTCTCTCATTAAAGTTTTCTCTCAAAAGATTTTACACGTCACGAGTACTATGGGCAATCACTCTCCCGGAACCAGATATTTTACATGTTGTCAGGATTAATAATTTATCGCAAAGTAGGCATTATCTCGTTCGTCAGTAGTTCCAAATATCTGTTAGTCAGTTAACACTATTAAATGGAGAAAAACAAAAAAAATGTAAACAAAATTTCATACCAATTAAACCGCACCACAAATTAAAACCAAATCGAACTTGAAATATTCTTTATTTACAAAATATGTTCTTAGTAGATCAGTCATGAAAGTCATACACAAAAACTCAGTTGTAAAATATCTTTATTGAAAAATAAAAAATACTAACAATTGCTTTGCCAGCACTGTGACTTCTTTTTGGTCTGAAGAATCCACAGTGCTGACGAAACAAATGTTACTATTTTGTGCTTTTTAATAAAAATGCTTTGTGAACAGCAAATAACTGAGTTTTTGTGTTTGATTTTGTTAGGGATTTTTACCAATTAAAAGTCACATCAGTTAAAGACATGGTAGTTATTCCTATTGAAGACTCAACAACTGGTTAATTTCGTCTGTCTACAGTATTTTTCTACATTTTTGTAGGTATCATCTGCTAAATTGTAATCTTCGTTGATGGTCATTAATTATCGTTTAAACTGGTTTGTAATGACATTTGTGTTTCTTCAAGATTTTCTAAATTATTTGATTTTGGAATTTCAGTTGTTCAAACCTCACGGCAAACTAATATGTTGGGATTATTCATAATATTTTGCAAAATATTTTTTCGGCGTATATCAGCATTGTTATCTTCCTTGTTAGCTCTTTGTTGTTCTAAGCGTCTAAAGTTCGGTAAATTGCTGAATATCCTTCTAATTGTCGCGTATTGTTGCTGTCTTTCCGGAAAATGCTCAGCGTAACTCACGGAAACATTTTATTTCTATTTCTTTGAAATAGACTTCCAACGTATTTACTTTTTCTTCATTTGAATATTTATATGCTATTACACGTACTTATTAATCATAATATTTAACAGTAATTACTTGTCAATAACTACGAGTATACGACCTATAGAATGCATTGCTGCGGGACATCACTCATAAACAACAGTCAATTGGTTAAAATTTCAAATTTTTGTACACTATCCTCGTAATTACACCAACTGTATATTTTTCTAACCTTTTGTTAGCTAATAAAATTCGAAACGTTTGTCTAGGGGGTTGTAGTACACGTACTATTATAATTACAACGGAATTTTTTTATGATCCGTCACAAGGTTTTAATTAACTAATCTCTGTAGGACAAAATACTTGTACGAAAACTACGGGACCTGGACTTTGTTTTCGTACAGGTATTTTGCCGCAGTTTTCCAGGTGTAACACTGTCTAATTATCTGCTGATGATGACAACTTAGTTGTCGAAATCGTATACAGAATACGAAATTTAATGTGGAAAGTATATATCAAACTTCAGTGATTAAATTTACCCTAAAATATACTTTAAATCCATTCAGTTTTCTAATAGAATTCTTTGAAAAAATTTATTAGATAAAATTTTGAAGGTCATAGAGTGCTCAGTTTAAGAAAACTAATTCGGGAATTTCCAATTTCTTCAAGCATTAAAATTGAAATCAGCAAATTTTGGTATTTACAAATCATCTTAAAATTTAAAAAGGTTAAGGAGAATTGGAATTTATTTTTGTCGCGATATTGAATTTTGAAAACCGAGGTAGCAATAGTGAGCATCGAAATGTGGACAGCCTATATTCATATTTAATAAAGTTTGAATATTCAAAAACAAATTTTTGACAATACGTTAAGGGGTTTATATACGATATCTTGAAACAGTTACGAAATTATGATTATATTGCTTTGTAAAATGGTACTATATCCAATAATTATAGTTTAAATTAATGTTAAAGGCGGCGATAATTAAGATGCAACAGATAATTTCGGAATGTTAATGTATATTTTACTGTTGATTATATTTATTTCTCACAAGTAGTGTTATGCGGAACAAACGGCTTTATTTTCCGTGCAATGAACGGAAAATACGATAACTGACAAATGTTTTTATTATTTCAAAAACTATTTAGATTTAATTAAATTGCCGACTTTAGCCTATTATTTGCTAAAAATCATAGGAATTTCTAAATTAGGATTAATTACCTAAGGTGTTTTTGAGACACACTGTACGTACATGTCATATAGTACATACTATGCCAAACAAATGCTTATCGTCCCTACGGACAGATTACCCAGTTCTAGAAGTTAATAAGAAAAAAAAAACTATTTTTCGTTTTTTCTCAACGACTGATAATTTGGTATCATTTTTCATAGTTTTTTCCCTTTATAATTTACATATGTTATTTTTACATCGTCGGCGAGGAAATATATTATTTTAAATGCTATTTATTACATGAGAAAGAGGTGGAAGTAATTGACGTAGTTTTATGTGAACCTTAGCAATCCAATTAGACACAATCACTAGAGCTGCCAAGTCGGTCGGCGCACCATAGCCGTTCACATGCTAGTAAATGATAAGTAATATATTTGTGCCTTTAAATGTATTGTTAAGGAAGTAACTGTTTAAATAGTTTAAATGACTAATGAATATCTAAATCGTGTATATTGGCAACGTAAATTTTTGCCATATACCTGGCAAAAAGGTAATGGACAGTAGTGAGAGACGTCAGACACCACAAAATTTCAATAATATATTGGGTCTGGGAAAAAGTTCGTGGCGTTTTTCTCGATAGATGGCATTGGTTGCCGATAACTAAAGAACAACAAGTCACAGCGACACCACCGACGGCTCGTTTTTTAGATGACCTTCCGAACGTTAGTTTGAGCGTAGAAACATTGTAATCGGTGGAGTGGTTGGAAAGTTATTCGCACTTGAAAATGGAGAAGAATAATGAGAAATTTCGCTATATTCTGCAATATTATTATGATAAGGGGAAGAACGCTGCGCAGGCTTGTGATAAAATTTGTGCTGTGTACGGTGAAGGTACTTTATCGAAATCTGTTGCGCGGAAATGGTTCTCTCGCTTTCGTTCTGGAAATTTCAATGTGAAAGATGAGTCACGCTCCGGTCGTCCAATCACTGAAAAATCTGATGAAATTCTTGAAAAAGTCCAACAAGATAATCATATCAGCAGTGTCGATATTGGCATGGAGCTAGGCATTGACCACAAAACTGTTTTGAACCATTTACACAAAGCTGGTTACAAAAAAAAGCTTGACGTATGGGTTCCTCATGAGTTGAGCGTGAAAAACATGATTGACCGAATTAACATCTGCGATGCGCTGCTGAAACGGAATGAAATCGAGCCGTTTCTGAAACGTTTAATAACCGGAGATGAAAAATGGATTACGTACGATAATCGGAAGCGTAAAAGATCGTGGATAAAGGATGGTGAGCCGTCACAAGCGTTCGCTAAGCCAACATTGACGCCAAAAAAAGTGATGCTGTGTGTATGGTGGGACTGGAGGGGAATCGTCCACTACGAGCTACTTCCAACTGGTCAGACGATTGATTCTCAACTCTACTGTGCACAACTAGAGAGATTACGCCAGGCGATTGAAAGAAAACGGCCCGAATTGATTAATAGGAAAGGTGTTGTCTTCCATAATGACAACGCCCGACCACACACTTCTTTGATGACCCGTCAAAAATTGAGAGAGTTTGGTTGGGAAGTTTTGATGCACCCACCTTACAGTCCGGATATAGCACCCTCTGACTATCATCTGTTTCGATCTCTGCAGAACTCTCTCAATGGAATTAAGTTGGTTTCAAAAGAAGCCTGTGAAAACTACTTGATTCAGTTTTTCGACCAGAAACCACAGAAGTTTTTCACCGATGGGATCATGGATCTACCAAAAAAATGGCGAAACATTGTCGATAATAATGGAGCATATTCGGTTTAAATGAATTCGTCCACGCGCCATGCGGGGACCAGTTGAATTTTACTGAAAAAACGCCACGAACTTTTTCCCAGACCCAATATATAAAATTGTGAAACTCTTACTCTTCTGAGAAATATTATCATTCATATTCATTTCTTCAAAATAGTGCATTATTAATTTAAATAATGGTTATCAAGAGGCCAAGATGCGAATATTTTCCTCATCGCGTTTACATAAATTCTTCAAGTTAACATTAATTGATCTAACTAACGTCGTCACGAAAAATGTTAACTCACATCACTCAAAACTGATTTACATTTTCTCGTGAAAAAGGTTTTAGTGTTTATATCGTACCACGTGAGGGGGGGGGGGGGGCAGAAAATAATAGCAAATTACGAGATCGTTATTAAAGGATAAATAATTATATAATTACTTAAAATAACTTATATATATGATATTTTATTGATTGGAATAAATGGATTGCGGCAACAAGAAAGCAAAGAACATTTCCAATATCCCTCATAACTCATAATTAAAAATGAAGTTAGAAAACTCAGGCTTTAGAATGCATGAAAATCCAACAGAAAAGATATATAAAAAATTATATTAATTTTACAATGAAAAGTTAAGCTATTTGATTATGTAAGAATACATAAGAATAATCTGCTTTGATTGTCGCATTAATACTTCAGTCAACGAAAGCAATAGTTGCAGTTAATCCCTGAAAATGTTCCATAGAAGTGGTGACTAAACGTCGGTACCAGAATTGCCGAAAATACGGTACCAGCCCGGAAACCAAGATGAAGAAAGCATGGATAACGACCGCGGAAGTCTTATTATTTTGTAATTTCATTTAATGCGCATTTTTTAATTCTTCCTAATTTTTTCCATTGGCCAAACTTCCGTAAGCAGTATATACACATTGCTAGCGTAGTATTTGTCCCAAGAGTAGTCAGACTCATTTTTCTCGACCAGACGAAGAGGTTGAAGCGGATTTGAGTAGATTATGCGCTACGCGAAGTCTTACCGAGTGCTCTCGTCATGTTTCGAAATAAGCTATTTAGCCGAACAACGCTACGCAATAAAATTTTGCGTTAAATTCGGTAAACCCGGAGACGAAGCGCCAAGGTTCAGAATCGCACACTCTTGCCTCACCTCGCTCAAAGAAAGCTCGCATGAGCAAGTCGAAAATGAAATCCTTGTTAATTGCTTTTTGACTTTGAAAGGATGATTCAATAGAAAGTTCGTGCCAGCTGGTCAGACCGTAAAAGCGGTTTTCTACGTGGAGTCTTTGAGTGAGAAAAAGAATCGTCCGTGTTCGCTTGATCATTGCCAATACGTGGAAGCTCCACCACGCGTTCGTCGTGGAGGAGTACCTGGCTCAGCATAACACTGCCGCAAGTGCAGCCGCCTTACTAGATGTCGCCCCCGCAGACTTCTTTCTCTTCGTCCGTTTCAAGACTACACTGAAAGGGCATCGCCACGACTCGATCGAGGCAATACAACAGGCTGAGACGAGTGAATTGAACAGCCTTCCAGTTGCTGCGTTCCACGAGGCCTTTCAATAATAGTAGAACCGCTGAAAGCGGTATGTTGACGCACAGCTGTGCAATTTTGAAGACTTCTAATCTAAATTGATGTGTATTTCTTGGTAATAAATTTTGATTTATCGAGTTAGTCCGATTACTTTTGAGACAAACTCTGTATATATATATATATATATATATATATATATATATATATATATACATATGAATTTAAAATGCATTACACGCTTGCAACCTTGTTCTAGGTTATATCACGGTATACAAAAGAACATTCTACTTTCTTTATTAATATGGTCAAATTATTGGTTTGAGTATTAGTCATCGTTATTGAAATAACGGCATAGGTTACGCAACGTAGTAGTTTTTATTCGGTGTATTTAGAAAAAAGGTAATTTATCATGAAATATTGATTATCGCTTGGAGATATCATGCTAATATTGTAAAAGCTGGTTAGTTCTCATTGTAATAAATGAAACAGAGATTTTCTCTTGCTTGTCATGTTAAAACCAAATCTGCTACAATTAGGAACCTGGTCACGAAAGTTGTTCTCTTTTTGTCAATTTCAGATCAGTTTTTCTTAAACTATTTCTGGACTGTCGAGACATTCTTTTCTCGAGTTTTACTATGCGCGATCGCATAAGACATTTAGTGTTTATATCTGTCATTATGCAAATACTAATTTATATGAAACAGGTGTTTGCTTATTGTAACACCTTCGATAGTTCGTTGTTTATGCATACAAAAGTATTTCATTTCAATGATAAATATAGGGTAAGGTCAGTTGAAAAGTGCGAATACTTTGCCTAACACGTTATGAGGGCGTTTGTTTATGTGAAACAAAAGAAAGGCAAAGAAACTATATGTGTAAGTATGTATACATAAAATTTTTATTCTTTTTTCTTGGGAGTTTCGAGACCATTGGAATAATAGAGTATTTATTTACTATTTATATTAACTCTATAATTTAATAGTTAATATAAATTAAATGTTTTATTAACCCAATTGTCGAAACTCACAATAAAAAAACGTAGAGATTATAATTCGAACAAGACGATTAACATATTAAAAAAAGAAATACGTTATGTGTGCAAAAAAGCTCAAGAACACCATGATATAGTTTCTAAAACTGTATACCATAGCGTAATTTAATGTCGCATATAAAGAGTTAGTGACCCTTTAAAAGAAAGTACGTGAAAATATACGGAAAGAGTATGAGAAGATTACGTGGGAAGCTTCAAAAAGAACAGATCAACAGTTCACCAGGTCTTTACGCCCGAAATACGTCTTATTTTTATTTATTATTAAGTTTCTGAGTTGCTAATCCCTTATCGAACTGATAATCTTTACCTGAACTCGCTAAATTCTAGGCGAAGGAGTGGTATAATGCGTTTATACGAGCAAAATTTATTCAGAATTATTAGAAACAGTAGTGTTCGTGATAATGTATTTATCGTTTTTAGTTTAGTATTTTATAGTTACATCAGTGGTGCGCTAAGTTTATACTTTAGCATAGTAACACTTATCAAAGAAACTTAGCCCTCGATATCAAGCAGTCCACGACCTTGTCACCGGCTGCAAAACAACCGAAAGGGAAGATGAACTCGCTGCTGCATTTAAACATCGCCGTCCTGCGAAAAAGCCGCAATCAATGAAGAAAGTTTAATCGACTAATCAATCAGCCTATTTGGATATCAAACTCTATAAACAACCCTAACCATAACAACTTTTTGTTTCAACTATACTGCCTTTTCTGAAATTCTAAAAGTAATAAATGATTTAACTGTCCCTATTTAATACATAATTAATTGGTAAGACTTACATAAATACAATATTTATATCGTTTATTTGTTTTCGTACGTTTATTTATAGCTTTCATCATTCTGTCAATATTATTTCTGTAATATTGTAAATAAAATAACCGGCACACATATATGTATGTTTATAAGAATGAATATCATAAAAGAAGTAAGGATGCAAAATTATTATAAAGTCGCAATAACAAACGATGTTTTCAAAAAGTTTCCGGTTTTTATTTTAGTTTTAATTTTATTTTGTTGGTCTTTACAATAGTATTAACTAGTAATGTAAGTGAATATAGTATGTCAAAAGATATATGATGTACCAGGGTCGATGAGTTGAAAAAAAATTTTATTTCAAATTTGTTATCTACATTGATTTGCAATAAGAATACGTCAAAAGAAAAGGAATAGAAAAGATTGCTACATTTAGAGAAGAAGACAATTGATTAATATATTAAACAATATAATATGATCACTGTTTCATGATTCATATATTTGTTTGCAATTCTAAATACATAGCAGATCTTACTTACTTTGACGATAAGGTTTCGATATTATGTGGCAAACAATTCAGATGAATAAACATTCCCTCACTCTCTCGTCCAACACAAGAATGTATTGAACGACAAAGCTAGAGCGCGTCTATTTCGCTCTTCGAGAACAAAATTCCCAGAGCATGTAACAGACAGTCACTTATAATACTGCCATGGCGATTTGCCGAATAAATGAATGTTAAAAGGAATCATTCAAATGTTAATTACGCCCTGCCTACTACATATGTTTCAGAGATTCACTCATCGTCAGGTAGACTTGTGTTATCAACGAACGATTCCTTCGTAGAACTTATCGTATCTTTTCGATACAGAAAAATAATGAATAAACATTGCGTCCCTCTCTCGTCTAACACAAGAATGTATTGAACGACAAAGCGTTCTCGCTACATTTCGCTACAAATTTGTAGTAATCGACATCTTTGTTTATAACGCTCTCGAATTTTTTTACAATCCACATATATTTTATGTCACTTGTACGTGGGCAAGGTGAAAAGTTCTCGGCCTGACTGCGATTTAAATTTAAAAAATGATTTTATTTTTCTTCATAATCTCCCTTGAGTTCGACACACTTGGTCCAGCGTTTTTCTAACATCAATATTCCTTCTCGGAAGTGAGAGTCTGGAAGGCTGTCAAAATATTCTTCTACGGTCTTTTCAACTTCTTCGTTGGATGTGAATCGCTTTCCAGAAACAAATTTTTTCAAATTTAGGAATAGATGGAAGTCTGAGGGTGCCAAATCAGGAGAATAGGGAGGATGACTGAGCAAATCGTACCCCAAATCCCGCAATTTTCCCATCGCTAACGCACCCTTGTGTGCGGGTGCGTTGTCCTGATGAAAAATAATTTTTTTCTTCTTCAAACCAGGCCTCTTCTCGCGAATTTTGGCATCCAGCTGGTCAAGAAGGTTAGAGTAATATACGCCTGTAATTGTTCTGCCTTTTTCAAGGTAATCAATTAACAAGATTCCTTTTGCATCCCAAAACACGCTGGCCATAACTTTTCCGGCAGATGCGATCGACTTCGCTTTCTTTGGCGCTGAACCACCGGCTTCCACCCACTGCTTCGACTGCTGTTTCGTTTCTGGCGTGTAGCGGTGGACCCATGTCTCATCCATGGTGACAAATTGCCGCACAAAATCGGTCGGATTCTTGTTAAATCGGTCCAAAGAATGCTCCGAAAATTGTTTGCGCATTTGTTTTTGATCGACATTCAGCAAATGCGGCACCCATCTTACGCAGAGCTTTCTCATTTCTAATTCTTTGTGCAAAATGTTTCGCACCCTTTCTTCCGATATTCCCACAGCCTCAGCTATCTCATTCACTTTCACTCGCCTATCGTCCAACACAATATCATGTACTTTTTCGATGATTTCTGGTATGGTTGCGGTTTTTGGCCGTCCTTCACGTGGGTCATCACGTGGGACGTACGACCACGTTTAAATTCAGCTGCCCACTATTTAACGGATGACATCGAAGGAGCAGAGTCCCCGTACAGTTTTGTCAACTTCGGATAAATTTCCATAGGGTTTAAACCATCTAAAACAAAGAATTTTATAAAAGCACGATATTCAAGCTTATCCATTTAAAAAAATAACACGCACGACGTCTACTACAAAAATTCTTGCAAACAAACTACTTGAGAGAACAAGTTGAAAGTTTTCATATGAACTAAAGACACATGCAACCACGCAGGAAACATAAATTTCTGTTAATCCTAACGCCATCTCTGTGTCAGACCGAGAACTTTTCATCTTGCCCACGTAGCACATAGCAGTGAGTGTAAATCGTTCACAATTTGCGTAGACTTCACTAACGACAACATACTGAAATTCTTCTACTGAATCAAAAAAGATTTTGTAATTGTTGTAAATCGGTTTTAACGGAAGCATTTTCAAATCTTTTATAGCTTTCCTTAATTGCTGCAGTATCGTTAGTTTGAATCGTAGAACCATAGATTTTACTTGTTGAAAATTCTCGCAATAATAAGAAGCCGCTTTCAAACATGTTCCCCAACATGAAAGAATTGACCCTAGTGGCTCGGGAATAATGGGGCAGCGTCTGTAGAATTCTCGAATTCGTTTGGGAAATTAAAAAAAAATCTTTTGGTATTTGAAATTAATACGCCCACCTCTGGATAACATTGTCGAATACTTTGCGCTATAAGATGTAAGGCATGAACTTTACGCGTCACATGTAAAAGTCCCTCATATTTGTCTCTAAGGCAATAGCCTACACTACACATTGTCGCTGCACCATCGCTCACAAACCTCAACAGATGGTCAGTCGAAAGTGGAAATTTTTTAGCGATCCAGCACTACCTTCATAATTGCTTCTCCAGTGCACTTTTCTAATCTTTTACTAGTTAATACAATGGAAAATGTCGCTTTAACAGGATCTAGAACACGCACTATAATATTCAAAATAGAATATTTTTTTCAATCTGTTGTTTCGTCGACATATTATCACAGCTGTTTATCTTTCACTAAAGCTTTAATCATGTTTCCGATGCCATTACGCACAGTTGGCACGTGGCTCTGTAACGCTCTCCGGGATGGTAGCTTCCAGATGGAATCGTATTTACTCCAGAAGTTATGAAATGGTTGCTTATTGAGTAGATGAAGTCTCAAATCATCATCGAATCTTATTTTGGTGTTGTACACTCTTTATATGATTTTTTGCAGTTGCCTTTGTCCCAGTATATCAACGGTCTATCGCAAACTTTATAGCATATCTTAGCAATAATATAAATCGGGAAATTCTTCAATAGACTTTACTACTGAGTTTTTCCATTACGCACGCCTATCATACTTAATAATTATACGCTTGCTTTATATAAAGATCCGCTTGGTACTAACTTATAATTCTACACTTCCTCTGTTTTATTACATTACCCTAGTGGAGGCGCTGCGTACTCAATACGGACTTGTCCCACGGGAAGACATCCCAACTCTGCTGATGATACAATACTATACCGCATTTTCATGTCAGGATACATCAACCCGAAAGAAATAAAAAAGTACATACATTATTTATTTTGTTTATAATCGAACCTATCAAGCCCTTCGCCGAGGCTGTATCCTACTGCCAAACCGGAAGTTTCTTCAACATTAATTATAATACACGTATACTTTTATTATTAATGTTAGAATATTGATAAGATGAGCATGTAGCGTATATATTATATTTCTCATATCGGTCAGTTTTATTGCATACCACGGCTATGTGTTCAACCTACTGTGTAAGTCGTGGGCACATATCTAAAAATGCTTATGTTTTGCTGTTCATATTGGTAATATACACTTACGAAAGTGAAAATTGTTTTTGTACGATAAATAAAATAATTTATGTTACAGCGTATCATTTCCTGCGATGTATTATGCAATAATCTAGCGTGAAGAGAAACATGACTAAGGTTACCATGCGATTTTTTTTATTGTATTCACAAAAATGTATAAATAACTTACATATGTATGTGTACGTGCATTGCTATTTATTTTGTTCAGAATTTTCTCTGTTTACGGAATCAATTAAAATTGTATTGAATATAATGACGGTTACTTCTTAATGGAAAAACCTGAAAGTAATTTCAATTACATAAAATATATATTTCAATATTTTTTTCCGCTTTTAACGCAAATCTATTTAGCAAAATATATACTACATGACATGGAAATGGTAACACCAAGAGGGGGTGCGAGTTTTTTGACTAAACTTGGTAGAAATATATAACTATTCAAATGCAATCATTGGTTATAAATTTGTTGGGATGAATCAAGTGGACATAGTATATTTGACACTTCATGCAATCTCTTCTTATCATTCTGACATTAATATTGAGTATATTTCTTGCCAGTTTTGATTCAATTTTCTCTTGTTTAACGTGTCTTGAGAGTTTCATTATGCCTAGAGCGCGGCAAACTTAGAAATTACGGCTAGTTGAGTGAATTCCACAGAGGTTGAATTGTTAACTTGGGTGAAGGTGTTTTTTCGTTTAGAGAAATGCAAATCACCTTAATTGGAACCAACCTATCGTCATGCGCTAAAGTGCAAGACCCCTACCTTCGCCTAACGGCATTAAGAGATCAATTCTCCAGTACTAGATTAACTGCTGATTAGGTAATGAAGGTCGTACTGTGACCCTTCGAACCGTTTATCGCCGAATTAGAAATTTCTGTTTGAAATCCTATCGACCACACGTGCTAAGCTTTACGGTTCAACACCGACAGCAGCGTTTGGAGTGGTGTAGGTTGTAAATGCACTGAAACGTGGGGTAGCATAAGGTGGTGTTCAATGATGAATTTCAATTTTGCACAGGGATGCACGATGGCCGTATGAAGGTCAGATGAAGACGTGATATTCAATTTTTTATTAAAAGGCGTGTGCATCGAGCTATTAGAGTTACGGTATGGTCTGCTATAGCATATGGAAGTAGGTCCAGTTGACCTTCATTTAAGGCATCATGAACACCCAGCATTATGTTGTTGAGGTGGTGGACCTCATATTCTTATATCTTCAACAGCTTGAAGATCCACTTTTCCAGAGGTGTAATGCCCGTCCCCACGTAGCGAGAACTTCTTTAAATCGGTTCGACGAGGCCCATGTCAATATCTTGTTATGGCCACCTAGATCTCCTTACCTATCGCCAATCGAGCACCTGTGTGAAATCCTGTCAATCACACGTGTTAGGCTTTACGGTTCAACACCGACAGCAGCATTTGTAGTGGTTTAGGTTGTAAATGCACTGAAACGTGGTGTAGCATAAGGTGGTGTTCAATAATGAATTTCAATTTTGCACAGGGATGCACGATGGCCATATGAAGGTCAGATGAAGACATGATATTCAATTTTTTTATTACAAGGCGTGTACATCGAGCTATTAGAGTTATAGTATGGGCTGCTACAGCATATGGAAATAGGACTCAGTTGTTGTCCATCCGAGGCATCATGAACACCCAACGTTACGTTGTTGAGGTGGTGGACCCCATATTCTTCCATATCTTCAACAGCTTGAAGATCCACTTGTCCAGAGGTATAATGCTTGTCCCCACGTAGCGAGAACTTCTTCAAATCGGTTCAACGAAGCCCACGTTAATATCTTATTATGGCCACCCAGATCTCCCAACCTATCGCCAATTGAACACCTGTGCGATATTATAGGAAGAAAATTGTTGAACTCAGTAAATCCTCCGCAAATAGTACAAGCTCTGTGCCATGAATTGCAGACTACCGTTGACATCATACTTCAAGAGGGCATTGACTACCAACTGGAATCAATGCCACGATGAAGGAGTGTGAAACTAATAGTGCTCAATACATTATTAATAAAAATAAAATTAAATTGGTTAATATTTTGACTTTTCCTTTAAAATTAATAAATTATTACCTTCGTTTCTGTCAAGCTTGATTCGAAACTTCACACCCCTTCTTGGAGTTACAACTTTCATGTTATTGAGCATTATTAATATAATGTAAATTCAATAATTTTCATTACATGTAGAGAAATGAATTTTACAAAAAAAGCAATTCCGATCCAGTGCGGTCTGACACAAATTTCTGGAGCAAGTCCGGAATCCGCATCGCTACTTCGGTATATATCCGAGATCCGGCCCGAATTTCGAACTATATAAAAACTAAACTTAATGAAATAATTATATCTATTAGATTTTAATTGTAAATATAATTAAAAAGAGATAGCAAATAAATGCCAAGATATCCACAAAGGCACCGCTAAAAATAATGGCTTGTAACTGTGGTAACAGAAATTTAAATAATTCAATTTGTATAGAGTATACATTTTAAGTAAAATTACACTCAGCACCATAAGAATGTGAACGCTTCGTACTAATCTATATATCAACTTTCTTGGTTTAATAAATTTCTTCCGATATTTTAATTTCTCTTAAATCGAAATTTTAACTTTTATTATTATTACTACAATATTTTTATTATATGTGAATTGAATTATGTTGTGATTTTAACCAAATTATTGTTAAGTATATATTTATTCAATTTTGTTCTATATCAACTCAATACATTGCATGATATAATCTAATTTTTATACAAACTTTATAAAAATCAATTCTTATTAATTTACATTACAAATATTTATTACAATGTTCTTTTTTTTTGTAACATACGTAAGTACATACATATATAATCTTACTAAATAATTATATAAATATATCTTTATTTATTTTTATAACTGTATATATATATATACATATATAAGAAATTGCTGCGCGCTAAACGAGAGCTACCAACCCAGAAAAGGAAAGGAGAGGGAAGAGAAATACAACTGAGATCCAGACAACAAGTACTTCTTCCCAACCATAGGCTACGTACTACTGCTGCCCAACACAAACATTTGGATATGTTTAACAGGTTGCCATTATCGTGGACTGAAAAACCCATTTTGAAATTTAGAAATGACATAAAAACATTTCTTTTAGAAAACGGATTCTACACAGTGACGGAGTTCCAAGAGCAGATGAAATCAATCAAATATTAAACTGTATGTTCTGCTTTGTGCACACATATGTTTATACATACCACATTTACACACAGTACATATACACGTACATACACACACAGACCATCATAGATAATGACGTTACCTCTCTATCTGTATATAATAGATGGTAAAATAAAGCTTATTATTATTATTATTATTATATATACAGTCTGTCGCAGAGAAAACTATTTTGGCAAAATTCGTTCATTTTATTCAAAGTAGTGGCCTTCAGCTTGAATACAACGTTTTGTACGGTCAATTAACATGTCGAATGAATTTTTAAATTCATCTTTAGAGATGTCCTTCAAGATCGCTGTCGACGCCTTTTTAATGGCTTCGACGTCGGCATAACGCTGTCCTTTCATCGGTAAAAGTAGTTTGGAGAATAGACAGAAATCATAGGGGGGCAAATCCGGTGGATACAGTGAATGGTTGATGGTTAAAATGCTATTTGTGGTTAGAAAATCAGTGATAAGTGTCAAGCCATGAGATGGTGCATTATCATGTAACAAACGCCAGCTACTATTTTCACGATATTAAGGACGCACACGACAAATACACGCTAAAAGACGCTTCATAGCACCAAGGTAATATTCAGCATTGACTGTTTGATTAGTTGGTACAAACTCTTTGTGCACCATGCCTTTCAAATCATAAAAACAAGTCAACATTGTCTTCACTTTTGATTTCTCCAAACGGCTTTATCGGTCTTTCTTCGCTTGGATGCTTCCATTCAGAGCTATGATACTTAGTCTCTGAATCATATTGAAAACACCACGGCTCATCGTTAGTTACAATAGAATAGCCAAAGCTTTCATCCTTTCTTGAGTCTTTAATCAAGTCTGTACAATGTTGAATTCAATTAGCTTATGTGATACAAACCTTGCACGAATCTTTCTCAGTCCCAAATGCTGTGTCAAAACGCGTTGAATTGAATCTTTGGAAATATTTAATTCCATTCCCACGTATCCCAATGAGTATTTCGTCTCATTTCTGATAAATTCACGCACAAGTTCGATGTTACTTTCCGTAACCACAGATTTTTTGCAGCAGGATGTTCGTCGTTATTTATGTCAGTACGACCGTCTTTAAATCGTTTATACCACTCGTGCACACTCGTACGTGATAAATACGGATCACCATACACTTGTTTCATCAAATGAAACGTTTCAATAAACGATTTACTGAGTTTAAAACAGAGCTTGATATTTGCTCTTTGTTCAAAATTCATTTTTCGACCAATGCCGAATACATACTGTTACTTTATGCGCAATTTCTGTGTTTTTAATGATGCAAATGTCACGATATTTTGGCATAACATTGGTGAAAGATCTACCTTACCGACGCATATTTTTTTTAATAGATGGCACCACTAAGAGTTACTATTTTAAAAAAGTTCGGTTTTCTCTGCGACAGACTGTGTATATGCATATATTGGGTCTGGGAAAAAGTTCGTGGCGTTTTTCCCGATAGATGGCATTGGTTGCCGATAACTAAAGAACAACAAGTCACAGCGACACCACCGACGGCTCGTTTTTTAGATGACCTTCCGAACGTTAGTTTGAGCGTAGAAACATTGTAATCGGTGCAGTGGTTGGAAAGTTATTCGCACTTGAAAATGGAGAAGAATAATGAGAAATTTCGCTATATTCTGCAATATTATTATGATAAGGGGAAGAACGCTGCGCAGGCTTGTGATAAAATTTGTGCTGTGTACGGTGAAGGTACTTTATCGAAATCTGTTGCGCGGAAATGGTTCGCTCGCTTTCGTTCTGGAAATTTCAATGTGAAAGATGAGTCACGCTCCGGTCGTCCAATCACTGAAAAATCTGATGAAATTCTTGAAAAAGTCCAACAAGATAAGCATATCAGCAGTGTCGATATTGGCATGGAGCTAGGCATTGACCACAAAACTGTTTTGAACCATTTACACAAAGCTGGTTACAAAAAAAAGCTTGACGTATGGGTTCCTCATGAGTTGAGCGTGAAAAACATGATGGACCGAATTAACATCTGCGATGCGCTGCTGAAACGGAATGAAATCGAGCCGTTTCTGAAACGTTTAATAACCGGAGATGAAAAATGGATTACGTACGATAATCGGAAGCGTAAAAGATCGTGGATAAAGGATGGTGAGCCGTCACAAGCGTTCGCTAAGCCAACATTGACGCCAAAAAAAGTGATGCTGTGTGTATGGTGGGACTGGAGGGGAATCGTCCACTACGAGCTACTTCCAACTGGTCAGACGATTGATTCTCAACTCTACTGTGCACAACTAGAGAGATTACGACAGGCGATTGAAAGAAAACGGCCCGAATTGATTAATAGGAAAGGTGTTGTCTTCCATCATGACAACGCCCGACCACACACTTCTTTGATGACCCGTCAAAAATTGAGAGAGTTTGTTTGGGAAGTTTTGATGCACCCACCTTACAGTCCGGATATAGCACCCTCTGACTATCATCTGTTTCGATCTCTGCAGAACTCTCTCAATGGAATTAAGTTGGTTTCAAAAGAAGCCTGTGAAAACTACTTGATTCAGTTTTTCGACCAGAAACCACAGAAGTTTTTCACCGATGGGATCATGGATCTGCCAAAAAAATGGCGAAACATTGTCGATAATAATGGAGCATATTCGGTTTAAATGAATTCGTCCACGCGCCATGCGGGGACCAGTTGAATTTTACTGAAAAAACGCTACGAACTTTTTCCCAGACCCATATATATATATATATATATATATATATATATATATATATATGTATATGTGTGTACATATATATGTATATATAAAAATAAAAAGTGTTCAAGTATTTTTTATTCCTGTTAAAACTCTTTCCAAACTTTCACCAAATTAGTTAATACATGTATTAACAGCGCACTTAATTTAATGAATCACTAACTGGGCGTCAATGGTTCTAACTACTTTATTTCTTCCTAATTACTTCATGTGAAATTACTTGTAATTTAATTCAAAATATTATTTTAATTCGTGGTTGTAAACATAAATATATATATATATATATAGATTTTGATTTTTTAATTTGTATTGAAATATAAATTACTTTAAAATGTCTTTATTTCAAATAAGTGGCGGAATGTACGCATGTACAACAAAATTTTAAAATAATACACGTAAACGTCCAAAACTTTTGAAATTAGTAATATAGAATATATGTACAGAATGTTATGTGTAGTAAAATCCTATACACTATGTATATAAACAATTATAGAAGCTAGTTACAATTGGAGAAAGGATATCGTTTATGGTGGTGTTGCTATATTTTCCTGTTATGATGTGGATGTCAAATCTATTGGATTTTTAAATGAATTATGTTCGCTATTTGATTTTGGGCTATGTGGTGGTTTGTTAAAACTTAATAATCAATAATAATAATGATAATAATAATCCATGCCTTCGCATTTACAATTACAGGGGGATTTGGCAGACCGTAAGTTATTGTTATGCCCGCCCTCGTGGTGCAACTTAAGATCTTTGGCTGCGCTTAAACAGAAGAGGGAGACTATGGGCAGCAGGCAATGGACCTCGAACCTAAAACCCTGGCCGTGATAAGCTGGTGACTTACTACTGAGCTATCACCGGCCAAATCCTGTGTCATACCATATAAATCACAAGGACACTTTGTTGACTTCTGCGATATCTTATTTAAAGATAGTAAATATTCGCTATACAGAAATTCCCAGTCTGATATAGAAAAAAAAATAAACTTGGTAAAATGTAATAATCTTTATTTTTCAATATAATCTATCCTAATTTCAATACATTTATTACAACAATGAATTAATAGTTCAACAACCTTGTAAAAATAATGTAAAGTTTTTGTCTGAAAATATTCTATTACATCAATTAATTAAGATTAATATAACCCCTTTCCACAATAATTTTCGTATTTTGTATACGTATTTCGACAACTAAGTTATCATCATCAGCAGATAATTAAAGACAAGTGTGAAGGACTTTTACATGTGGCATGTAAAGTTCATGATTTACACCTTGTAGCACAAAGTATTCGACAATGTTATCCAGAGGTGGATGTATTAATTTCAAATACAAAAGAGTATCTTTGAAATCTCCCAAACGAATTCGAGAATTCCACAAACGGTGCCTCGGTATTCCTAAGCCACCAGAGTCAATTCTCACATGTTGGGGAACATCGTTGAAAGCGGATTTCTATTATTGCGAGAATTATCTACAAGTAAAATCTATGGTACTACGATTCAAGCCTAGCAAAGCTGCAGCAATAAGAAAAGCTAGAAAAGATTTGAAAACGTTTCCGTTGAAACAGATTTAAAACAAATTTACGACAATTATGAATGTTTATTTGACTCAATAGAAAAATTTCAAACGGGTGGTTGTGGGCTTGTTGACATAGACCTGTGATTTCAAATAACCCCATAAAAAGAAATCTAATGGTGTTAAATCACACGATCTAGGGGCCAATTCTGATCACCGAAACGAGAGAATACACGACCTGGAAATGTCTAATGCAATAATTGAGTTGTTTCACGGGCTGTATGGCATGTGGCACCGTCTTGTTGAAACCACATATTGGCCGCAATTGTGTTATCAAGCACCAGTAACAGTCACTGCTAGACCAGCCTCATTTTCAAAAAAGTATGGTCCAATTATGCCTCCAGCCTAAAATCCACACCAAACAGTGACACGTTGTGGATGCATTTGTTTTTCGACAATTACATGTAGGTTCTCAGAACCCCAAAAGCGGCAATTTTGGCGATTAACAAAGCCATCAAGGTGAAAATGTGCTTCATCGCTTAGGATGATTTTGCTCGAAAAATGAGCAACCATTTGTTGATGTTCAATAATCCATTCGACGAACTCTCTTCGCTGTGCATGGTCATTAGGCTTCAGTTGTTGTGTTAATTGAATTTTGTAAGCCTGGAGACACAGATCTTTAGTGAGTATACTCTGTAGAGAGCTTCTTGAAATTTGCAATTCTTGTTCACGACGCCGAATTGAGGTTCATAGATTGTCACCGACACTCTCACGCACTGCTTCGATACTGACATTTAAACGGCTTGTTTTTGGACGACCAGTGTGTTTGGCGTCTCCAATGGATCCAGTCTCCCTGAATTTTTCAATTAATCTCTTCACAGTCGACGAAGTTAAAATACTATTCCGACCATATTTTGTATGAAATTTTCGAACTGCGGCCGCCAAGCATTCATTATTTTTGAAATATTGTTCAATAATGAAGACACGTTGTTCTATCGTGTAACGCTCCATTTTTACTAACCCTAAACTGTCAGCTGTCGAATTGTTTTTTTTAGGGTTTCCAACACTTTACTGCACAAATGGCGACAAATTCAAAGCTTGCGTTAATTTTGGCACACCCATTATATAGTGACGCTTCATTCCAATGTAAATTGGCTGAATGAATAGAACATTATTATTATTATGATAAGTACAAATATACGTTTGTCCAAACAAACGTTTAGCACTTAAAAACAAAACTTGCATCGAAACATTAAATATGGTAAGTAGTTTTTCGTTTACTCATTTAAAGCGTAAATCCCCCAAAGGATATAAATCTTAGGACAAGGACAACTTACTAATGATGACTCAACATTTTCTTACAATAATTAATTAAATACTACAGTAAGATTGCAAATATTGTGAACAAAGTTTGATTTGAACCCGCTTGTCCTAATTAGAAGTTAACCACTACTTTTAATAATAAAAAGTAAACTCTCTTAACGGCAGAAAACACTCGACCCTGCGTAATAAATAATTTGTTTGTTGTCCATTTATTCTTGTACTATTTATCATTACCTAAGGCAGATAATAATAATTTATATTTCGCTTATTTCAATTACAACGCATAGAAAAAATGGTAGTGCAAAGTACATGAAAATATTAAAAATAAACAATGAACTAACTGGCGGATAATATTCTGGCAGTGAAAGTAATGTGAACTATTCATTCTTATTTGCTTTTATTCGTCAAATTTTGAGTCACCTTGCATTTTATTCGAGTTCTGAAGTTTGTGAGAAACCGTTGTTAGATTTGCATGTAACCACAACTAGTCTAGTTGTGGGCATATTAGATACACAGTTACTTACCAATATTTTTATTGCAAAAAAGTGTCGATCCTAGTACGTTTCTTTTTATTAATTATTTTATTTATCTATTTTAAGTTTATTTTAAATATTTTTATTAATTATTGATGGTATACGTTATAGGTCTACCAGGTGTACCGGAAAGTCATAACCGGTTTTTCTATCGAATGTCGCTCGGCTTAAGTATGCAATGCTATGATTTAACACATGTCATTTTATTCTACTAACATCAAGCTTCAAAGCCATACATGTTATATTTTGGGAAAGTAACACTGTCATAGATTTATACCTCTTTGAAAATGTCGAGTTTCGTGCCTGAAAAAGTGCATTTGCGGCAAGCATTACTTTTAGTATTTAATCAAAAGAAAAAGGGCGCTGAAAGTCGTCGTTTGCTGCCAGAAACTTACGATGAGCATGCTTCAATCATAAAAACAAGTGAGGCGTGGTTTCGACAATTCAAAACTGGTGATTTCGATATGCAAGACAAAGAACGTTTTGGTAGATTGAAAAAGTTTGAAGATGCGAAACTGCAGGAGTTATTAGATGAAGATCCAACCCAAACTCAAAAACAATTGGCAGAAGCATTAAATGTGGCCCAAGAAACGATTAACGACTGATTACGAGCAAAGGAAAAAATCCAAAAGATGGCAAAATGGATGGCAATTAGAAAATCGAAAAATCGTCTGTGAAATGCTGCTTCAAAGGTATGATCGGAAGTCATTTCTGCATCGAATGGTGAAGAGGGGTGAAAAATGGATTTATTTCGAAAAATTTAAGCGTAAAAATAGTCAAATCACGGTCATCATCTGGCGAACTGTTGAAACCGTCAGTTTTTTTTTTGATTTTTTTTCAACTTAATGAACTTGTTCCACTATCTTGTGTTGGCTTCTGCAGCCGAATTAGTTGCTGAGAATTTGTTCTAAAACTGTTTGTAACCTTCTAAATAACATAGTAGTTTGGTACGTAGACTTCCGCGGTCGTGGTCCATGCTATCTGCTTCTGGGTTTCCGGGCTGGAACCGCGTCACTAGTATATCTGCCGACGTTTCGTACCCATTTGTATGGGACATCTTCAGGGCTGAACTACTGCACTGAAACTGGTGTAAGTCGATGGGGGACGTGTTTATATATGGATAATGGGTCATGGGTCAATGGAGCGTTACGGTTACGGTTGGGTCGATTAGAGATGCAGGATTGCCAAGCGTTATGTAGGGGGTAGCCATCATCGCGGTTAAGATTATTGGGGTGCTTAAAGATCTCTATAGTTTCACGGATTTTGCGACCATAGAAGTGGTTAGTGCGGGATAGGATCTTGGTTGAATTAAACTGAATATGGTGCCCGGTTTCCAGTTTATGCTCGGCAAGTGCAGAACCGGCTATGCGCAGCAACCTAGTACAACGCTCATGTTCAGAAACACGAGTGCCGACAGACCGCTTTGTTTCACCAATATATGCCCTGCCGCATGAACAAGGAATCCTGTACACACCAGCTGATTCTAAAGAAACATGGTCTTTTACGGAAAAAGGGTCAGATAATTTGGAATGGGGTTTGAAGATGGTTTTGATGTTGTTTTTGAGAAGAACCCTACTGATGCGGTCAGTAACACCTTGTATATAGGGTAGGTGGGCTTTAGAGAGGGGGGAGATGATGTAAGCTGTGTATTAAGTTGTGAGATTTTGGGATTAAGATGTCGATCTATGGTTCGCTGAATATTATGGTTGGAGAAATTATTATTTATAAGAGCTTTGGTAACGTGACTTAATTCCTGGGATATAGAATGCTGGTCAGATATGTTCACAGCTCTTTGGACTAAGGAATTGATAACGCCCTGTTTCTGGGCAGGATGATGATGGGAGAGGGCATTGAGATACCGATCAGTGTGTGTGGGTTTGCGGTACACTGAATGTCCTAGTGAACCATCCAGATGACGAGTTACCAAGACGTCGAGGAAGGGAAGGGAACCTTCAGATTCAATCTCCATGGTGAAATTTATGGAATCGTGTTGTGAATTTAAGAAAACGAGGAAGTTGTTCAAGGAATCCCGACCATGGGGCCAAATAACGAAGGTGTCATCCACATATCTGAACCAACATTTTGGTTTTTGGTCACAAGAGTGAAGAATTTGTTGTTCGAATGCCTCCATAAAAATGTCAGCGACAACAGGAGAGAGAGGAGACCCCATAGCTGCACCCGATACTTGTTCATAATAATTACCACGGAACTGAAAATAGGTGGAGGTTAAACAAGTATTCACCAGGTTGGCCAAATCATCAGGTTGGTTGTCAGTGGAAAGGATTTGACGGATTATTTGGATAGTGTCGGGTATAGGAACTCTGGTGAATAAAGATTCGACGTCAAAACTAACTAGTAGATCATGAGGATCTACCGTTAGGCCATTTAGTCTTTGGACAAAATGTTTGGAATTTTTAATAAAAGAATCACTATTGCCGGTGTAAGGTTTGAGGATGTTCGAGAGATATTTAGATAATTTATAAGTGGGACTGTTTATGGTACTCACTATGGGACGCAGAGGAATGCTGGGTTTGTGAATTTTTGGGAGACCGTACAGTTTTGGGGCTTTGGAGTCGCTGGGTAATAAGGTTCTGTGAGAATCGGTAGGGATGGAAGAGGTTTTGATAGATGATATGATGGTACGTTCTATTCGTGAGGTGGGATCTCGCTTAAGAAGTTTATACGAGCCGTCCTGGAGAAGAGTTTGTATTTTAAGCTCGTACTGATCACTGTCCAAGACAACAGTGGCGTTACCTTTATCAGCTCTGAGTACAACGATGGTGGGGTCAGATTTCAGGACTTTATGGGCTAGAATCTCGGATCTTTGAAGATTAGATTTCGGTGGTTTGGCCTGCGTGAGGATTTTTGAAGATTCGAAACGGATGGGATCGGCGATAGCCGGAGGAATTTTGACAAGAGCCGATTCTATGCCAGTGATGATGTCTTCCGTAGGTATGTATTTGGGAGTGGGTGCAAAATTGGGCCCTTTGGAAAGAACAGAAATCTCATCAGTGGATAAGGGTCGTTTAGAGAGATTGATGACAGTGTGTGACATAGAAATATTATGTTGTCGAGGTTTGGGTACTAAGGCCTGGAACTTGCGGATGTGCCTTTGGATAATATGGTGTTTGATGTTTTCCGCTTGTTGAAAGGTTATGCGGTCTAGAAGATCCCAATCAGATTGGGTTAAAGTAGAAGCAAGTTGTAGGTGTATGTGAAGGAGTTTATTAGAAAGGGAATTGAGATCACGTCTGGTATGTTTGATGCGTTCTCGAACCAATGCGAGACCCGCTCGTTGATATATGGATCTGGCAGAAGGAGAGATAATGTGGTGTTTGACCTGTAAAAATTTAGGAACAATTTTATAATCACGACATCTAAGTAAAAATGTTAAAGAACAAATCAGACTTACCAATTTCACTCGCAGTTTTCCAAGTTCTCTGGTTTTCTTCTGGATATCCTCCCCGTAGAGGCTGGTTAATTCCTTGAACAACTTCCTCGTTTTCTTAAATTCACAACACGATTCCATAAATTTCACCATGGAGATTGAATCTGAAGGTTCCCTTCCCTTCCTCGACGTCTTGGTAACTCGTCATCTGGATGGTTCACTAGGACATTCAGTGTACCGCAAACCCACACACACTGATCGGTATCTCAATGCCCTCTCCCATCATCATCCTGCCCAGAAACAGGGCGTTATCAATTCCTTAGTCCAAAGAGCTGTGAACATATCTGACCAGCATTCTATATCCCAGGAATTAAGTCACGTTACCAAAGCTCTTATAAATAATAATTTCTCCAACCATAATATTCAGCGAACCATAGATCGACATCTTAATCCCAAAATCTCACAACTTAATACACAGCTTACATCATCTCCCCCCCTCTCTAAAGCCCACCTACCCTATATACAAGGTGTTACTGACCGCATCAGTAGGGTTCTTCTCAAAAACAACATCAAAACCATCTTCAAACCCCATTCCAAATTATCTGACCCTTTTTCCGTAAAAGACCATGTTTCTTTAGAATCAGCTGGTGTGTACAGGATTCCTTGTTCATGCGGCAGGGCATATATTGGTGAAACAAAGCGGTCTGTCGGCACTCGTGTTTCTGAACATGAGCGTTGTACTAGGTTGCTGCGCATAGCCGGTTCTGCACTTGCCGAGCATAAACTGGAAACCGGGCACCATATTCAGTTTAATTCAACCAAGATCCTATCCCGCACTAACCACTTCTATGGTCGCAAAATCCGTGAAACTATAGAGATCTTTAAGCACCCCAATAATCTTAACCGCGATGATGGCTACCCCCTACATAACGCTTGGCAATCCTGCATCTCTAATCGACCCAACCGTAACCGTAACGCTCCATTGACCCATGACCCATTATCCATATATAAACACGTCCCCCATCGACTTACACCAGTTTCAGTGCAGTAGTTCAGCCCTGAAGATGTCCCATACAAATGGGTACGAAACGTCGGCAGATATACTAGTGACGCGGTTCCAGCCCGGAAACCCAGAAGCACAACATAGTAGTTTTTAAATGTTTTTAATATTACTGGTAACAGACTGACGGGTCTGCATTATCTATGTAAGTTTGAACTACGTTGAATACGAGAATGGACCTAAAAGTCCAAGGGATGACGGATAGATGGTGTAGTTGTACATCACAGTTGCGCTGACAAGTTATCTTCTGAACAACGTCAACTGTCAACTAACATATCAAATTGCGTCGTTCATTACTAGTTTGGTTGTGACGACAGTTAATTAAGAGCATTTCGGAGTTTTTTGACGAGATGGATGGTGTTTAAATCGTCCTATCATTTAAGAACTTCTTTCTGAAAGTATTCATAATGAGATGCGGGATAGTTTAAAGAACTTGGTTCCTCTATTTTTTACTGTCAATAAATGGGTTCGTGAATTCAAATACGGTCGTTCAACCATTAAAAACGCATTATGTAATAGACTTCCCAAATCTGCCACTATACAGAAAATTTTTGAAAATAGCCATAAAAGACCATTACTTAAGATCGTTTGGATTGTGAAAGCTGCCAACATAAATATCTAGAGAACGCACAACATACATTTTGAAGGAAGACAATTTTTCGTGAGAGTGTTTTTTGAAAAAACGAAGTAGCTTTTATAGTCGATTTATCACCAAAAACTAGACTTGGGTTAATCGTTATATGCTCGAAACAAAAGCACAATCTACAGTAGCGCCACAATGGTCCCCCGTAGGCGATGGCTGTTCTATCTGTAGGAAAGGTAATGGCTATCATTTTTTGAGATGTAAAAGATAGTCTTCTTGTCGATTACCTTCCAAAAGACGAAGCCATCACAGGCGCATATTACGCGAGTCTTTTAGATAAATTAAAGCAAAGCGTTAATAAAAAAATATCCTGATTTAGCCAATTCACCAGAACAATGCATAGTCCCACATAAATGTTACTGCTGTGGCAAAAATTAACGAATCAGGCTTCTATTTGTTGTCACGTCCCCCTTGTTTGCTAGATTTAGCACGGTCGGATTATCACTTTTCCATGCCTAAAATTACCCTGCATGTCAAATATTTTCAACGGATCACGATGTTAAAGCTGATGTAAATGCTTATATTAACGACGTTGGAAGTTCTGAATTTTATCAAGGCATTGCGGCTTTGAAGTATTACTTCTCCAAATGTATCTAGGTGATAGAGACTTATATTGAGAAATAACCGCAATTTCAAATCACAAAATTCTTTTCTCTATTTTCGTGCCTTGGACTTTTCAATCACGTAGTTCTTTATGAACAGATTTGTTTGATGCATTAATGATTTTTTAAATCCCAGCTTCTATTTCTTGAGATGTTTCGTTGTCAAATCATTGAAAGACCATTGCTAGATAGATGCTCAATGAACGTATATATTTCTTCTTGATTATTTTTGACTAAACTCAATTTCAAATCGCAAAATTCTTTTATCTATTTTCGCTCCTCGGACTTTACAATCAGGTAATTCTTTAAGGATAGATTCGTTTGATGCATCAATGATTTTTTTAAGTCCTATTTTATATTTCTGGAGATATTTCGCTCTCAAATATTTGAAATACTTTTGCTAGATGCTTAATAAACATGTAAATTTTTCTTGATTATTTTTTAGTAAACTCAATTTCAAATCGAAAAATTTTTTCTTTATTTTAATTCCATGGACTTTTCAAGCAACCTTCGTATTTGGATTAGAGATAAAACTACTTTAGCAGGTAGTTCATTCTTGAGAGATGTCTTTGATGCATCAAGAATTTTTTAAATTCCATTTTCTATTTCTGAAGATGTTTCTCTGTCAAATGATTGAAAGACCTTTGCTAGATACTCAATAAACATGTATGTTTTTCTTGATTATGTTTAACTAAATTCCTATTTATATTTCTAATAGGTTGTATTGCTTTAAATATTTTTGGATACTTTTGTTTTTCAATTATACAAGATTTTTTTAATGTTTTATTTATTCTAGCATTTATTCGTTTTCAAGTGTTGTGCTTAATTAACATCGTTTACAAATTTTCTTTTTTTATGTGAAAGAAATGTAAGTAATTAAAAATACCCACACTGTATACACAAAAAGAGAAAGTTCATGTCAATATGTAAATTTGTTATAATTATTTTGCATCATATACTTTACAAGATATTTTACGTAGAACAATATAAAAAATATTACTACATTTTGTTGCATTACGAGACTATTTCATAGAATAATGACACAACAGTTTCACTTATTATGCTGACATAACATGAGAAACAATCAGTAATGGGAAGCAATATATTCTTTTTACTATTATTGTTATTATTAATATGCAACAGCCTGCTACACAATTACATACGCAAGGTACATGTATCCATACTATAAGCATATCAAATTTTAAATATATTACAGCTCCTTGTTAGGTATACGCTTTTTTATCCATATTACAAATTAGTTTGAGTGAATACTTTGATATTTGACATCAATTAAACACGAACTATAAATAAATAATTTAACCGTAATAAGTATTATTTTAGGCAGCTCAGATGATGAAATATGAAAAATAAACAAATTGAAACAATTGACATGTTATATATTAAAATTTAATATGAATGTTAAATGATAGCTTACATCCCTCTTTCGTTTAAACGAACGAAAAAAACAAGGGTGTGTCAGCTTTTTTGTCTATAATTTTTCTGTATCGAAACAAGCCAACAGAGAATACGAGGGTAGTTTGTCAAATAGTGAGAAAAGAAAAACGAATTTTTTAAATACAAAATAATTTTTATTTTTCAATATATTGTCCTAAAAGAGCAATCCATTTATTCCAATGGTGCTCCAATGCCCTTATGCCATCTCTAAAATGCGATTCCGGAAGGCTTCCAAATACTCATTTACGAAGATGATAAGCTCGTCGTTAGAGGGAAATTTCTTTTCACCTTGTGCCGTTTTCAATTTTGGAAAAAGGTGGAAGTCGGAAGGGGCTAGATTCGGCGAATGAGGCGCATGCGGTATTAATTGGAAAAGCAACTCGTGGATTTTGGACATCGCAACTGTGCTGATATGCGAGGGAGCGTTGTCTTAGTGAAACAGAATCTTTTTCTTTGCCATTCCTGGCCGTTTAGCACGAATCTCAACATTTAATTTTTGTAGAAGTTCTGCATAATATTGTCCGTTTATTGTGGTACCTAATCAATGAGTAAAATGCCCTTTGAATCCCAAAAAATTGAAGCCATCACCTTGTTTGCCGATAAAGTGGTTTTCGCTTTCTTTGGAGGTGCAGAACCACGTTCTAACCATTGTTTCGACTGTTGTTTATTTTCGGGTGTACTGTAGTGTATCCAAGTTTTATCGCAAGTAACAAATCGCCTACAAAAATCAACCGGATTCCGCTTATAAAGGTCCAAACACTCATTGGAAATGCGCAAACGAGTGAACTTTTGATCAGTCGTAAGCATTCGCGGCACCCATCTTGCCGAAAGCTTGGAAAGGTCCAATTCTTTCGTTAAAATGTGGTGTACGCGTTCTGTTGAAATATTTACCATGTCTGCTATATTTCTCAATTTGAGTCGTCGATCTTGCGTAATAATATTATGGATTTTTATAATCATTTCCTTAGAAGTCACGATTTTGGGTGCTCCAGAGCGCGCTTCATCAACACAACTTGTTCTACCACGTTTAAATTCATTTACCCATCTACTTATTGTGGCGGATGATGGAGCAGATTCACCTAATGTTTCCCGTAACTCATCTTTTATTTCGGTAGCTTTCATACCCTTAATTAGGAATTATTTAATCACCTCACGATACTCTGCTTTTTCCATTTTAACAAAACGTGTTGCCTCTTTTTCAATCAGCTGTCAAAAATAAACTAATCAACCGATTTATCTAAATATCGGAATGTAAACATATAAATAGCCAACCTAAATTACAGTGCATTTGTTTTACCAATTAGAGCGCCACCTATGTGTCATTCTCACTACTTGTCAAACTATCCTCGTAATTCGTTATTAACACAAATTTACTTGAAGAGAGGTGAATTCCTCGAAACGCGTAGTACGCGTGTACTTGAATGATTCTTATAACGTTCATGAATGTTAACGATGATTTTTAGATGTTATACTAATTAAGGACTTTAGCCTTGCTATTACATTGGAGACCGTGGCTAACTAAATACTCAAGCAGGTAATAAAAATCCCTTACCACAACAATGTTCGTACGCCGTATACGTTTTTCAACAACTAAGTTGTCATCTTCAGTAGGAAGTAAAATATTATTGAACACAGGCTTACAAGCTACTTTACTAGACCTCCAGATCAAAGTCTGGCAGAGTGTTTCGCGAATTGTCCTGTACAATTTGACTATAAGCCTATGCTCAAAACTGTTTAATTCCTATTGAAGGTGACGATTTAGTTGTTGAAATATGAACCTAGTATACAAATACTTGGTGTAATAAAGGATTTTTACTTCCGGCTTTGAGATTTTCAGCTCCTCAAAATAATACAAGTTGTTCGATACTCGACAAAATGGTGTTTATCATGGCTCCTATTTTTTCTTCGATTTTTTTCGATCCAACGATGGGTGTTCCTTTTTGAGGCTGTGTACTCAAGCAGATAATAAAAATTCCTTAGCACACTAATATTTGTATCCTAGATACGTATTTCTTCAACAAAGTTATCATCTTCAGTAGGAAGTAAAAATCGTGTTGAATATGGGCTTACAAACTAATTTTCTAAACCTATAGACACAAGATCTAGCAGAGTATTTCGCGATTCGTTCTGTATAGTTTTTCTATAAAGCTAGTTCTAAACGGTTTAATTCTTATTCTTTTCAAAATAATATAAATACAACTGAAAAATTCTAGCTTTAACCGGCTTTAAATACGATGCACAAAGCGGCTAATACTAGAATTTTACAGTTTAACATTGTGGAAGTGCAGAATTATATGCAATTAATAACCTACCGTGGGCTATCATTTAATAATTATTTCAATAATGCAGTTTATGGCACATTAGAAAAACTCAAATTAACTGTCTAGGTGGTCTAATGGTAAGTGCGCATTCCCGGAGCAAATGAGATCGCGGGTTCGAGTTCGAGAAGAGGAATACAAAATTTCTTTTTTAATTTCTGCATTACATATACGATGTACAAAGCGGTTAGAATTGGAATTTTTCACTAACTTATTTTTGCAGATATCTAATATCTTATAAAAATGAAGTAAACGAAAATTTTTGTGACTTCCAATCTTCGAATTTGATCAATAAGGTTGATATATAACCCCTTTCCACAATTAACTATTTGTAAATTCTGTATACGCATTTCGACAACCAAGTTGTCATCATCAGCAGATAATTTCAAAGTGTCGCACCTGGTAAAACACGGCGAAAAAATTGTACGAAAAAACAAACTCCGTACGCGATCCGCACCGTTGAAAACCAAGATGTGCACAGTGCACATCTTGGTTGAAATTATCTGCTGATGATGACAACTTGGTTGTCGAAATGCGTATACAGAATTTACAAATAGTTAATTGTGGAAAGGGGTTATATATCAACCTTAATGATCAAGTCAATCAACCACAGGCTCCATCAAATTCAACTCCAATCTTCGAATATTTAACAGTCTTTTGTAGTTGTAAATAATAACAGTTTTCATATTGTTATTAGAGTTTTTTAACGTCGTTAAATGAAAGTAAATATGCTTTATCATAGTCGGACATTCATATTTGATGATATTCAACATTCACAGGGTGTACGAACACTTTTGTCACTGACAGTATATGGAATGAAGTGACCATACGTTTAGTTCTTAAAATTTCACGATAGATAGTAAGTATTGTAAGATTTTAAGTAATTTAGTACTAACCATTTCAACTGGATAAGGTTTGTCTCGATTCTCATATGTTCAAATTAATGTTTTGCATATGGAAGTACTAATGAAAATTAAATATTCTATTTATTTTTTTTTTTTTACTTATCGACCTTTGTATTATTGAGGTCATCCAATATGCATATATCGCTCAAATTTTTTCAGCGCAAAACATCATGAATAATTTACGTGATCGGAAACGTGTTACTGTTTAAATTTTTTTCTGTTTGAGTAGCAGCGTAAATTGCTTTTCGAATTCATTTGAATCGATTTACCTAGTATTTGTGATGAGTAATGTAGGTACCGTTTTATTTTTCTGGGAACTAAATACAAGGATAATATATTTTGTATTTGTTGTCGCATAATATAGAATTGTTTACAATTATTTAGTAAAGTTTTACCTAATTTAGTTACTATTTCAAGTAGTCCTACGTGACTGGATTTTTTTTTGTGTTGTCGGTGGCTATATATGTACATACATTTCTAACCAGGTAATGTTAATCCAGAACTATATATTTTTTACAAGATTCGAAACTTACACGCCTGGGCGTACCGGCTATGTTGAATATGTGTTGCAAATTGTGAAATTATATAAAGTGGTTTTATAAACCTTGAACGCCGAAGTTTAGGTAATAATTTCGAATATAAATAAACGTAAGATTAAAAGCAACTGTGCTGCTAAATTAAACTTCAATTTAATGTTTAGTTTTCTTTCAAGAAATACAGCTTTTACTTTGTTTTGCGATGTATAGAATTTGATAGGTTAAAGACGATGACAAAATTGAGAAAGTATAGAGAAAGCTCTTTAAAATAATATAGAATGATCCCAATTCACGTTTATTTATGAACCAATTAATAACCTCCCCATGTCCATTGTAACAACTATTAGATTGCCACGTTCCCAAATTATTTTTGCGTTTAAGATCCCTTCCTCGTGCGACAGTGCATGTATTGGCGAAACAAAGCGATACATCGGCACTCATATTTCAAAGCATAAGCGTTGTATCGGGTTTTTCAATAACAATTTTGTATTTAAATAAAACAGAATAATTGAGATATTGGGCCGAAATTTATTCCAGGTGCAGTACACATGTTACATTTAACTATGGAATTCGATCTCGTTCATATGACCGCGAGCACGTTTACAGCGACCGATTCTTTAAAACCAATTTTCCAGCACTTTTTCACGCATATCGGCCGGAAGGTTGGTAATTTCACATTCAATATTCTCCCTGAGCTTCTATAACGTTGTTAGCTTGTTAGCACAAACCAACGACTTACTGTAACCCTATAAAAAATATCCTACAGCGGACCATTTCTCGAGATTACAAGGTTACTAAACTTCTTCAATAGATCAACTGTTTAATTATTTGATTAGCTGTGTGGCATGTGACATCATTTTCTTGGAACCACATATCACTGATGTCAAGTTAATCCAATTCTGGCCAAAAATAGTCTTCCAACATGGCGATCATTTTCATCGACAAGAAAATATGGTCCAATCACACCTCCGACATGAAATCTACACTATACAGTCACTTTTTGTGGTTGTAATAAAGTCTCTTGAAACATATGTGGGTTTATTGCTGTCCAATAATGCATATTTTGCATATTGACAAAGCGATTAAGCTAAATATGAGCTTCACCACTGAAAATGATTTTTCAATGACATTTAAGATTACCTTCAAACATTAACAGAGCCCAATCGGCGAAGTTTCGGCACTTCAGATAATCAAGAGACTTTAGTTCTTGAGTTAATTTGATTTGTGAAGTTTGGACCAAAACTTTAATGTGTGTTGGTGGTGCCACAAATATGTTTTCTGTTTCGGTCTTTTTTAAACAAGATTGTGTTAACTTGCTATACGTTATATGTAAAATACATGTTTTAAATATTGAAGCACAGTCGACAATGTTATTCAAAGGCAGATGATTTAATAGCGCGCATAAAGGCAGTATTTCTCAAATTCCCAAAACGTATTCACAAATTTCACAATATCCTGATATCTTTGAACCTTCACAGTCAATTTTAATACGGTAGAGAACATGGTTAAAGGCAGCGTTTTATTTCTTTCACCGTTTCTAATAAGTTAAATCTGTAGTTTAATAACGAAATAATTGCCATCAAGAAAAATCGAAACAAATTCGAAGATGCTGAAGTTACAGTTGATTTAGAAATTAGTCATAATAATTATAATAGGTTAGTTGAAGCATTTGAAAAATTACAACATTTTTCGCGTGGAATGCAAATGGTAGACACTGTGTGCTATATGCATGTAGCAACGGAAGAAATATTAGTGTTATTTTTAAAGTAGCTAGTATATTAGCGAAAGATTCAGATTTCACTTGATTAAAACCAATTTTTACTGTTTAGTGGCTCTACAGATCCGTAAACTAAAGGGAGTTTCAAATTTCACGTTTTCTTTTTAAAGAATAACCCCAATAGTCTAACGGTGTCAAATTACATCATCTTGCTGGCCAATTAACGTCACTGTTTCTTGAGATTACACGTTCAGGAAATTTTTCTCTCAATAAATCAATTGATTCGTGTGCAAAGTGAGGTGTAGCGCCATCCTGTTGAAACCACATGTCCTCTAGATCAATATTCATTAATTCAGGCCACAAAAATTTGGTTATTATCCGACGATATCGATCGCCATTGACAGTTACAGCTTCACCAGCAGCATTTTCAAAGAAGTAAGATCCAATTACACCACCTGACCATAATGCATACCAAACAGTAACTCATTTAGGATGCATAGGTTTCTCATGAATAATTCGTGGATTTTCCTCACCTCAGATACGGCAATTTTGTTTATTAATATAGCCACCAAGTTCAAAATGCGCCTAGAAAAACATTATTTTTTGAGAAAAATCAGCCGGTTATTCATTGATGAAATTGACAAATGTACGATGTTTTAAATGATCTAATGGCTTCAGTTCCTGTGTTATTTGAATCTTATATGCCTTCAGAGCTAAATCCTTGTGCAAAATACGCCAAGTTGTTGATCCAGTAAGTTCAAGTTGTTGTGAACGTCGTCTAATGGATATTTCAGGATCTTCAGCAACGCTTTCACGAACCAAACCAATATTTTCTTATGAACGACCACTACGACTGTATTTTTCGCTTTTTTGATCATCCACGGAACCGGTCTCTTGAAATTTTTTAATAATTCGACCAATAGTGCTTTCAGATGGACGATTATGTAAACCATAAAATGTACGTAATTTTCTAAAAACTCTTTTCACAAAACGCTGATTTTCATAAAATAATTCAACAATTTGAACGCACTGTTGTACCGTGTACGAAGTCATTTTTATAAATATCGTACATCACACTTTTCAAATGCCCACATACCCAGACAAATTCAGTGCGCCATCTATATTTTATTTATTCGTAAAAAAATCGCGCAATTTGAAACACCCTTTATTAACAAAGTTTCTTGTTATCAAGTAAGTATTTCTGTCGAAAGGTTTATTTATTTCTCACGGACGAATACATGAAAAAATTGTTGAGACATATCTGATACTGCAAATATACAGAAAACGTTACTTAAAAGAGTAAGTGATTATTTGCATTCTATACCTGTTAAACCCTTTGTATTTTTGCAAAGCACACGCTGCTGACAGAACGGTCGCAATGCCAACCCAATTACTTATTAATAAGTATTTCAACAGGATACGAACCTAAATAGCTGACACAAACGAAAATAATTGGAATTCTAAACGAAAATAAAAATAAATATCCAACACGGAAGCCAAGATGAAGTAACCAAAGTGATAAAAAATAATTTTTGTAAATTTACTGAAGGTAGACGGAACTTGCCCCAACAACTGATGCGTTTCTATCGCATTACTCTGTTTCACTCCTCTTCATTTTAATGTCTATTGTTCAACTCGTCAACCCTGGTAATTGCCAACTATACATACACAAACTAAAGGATCGTACTTCGTGCGTAGTAAAAGTAATATATGTTTTATAATAATATTTATTGTATGCATTATTATCATGCTTATAGTGCATACATATTTTACTGTTACATTACATAGCATTATATGTTTTGTATGCACAGCTATTTCTAAATCAATAAAAGTTATTGTAGATTGTGTGCTGCAAAGATTCCGGCGATGGAATTTAGGACATATTCTGTATCTAGTATCACTTTCAAGCACAATTTAAAAGTCATACGAACAGTTACTTTCAAATGAAGCCTTATTTTCTTACCTTGTACTTGAAAATGTAAGCGTGTAGTTATTATTTTATATGTATTATTGGCAAAATTTCGCCTGATTAAACAAATACCAGAATCCGAAATAATCAAAATTGGAGACGTTTAATTATACGTATTTTAATTTTCACTTTTTAGAATATTACTACTATAATATAACTACAACTGATAATTATTTGTATTAGTTTACTATAATAATATGTACTTTTGATAAATTAATTAATTTATTAATGTTAAAATAATAAAGGCAGTAAATGTAAATCATTTTTAATGACTAGAGTTGGGATATTTTTCGCGCCGGCCAGAATCATAACAAGCTGTGTTTACGAATATATGTACAACCTTGCTTTGCATGCGTTACTTATATCATTTATATTTCGTTTTATAAACAACACACATTATTCGCAGCTATTAGCTGTTGTTGCGTAGCGTAAAATGGATAAGACTGACCAGATATCTGTAGAATGATGTAAGTTTCCACATTTGTCTCGGAGAGCAACGTACAACGTGCTGAAAAGATATTCTTATATTTAGAAAAGGACGGCTCGACATCTACGGATGTAATATACGCATAATTAAAATAATCTTTAGAAATAGATAACGGATCTATACACGCACCATCACAAATTTGTTTTAATCTGGTAAAATCGAAATATAGGTTTATAACACTTTAGAACTTTTCTACAATACACGTATTTTTTTATGTCACTTATGTAACACATAGCAGTGAGTGTACATCGTTGACAATTTGTTTTCAAATTTTTATATTGAATCAAATAAACGTTCATAATCGTTGCAAATTTGTTTTAAATCGGTTTCGACGGAAGTATTTTCAAATATTTTCTGGCTTTATTTAATTCCTGCAGCTTTGTAAGGTTTGAATCGTACAACCATAGATTTTATTTGTTGAAAATTTTCGCAATAATGGAAATCCGCTTTCAGCAATGTTCCCTAACGTATGAGAAGTGGCTCTGGTGTCTCAGGAACACCAGGACGCTGCCTGTGGAGATTTCGAATTCGTTTGGAAAATTTTTGGTATTTGAAATTAATGAACGAAAACAAATTCCATACACGATCTGTACCGTTGAAAGGAGATTTTTGGTATTTGAAATTATTGCATCCACCTCTGGATAACATTGTTGAATACTTTGTGCGAGAAGGCATGAATTTTACATGTCGCATGAAAAAGTCCCTCGCACTTATTTGTAAGGGGACGACCTATACTACACATTGTAGCTGCACCATGGTTCACAAATATCAACAGTTGGCCAGTCGAGAGTTGAAATTTCTTTAGCGAAGCCCAGCACTATCTTCGTAATTGCTTCGCCGGTGCACTTTTCTAATCTTTTGCTAGCCAGTGCAATGGGAAATGTCGCTTTAACAGGTTCTAGAATACGCATTATAATATTCAATTAATTTTTTTTGATCTGTCATTTCGTTGACACACAACCTGCTGTTGCAATGTAGAAATTTAGATAAAAATTGCTGCAACGATAAACAACTTTGTAGTTTATTCTTTATTAAAAATTGTATATAATAACTCTTAAAAAGATTTTGACACAGTTAGTGTCTAAAAATGAAAACCACGATTTTCGAAAATTCACTGAATCAAAATTTCAATTATAATGTCTATTTTCCAAGACGTTTATCTTTGAATGTAAAGTTAAATCAAATTAACTAAACATACATGTACTCACTCCTTGCAATCATAGCCATAATATTTATATATGGCCTTAATACAGTGTGCGTTTTGGCTTTCAACGGTACAGATCGTGTGCGGAATTTGTTTTCGTACCGGTATTTTTGCCGTAGTTTTCCAGATGCGACATTGTTTAATTATCTGCTGCTGATGACAACTTAGTTGTCGAAATACGTATACAGAATACGAAAATTAATGTGGAAAGGGGTTATATATCAAACTTCAGTGATTAAGTTAATTAACCACAGGCTCCATCAAAATTACCTACATCCTTGTATTTAAAATACTCAAGTCGGTAACCACTTCTGATTTAAGTCGAAGTGTAGCCATCACGACAATAATTTCTTTGAACGGAATATGAGCCCTTATGCTCACCCTAAAATTTTCAAAAGAAAAAACAAAGCAGCAGTTCCGATACGTCTAACGAACTGTTTCGATCACCCTGTAGAAACCTGACCGCGTGCCTAATATTTATCCATATTAAGTGACATCTAATAATAGCAAAACTATAATTACACTTACGAGGGAGCGTTTTTATATTCGCGAAATGAGCGGGTTGTAGAGGGGTGAGTAGGCGCATTGGGGGCGTGGCCTGTGCAGCGACTCATGATTAGTATAAATACGAAGTTTCATTGTTATTAGACAGTTAGTCTTTGAGCTATCGTCAACCAAGTAACATAATCAGGAGTGAAAAGCGAAATATGGAAAAAATCGAATATCGTGCCGTTATAAAGTTCCTTATCCAAAAAGTTGAACAAATTGTACTCGAAGATGCTCGACTAAAGAAGAAACAACTCGCAGAAATGGTTGGAGTATCCGATACAATTTTTAAAATCCTACACGATCATCTCGGCATGTCTAAGGTCAGCGCAAGATGGGTGCCGAGAATGCTCACGCCGCCGCAAAAACAACAGCGCGTAGAGTGTTCGCGAGCATTTTTGGACCTCTGTAATGAAGACAAGGATGGTGTATTGAGTGGAATTGTTACTGGAGACGAAACTTGGGTTCATCATTATGAACCTGAGTCCAAACAAGACTCCATGCAGTGGCATAAAAAGGGCACAGCACCTCCCAAGAAATTTAAAGTGTCACAATCAGCTGGGAAACTCATGGCAACGGTATTTTGGGACTTGGAAGGAATATTGTTGATTGATTATAAAGATAAAGGTGTTTCTATAACCGGAGAATATTACGCTTCAATATTAGAGCGACTAAAAGAAGCCATTAAAGAGAAAAGACGGGGAAAATTGACAAAAGGTGTTCTGCTTTTGCACGACAATGCGCCCGTCCACAAGAGCCGCGTTGCGTTAGCTGCCCTGCATAAGGTGGGCTTCGAAATTGTGAATCACCCACCCTACAGCCCAGACCTGGCCCCGAGTGATTATTACCTGTTTCCGAAAATGAAAAAAGAGCTGCGGGTAAAAAATTTACTGCCGATGATGAAGTCAAGGAGGCAGTTTCGGCGTATTTTGCAGATAAAGAGAAATCATTTTTTTATGAGGGTATAAATAAATTAATTGGAAGATGTGAAAAATGTATCGGTCTTGCAAATGAATATATTGAAAAAGAAAAATAATTTGGTTTTTTTATTTCCACAACTTGTCCCCCATTCCGCGAATATAAAAACGCTCCCTCGTATATACACACTAACATTTGCAAGTACTGTTATAAAATGTGCATAATTAAAAACCTATGACTCAAAAGAGAAATTTACATATCTGTAATAGTAAACGCGCATTCCTATTTCCTTTTACATATCACAAGCTTATCATCGGTTTTTTGTTTGTTATTGTTTCTATCGGTCTAACTTCTATTACGAGTACAGGTCTCTATTAAAATAAAAAAAATGTGACTTTTAAGGGCTTACAAATGAAACTGTAACGATCGGTTGTGTAATCTTTTTTTGTTTATAATTTATCGCCAGTTTTAAATTTAGTTTTAACTGCACAATCAATGTTTCATAATAAAATTAAATTATTTACTCAACACTTTTGTTTTGTACATTTATTTTTATTCTCATTTTAGCAAATACAGTTGTTTCTATATTCTTTCTCGGTGTTACAAAAAGAAATACTTCTCCTATAATTGTGATACTATTACTAGAAATTCTTGTTAGAATTTATTTCTATTAGCTTTTGTGCTGGTGTAAAAAAAAGTTGATTTACGCTTGTGGTTTGACTTATACAGATTTAGATTGTTTGCTGCGGCTTCGCGCACTTATCGTCACAATTTTTGCAAAACAATAAAATAAGAAAAATGTAATGAATTATTGTTAATTAGTTCTCGTTTAAACGCAGATTATTTGTAAATAATTATCTGAAGGAACTGTGTGTAGTGTACCTAATGATATTTGAAATTTTATGACAGTCATAAAACATGCCTCCGATAAGTACGTTATTTATTATTCACACATTATTACACTTTACGGGTATTGTATGCAAAATAAATTAATTTTTGTTATAACCCATTCTGTCCATGACTATCGATTAAAATTCAAGCAATATTTAATCACATTGAATTGAAAATCTAATGTTAACGTCTATGTATCGAGATCAATTCAAAACATTTTATTTTGACGAAAGCTTTTTTTCAAAATCAATATTTGTAAATGGTTATTGTAAGGGTGTTTCAAATTGCGTGGTTTTTTTTAAGAATAAATAAAATATAGATGGCGCACTGAATTCGTCTGGGTATGTGGGTATTTAAAAAGTGTGATGTATGACATTTATAAAAATGGCTTCGTACACGGTACAACAGCGCGTTCAAATTGTTGAATTATTTTACGAAAATCAGCGTTCTGTGAAAAGAGTTTTCAGAAAATTACGTGAATTTTATGGTTTACATAATCGTCCATCTGAGACCATTTTTTGGTCGAATTATTAAAAAATTTCAAGAGACCGGTTCCGTGGAAGATAAAAAAAGTGAAAAATACAGTCGTAGCGGTCGTTCACAAGAAAATATTGGTTTAGTTCGTGAAAATGTTGCTGAAAATCCTGAAATGTCTATTAGACGACGTTCACAACAACTTGAACTTAGTGGATCAACAACTTGGCTTATTTAACACAAGGATTTAGCTCTGAAGGCATATAAGGTTCAAATAACACAGCAACTGAAACCATTAGATCATTTAAAATGTCGTTTATTTGTCAATTTCATCAATGAACAACCAGCTGATTTTTCTCAAAAAATAATGTTTTCCGACGAGGCACATTTTGAACTTGGTGGCTATGTTAATAAACAAAATTGCCGTATCTGGTGTGAGGAAAATCCACGAATTATTCATGAGAAACCTATGTATCCTAAACGAGTTACTGTTTGGTGTGCATTATGGTCAGGTGGTTACATGAAGCTGTAACTGTCAATGGTGATCGATATCGTCGGATGATAACCGAATTTTTGTGGGCTGAATTAATGAATATTGATCTAGAGGACATGTGGTTTCAACAGGATGGCGCTACACCTCACTTTGCACACGAATCAATTGATTTATTGAGAGAAAAATTTCCTGGACGTGTAATCTCAAGAAACGGTGATGTTAATTGGCTATCAAGATCATGTGATTTGACACCCTTAGACTATTTTCTTTGGGGTTATGTGAAAAGTCAGGTTAAAAAAATAATCCACAATCAATTCCTGTTTTGAAAGATGAAATTATTCGTGTCATTGGTGAGATAGAGCCTTATGTCAAAATGTCATTGAAAATTTTAACAAAAGAGTGGGCGCCTGTGGAGATGCAAGAGGATGCCATTTGGCAGATATTATTTTTCGCATATAAATGTCATAACTGATACTTCAATTACCAATCAAAAATTTTTGAAAGTGAATGCAAATTATGTGTTTCATTTATTTTTTAAAAAAATCGCGAAATTCGAAACAGCCTTTATATTCTGGTGAATGTTTTGGACACATGTAAACTTCTTTCTATCTAAATTTCTAAACAATTGAAACCTAATATTTGTGTAAATTAAAATGATTGTATCTCTGGAAGCAGTTGCCTTTCAAATGAGAAAAATAAGATTTTATTATTACTTTTCTATAAAAAAAAATTTTAGAATTAACTACTGGATAAAAATGGGTAATTATAATTTAATTGGTTTTTACTTAAATATGTGTATATTACCAGGATTAGCATAACTTTTACAGTAATTAAACTGAAAGCAAATCATAGTTAGTGAAATGCTACAATTATTAATTGAACTACTCGCAGCCGTCTTCGTGTGAAACAAGAACAAAACTTTTAGTTCATACAGTATGTTAGATCATTACGAGATTGACTTTCACCAGCTCCATTTTAGTATCTAGAATTATTTATATTACAATTTTGCTTATTTGTAGACGTCGCTAACCAGGCCAATAATCAAGGTTATATAATAAAATACTCGTTGCTTGTCGTAAAAATAATAAATTGCAAGTGTATTCTTTCCCATTACATGAATATATATTACATTTTATTATAATGGAGTTCAAAATACATACTTAATCGAAATTATATAAAATAATTAAGAATTATATTTACTATAATTCCTATATTATCTACATTCGCAGTTGTATTATTTTACTAAAGTCAAATTTATGAATTTAAAATAACGTTGAGTCGCCTTCCAAATAGATTCTTCTCTATAATCATTGCCAGAATATGGTCGTTAGACGTCATAAACAATGTTGAAAATACCTCCGGGTTCGTAGTAGCGTACAGTCTCGACGAGCAGGCTGGACAGATGCGATTATAATGGGTGATTCATTATGATGTACTTTTTTCAATAGCGATTTTTTGACAGATAAAACGTGAGTCATGTCAAACTTTCACGCTATTTTTGTTAAGTATTGTGTGATATTTTATTATAGAAAAACTCAGCCTGTCATGGCGTCCACAAATTATTCATCTGTATTTCAAATACATTTCGTGCGCTTAGACCAAGTTATGGTCTACGTAATCGGCCCACTGAACGCACAATTCGCTATACCATCGAAAAATTTGAAATTATTATTGGATAATACGCGATCAAATAGACCACATCCAGCACATAGTGAAGAAAATATAGCGATGGTAGATGAGAGTTTAGGCGATAACCGTGAAGAATCGATTCGACGTAGATCTCAACAGCTTGGCTTGTCGTATGCCACAACTTGGCGTATTTTACGTCTGGATCTTGGTTTAAAAGCATGCAAAATTCAACTCGTTCAAGAACTGAAATCGGCCGACTTTTCGAATCGTCACCGTTTCAGTCTCTAGGCTCTTGAAAAGCTTGAAGAAGATCCATTGTTTTCGACCAAAGTTTTATTCAGCGATGAGACCCATTTCTAGCTTAATGGCTAGATCAATAAGCACAATTGCCGTATTTGGAGTGATGAGCAACCCAAAGAGGTTCACGAGCTGTCATTACATCCACACAAAACTGTGGTTTTGTCTAGATTTTATGGCATATTTCTTCAAAAATAAAGACGGCCGCAACGTAACTGTGAATGCGCCCATTATCGCGCCATGATAACGGACTATTTTCTGCCTGAAACTAAAGGACATGATCTCGCCGACATTTGGTTCCAACAAGGCCACGCTACTTACCACACAGCCCGTGAAAGCATAGCTTTATTGTGAAAACAATTTGGTGAACATTTAATTTCACGTAATGGCCCTGTGTAATGGCCGATTAGATCATGTGATATCACACGTTTAGACTGCTTCCTTCGGGGCTGCGTAAAGTCCAAAGTCTGCATGGATAAGCTAAATACGATTGAACAATTGGAAACCTATATTACTCGCGTTATTCCCCAAATACCACTTGACATGCTCGAACACGTCATCAAAAATTGGAACTTCAGAATGGACCATGTTAGGCGCAGTTACGGCCAATATTTGAAGGACATAATTTTCAAAAAATAAATGACAATAATGGTTCTTTTATATGATAATAAAGAATACCCAATAATATTGAAGTTTTTATTTTTTTTAATTTTTGAAAAAAGTATCTCCATATGAATCCCCCCTTAAATAAGACAAATAATGTTAAGAGTTCCTAAATATTTTAACATAGAAATCTCGGGAGAATGTTCAACCTTACTTATTATTAAGGTTGAATAATCCTGCGAGTAATCAGCGACAGGAACCGATGCGGGTGATAGCGTGCAGGCATTGGCGACAACTTGCATCATGTCAGTGACGTGAAGATGCCTCGCAAACGTGGATTGTTAACTGCGACAGGTGTAATTAAATTTCAAAATTTTATTCCTGCATTAGAATATACAACAACAATAATTAAATATGTTATTTGCAACATTACTATTTTGCCGTATGACATTATGGATTGTAGAAAACACATTAAGGGCAAGCGCCACATGTTGATTGCAAAATGTGAAATATATTATAAATTAGTATTTGATTTTATTTTACGTTAAAGTCGTGCAACATTTCTAAACATCTAGTAGACAATGAGAACTTTCATTAGTTTTGGAGCAAATACATATATTACTTATTGAAAGTTATAAACCAGAATTGCAGACGGAGTACAATTTATCGATTCTGAAACTACGAAAATTGTTGTAAATTAAGGACACGATTACGGATCTACTACATATATAAAGACGATTCTGTTTAGAAAATGTTTTCAAAATCATGGCCATCGATTCATGAAACTACAGATGCTAAAAAAATTGTTGTAAATGTATTAATGCGCACTGATTGACAAACGCTATGAAGAATCGTTCATTAATAACACAGAATCTGCCTGATGATTGTTACCTATTCTTTTGTGGCATAAAGAAAAGTTTCTGTCTATTACACACTGGAAACCTAGTTTACCGATCTTGTGCATTGGTTGCTAAAAAAATAAGCGCGGAATACATTTATGTATTGGTTGAGAGAGGGAGATATGATATTATTCATTAGCGCACTTTGGAGAACGATAAACTGTAAAAAAAATATTACTAAAAAAATAAGAATACTGTTAGGAAATTATATTTCCAACCCATGTTGTAATGTTAGTAACAGATGACGGTTCAAACATGGTTAAACCTGGCAAAATACTAAAACGATCTTTTTCTAAAATGCTTCACGTAAAATGTTCGATTCTTGTTTTTTTTTTTTCAATATTTTCTGTATCGAAATGGCACGACGAACTCTATAAAAGAATCGTTCGTTAATCACACAAGTTTACCTGATGATAGGCGTTATTCCTTGAAGCGTACGTAGTAAATAGGATGTTATTAATAATTGAATTATTCCTTTTAACATTCATCTGTTTGGAAAATCGCCGAGATGAAGTGTTAGCCTACATACGCTCTTGCAACCTTGTTGCCGACTTAGCAAGATAAACTCACCCTTGATCTGTCGTTTAGTACATACGGGTCTTGTACGATAGAGGGAGGCAATGCGTTTTTCATTATTTTTCTGCATCGGAAAGGTACGACAAACTCTACAAAGGAATCGTTCGTTAATAAAACAAGTTTACCTGATGATAGACGTTATTCCTTGAAACGTACGTAGTAAACAGAGTGTTATTATTATTTGAATGATTTCTTTTAACATTCATTGCATAATAAAAATTATAACATTTTCCTAGAGAGTATTGTTCTATCCTAGTATAGATTGTAATCATTATTTGCGGGGATTCTTTCTGAGGTGTATTTATAATATATCGTAATAGTTTTTACGAGTTGATGTTTGAGTGCAAGTTTTTGGTGTGCAATATTGTCTCTCTTTGCACATTTGCCAGCAAGTAATTTACATCCTTCTATTATATGTTCTATAGTTTCTTTGAATTGATGATATTTTCTGCAATTGTTATTTTTTAAAGTTTCTTTAATTTTATAGCTCTTTGTTGCGATTACATCGTTTTGTATTACTAAAACAAATCTTGCTGTTTCCGAAAACAATTGTTTAATTTTTAGTCATTCGTATGATAATTTTTATCCATGTTTAAAGTCTGATAAAATATGATATTGTAGTGAGTGCTGTGTATTGTTTTTCTGGATCATTTCTATTGTTGTGGTTACTATTTGAATTTCTTTACGTTTCCTTATTTTTGATTTAATGGTGCATATTTGTTGTCTATTAATGCAACTACTATTGTTACTATTATTATTATTACTATTATTATTATTATTATTACGGAAAAAGAAAGATCGTAATATGTGTAACATTGGTTTTGCGTTTTTAAGTATTTGAATTTAAAAGATGTGCAAATAATTCGGACCATCGTAACTGCTAACACGTAAATATTGTAAAGTATACACCTGTTTGTTTACATGCTGTAGACAAACGCTAAACTAAGCATAGGTAATTCAAATTTCCAAAAACCCATAAAGAGTCAACATCCAAAATACATTTTCGCGTAAACTGTCGCCAAGAAGAAATATGAGAGAGACTAAAAATTTGCATACATTTACATTTTATCCATTTGACACAAATAATGTCACCGTGTAAAACGTTGAATCAGTAGGCCGAACAAGGTCAAGTTTAATATCGCATTCGACGTAACGTAATAATTAATGTCACATCGGGAACAATGAAAAATATCAACGCATACATATAAATAAAAATATTGTGAAAACCAAAAAAAAATTTATTCTTAACACACAGATTTTAAATATATTTTACTACTTCATTTACTCGATGTGATCTAAAATTTATAATTAAATATTCAATAACTGTTCAAATATAAAATTTTCATTAAATTGTAATAATAATAATGTTTATTTGCTCAAAAATATACAAAGGGTACTAGGAAAGTTTTGCAATACAGCTTTGTTTATTTAATTTTTTCAAAGTAATTTCCTCTACACGCAATACATCCCTCCATCCTCCGAAACCAATCTTTAAACCAGTTCTGCCAAGTTTCGCTACGGAGTAAAGCACACTCGTTGTGCAAGATCTGTAGGGAGGGTACTTAAAAAGTTTCAATCCTGTCGTGGTCAAATATTCGGTGCAGGCTTTGGCGCGGTGAGCTGGAGCATTATCGTGATGAAGGAACCAGGTGTCCATTCTTGACTTTGGCCGCAGGTTCTTCATAGATCCAATGACTTTAGGCAGGCACTGTTCAGTATACCATTTAGCTGTGACTGTCTTCTGTGTGTCCAAAACGACGCGTTCCACAATTCCACTCGATTTGAAAAATACAGCTATCATTTTCTTCTTTACAGATCGGGATTTTCTGATAACTACGGGTGTGCCCTCATAATCAAAGACCCAAACTTTGTTTTGAGCTTTGGTCGGCACATCGTAATAGTACAGCCAAGTCTCGTCACCTGTCACGATGTTGTGCACATACCGAGATTGTCCCTTATTAAAGCTTTTTAACATCTCCCGGCACCAAGTCACACATCGTGTCATCTGCTCTTCAGTCAGTCCATGCGGCACCCAGAGAGAACAAAGTTTCTTCACGTGCAAATGATCATGCAGAACCGACGAATGGCAGTTAGTCGTTAGTAGGTCACTCGCCAATCATCACCAAGCATTTTCCTGACAGTAGTAACGTTTTCCCCCGTAACTGACTTCAGCATTTAAATGGGTTCATTTAATGCGTCTCCAATAGTAAAGCGTAGATGTATCCTCTGGGTGTTGAATTTAATAACAGCCGTGAACGATAGTCTGACTTGATATATTCAATAGTGCGGACGAATGTATGGTAATGACGAACGAAACGACAACCATTGGACGCCAAAGTAAACATGTTTATACAGAGGTATCATGAATTAAAATATAATGGTGCTAAAATATTGTGTACAGTGTGCAAGAAAGATATAATGTGATGAGATGAACGGGACTGTAGGAAACAAGTAAATACCAGTAACACATATCTAAAACAAAAAAAAGGATGTGCCATTGCATGCTGAATTTAAATTTGATCTAACCCGCATGTTACTTCCAATTTACCACTTAATTTATTTGATGAAGAACCGTTTAACAATTCTGGAATAAATACGGTGCTAATCTCAAATTACCTAATTGACGAAAGCTGCAGATAATTGGACCAAGTAGCACGAAGAAATTAAAAACCAAACGAACTCTGAGTTAGCAAATAAAGAACTGTGGTTATGCGTGGACAAGACAACATAACACATGGATCAATAAGTCCCGAGACTAACAATGAAAACAACATTTTTTTTGCAAAATTTTTTTTTATTCATCAACATAATCACCTTTTTGGGTGATACAATGGTTCCAACGCTTTTCCAATTTTTCAATACCATGTTTATAAAAAAATTTATCTTTCGCTTCAAAATAAGCTTCAGTTTCAGCGATGACCTCCTCATTTGAGCCAAATCTTTTTCCCTGGAGCATTTTTTTAAGATCAGCAAAGAGCCAGTAGTCACTGGGGGCTAAATCTGGCGAATATGGGGGGTGGGGAAGCAGATCAAAACCCAATTCGTTCAATTTTGCCATTGTTTTCATCGACTTGTGGCAGGGTGCATTGTCTTGGTGAAAAAGGATTTTTTTTCTCTGCATGTGCGGTCGTTTTTTTGCGATTTCCTCCTTCAAAAGCACCAGTAAGTCAATATAATAATCACTGTTGATCGATTTACCTTTTTCGAGGTAGTCAATGAAAATCACGCCATGTGTATCCCAAAAAACTGACGCCAGGACTTTGCCAGCTGACTGCTGCGTTTTCGGACGTTTCGGACGGCTTTCGCCAGCTGTGCGCCACTCAGATGACTGCCGCTTCGACTCTGGAGTGTAGTGATGTATCCATGTTTCGTCCATGGTCACGTAACGACGCAAGAAATCTTTTTTGTTGCGAGTAAATAGCGATAAACGGCTTTCCGAATCATCGACTCGTTGCTGTTTTTGTTCCATCGAGAGCAATCGCGGCACCCACTTGGAAAAAACCTTTTTCATGCTCAATTTTTCATGAAGGATAGTAAATACACTTCCATATGATATCTGTGTCATCTCAGCAATCTCACGGAGCTTCACTTTACGATCTTTCATTATAATTTTTGTCACTTCACTCACATTTTCCGGTGTAACGGCTTCCACAGGTCTACCCGAGCGTTCCGCGTCATTTGTGTCGGTACGACCACGTTTAAACTCGGCAAACCACCGACAAATCGTTGCTTTTGATGGACAAGAGTCCGGGTAACATTTTTCAATCCATTGTTTTGCTTGCGTGGTGTTTTTACCCATTAAAAAACAATGTTTTATCAGAACACGAAACTCGGTTTTTCCATTGTTTAAACAAACTACAAAACGACTTTACTCCAATCTCGATAACTCAGCTGTTTCTGGTCCGATCGACTTAAAATTTTGACACGTTTCAAGCAAAGGTTAGTACTCTAGAAAGACGTTGTTACTGGTTTACTGCGAGCGCCATCTATGGGTTAGTCTCGGGACTTATTGATCCATGTGTTATATAAAAAGATATTCTATTGATCTAATTTATCTATTAATGGAGAAACAATTGCAACACTGGCAAGAGACATGCATTAAATTCCAAAATATTTACAAACTATTCAGAAAGATTGCTCGATACTAATTGAAGCAATAGAGAATTTACAAAATCATTTAGCGTCATTAGAGGATTCTGCAAGTAGTGGACGATATTCGATCATTGTCATGCGCTACCAATGATGCAAAAAAAGATCGTCTTGTGGTAAAGTTAGAGAGTGTTTTAAAGAAAAATCCAGTTTTCAGTATTTTAAGAACGATATGTGATGGTGCGTGTACAGATCCGTCAAATAATTTCGAAGATTATTTCAATTATGCCAACGTTACATCATTAGAAGTGAAATGGTCGTTTTTTCATATAAGAATGTATTTTTTTCGTAGAGAACACGCCTCGCTGAAACATATGTCGAAACATACCTAATACTGCAGTTGTTTCTCCGATCTCATCCACTATGAAATAACGAATTTTAAACGAGTAAGTGTCTATTACTTAAAGGTAAATTTTGATGGAGACTGTGGTTAATTGCCTTAATCAAAAAGGGTAAATAACAAATCACATCAATGTTCAAATTCTGTATACGTATTTCAACAATTAAGTTGTCATCATCAGCAGTATATTTATTACACAATTTTCCCAACTAAAAAGCAAAAACCGATTTATTTCATACACTATTTAATATGTTTCCTAGTCCTAAAACTAATACTTATGGGAAGTATTGTTGAAGGCTGGTTAATTTAATTAATCAAAAAGAAATTAAAAAAACCCTTAGCATATCAATAATCGTACTCCGTATATGTATTTCGACAACTAAGTTGTCATCAGCAGCGGATTATTAAACACAGTATCGCTCCTAGAATCGCGGCAAAGTTCGCACAAAAAAGTTCCGCACATTCATCCCGTTACGTAACAGAGTCTTCTTAAGATTCAACATATGGATACATGGAACATTTCTTAGACTCAGCATATGGACATTCTTAACCTTTTGACATACATAGTGTAACTTAGACGATTTCGGTAAGCAATTAAATTCAAAATTCATGATGGTAGGAAGAGAAAATAATAACACAATAATAACTTTTAATTAAAAATAATCATAAAATACAATTGATATTTTCCGAAAAGAAACTAATGTTAACTGGTTTATCACGACGGATTCAAATCGCAGCGTGCAACAAAAGACAGTTTCTTTCAATTTTTTTATCAATTGTTTGCTTACTTAACAAAACTGAGGTACGAAATACAAATAGATTTTATTAAGAACATTGCAAGATATACAATGGTTTTAATTCGGAAATAAATATTAGATTAATTACGAAAGCTAACTTCAAAAATAAAATCCGGGTTACCACTTGCATATCACCTGAAAACAGTTGAGAGAAGCAATTTACACGATTACCGTTTCATTCAGTTACAAAAAATTTAAGTAGGGCTTTTAAAGAACGCGGATTTCAAGTTACATTTCGGTTCAGGAACTCTATTAAATCTCTCTTGGCAAATGCAACTGCTAAAGTCCAGTGAAATAAGAAATCGGATATTTACGAAGTAAAATGCCGAGATTTTAATAAACATAAAGGCATAAAGAACATATTTAACATATCAAGTTTAATCGGCCTTAGAAATCTAGTTTAGCGAAACACGTGCTAGAAAATAATTATAATTAACCGTGGATTGGCTACATTTAATCGAAAATATAAATAATTATCGTGAATTGGGATAATCGCGAGAGCAAATTTATTATGAAAAATGCGTTACAATACGTCTCTCATATAATTGTTTAGTAGTAGCAGTAGAATAAATTAATAACTTAAATCTTATTAAAATTTGGACAAATAAATACAGGTCCGTACTTAAGCTTGTTAGTAAATCGTAATGCTAAAATTGCTATAAATTTAATATAAAAATTAATACTATTACATAACATTATTAAATAATATAACCCTTAAGAAATAATATATAATAAATAAAACGAAAGAAAAGCATTATGCGTAGTTTATGTTTTGTACTATTACCTAACAGGATAGGTTATGAATCATAGACACAAATTTTGTTTGCATATCAAATACAGACCATTCTACATGAATTCGGCAGATATATTTTCGTGATCATTGTAAACCTTTTTGTGGTACCTACTGTATATTTACAAGTAATATAGCTCGGGCCTAACTACTCTCAATATTGCTATTCACATCGGACGGCTGTCTCTACAATACATCCCTACATTTTGGATAAAGTGTGCAACTCTACTGATATCCTCGCAATTAATATGAGACAAATATGAAGTAAACTTTGAAATTAAATGATCAACAATCCCTTAAAGCGCAAAATAGTATTGTTTTAAATCGATGTTATATTTGTAAGTATCGAATGCACTGTTTCGAATCGTAAATATATATTTTCTAATAATTATAAACTTTGACGACAGACAGGAATGCTAAATGCGATATGAGGCACGATTGAAATGCGAAGTAAATTGTTGACATTCGATTCGAATAACTGTCCTATAGACAACTGCCGCAGAAATATGCTTCGTGACTGAATTACTATAAAAATAATGTCATACTTTGCAGTATTGTCAATAATTTATTTTTAAAATTTCTTTAACAAAATCTAGTTAATAAACAAATAAATTAGAAGTAAAATAAAAGTGACCTGTTAATTTTACATTACTCAAAAACGTGCTTTGAATTACCAGCCTGGAATAGCATTTTCTTTGAAAGTTTCTTAATTAGATTCCGTTTTCTCATTACAAAGTTTGAATTATTTAATTTAATATCTAATGCAATATTATAAAGCAATTTAGAAATACGGAGCATATGGTTCAGTGATGTAGAGAAATCCGTTACTTCTTCGTTCTGCAAGGGAAGTCATTGAGCGGAAGGATTATAACATGTTAAAAAAATAACTGTTAAATGTAATATACATACATGGCCAACATCTTTCTTTTTACATTTACGAAATGTATTGATTATCTACTTAGAGTAAATACATGTACTACCTATACGCTAACATTAAATGCAAGTAGGTATTTCTTTGTAATAATAGTAATAACAATAATAATAGCTGAGTATATCCTAAACAACTCCCTGAAAGCCTTAAAGAACTTAATATTGATCAAAATATATACACTACCGGCACAAAGTAAAGGTATGGTAAAACTAATGAGATATATTTTAAACTAAAGTATCTGTAGACATAATTTGCCAATATCTCTTTGAAATTTGAAGTATATTATAAGAAATATTTACGTTTCAATTGTTTTATGTTAATGAGGGTACTTATCACAAGGGGTCTATTTAATCTGGTTTTTCAATAAAGACAATTTTCAATGACACAACAACTTTGTATTTAAATAAAACAGAATAATGTAGATATTCGGCTGAAATTTATTCCAGGTGCAGTACGCTTGTTACATTTAACTATTGAGTTCGATCTCGTTCATATGACCAGCGCAAGCACGTTTGCAGCGATCGAAACTTTGGAACCAATTTTCCACCGTTCTCACACATATCGGCCGGAATATTGCCAATTTCGATATTGGCTCTGAGCTCCTCTAACGTTGTTGGCTTGTTAGCATAAATCAAACTTAACTTAGCTCTATAAAAAGAAATTCAACAGCGAGGTGGCCTCTCGACAGCATCACATCTCGAGATTACACGGTTACCGAACTTCCCCTCCAGTAGATCACATGTATAACCAGCTGCATCTTGTTGGAACTACGTATCACTGATGTCAAGTCAATGCAATTCTGGCTAAAAATAGGCTTCCAATATGGCACGATAGAGAACTCATCGACGAAAAAATATGGTCCACTCATAACTCCTGCATAAAATCCACACCACACGGTCACTTTTTGTAGTTGTAATGGTCTCTTGAAGCACACGTGAGTTTGTTACTGTGCAATAATGCATATTTTGCTTATTGACAAAGCCATTAAATAAAAAATGAGCTTATTTTTCGACGAAAGTCAGAATTTTCTTCAAACTTTAGCGGAGTCTAATTGGAGAAGTTTCGGCACCTTAAATGATCAATAGGCTTCAGTTCTTGAGTTAATTTGATTTTGTAAGGGTGTCGAATCGAATGATTTGGCTAATTTTGAACTGAAGCCCTTACGGCTGCAATATTTTCAGTACTTCGACGGCTGTGTTGTCTCACTGGCACAGGAACATCCAATAGTGAATATTTTGATTGGAATTTATACATTATAACACGCACACCCTGTCTGGTGGGATGATTAGAAAATTAGAGTAAGCACTCTTAAAGTTGCGACTACCGACTCAAAATTGCGGTAGTACTTTTTAATAATTTCCGAACGCTGCTTGCTCGTGAACCTCACCATGATAAAAATGTTAGCCTTGACGGACGTTTTGACGTTGACAGATAATGAAAAACATTCAAGGGTGCTTTCGTATTATTCATGTGGTTGTTACATTACAGAAAAGAACAGTTTTATCCGTGGTAATTTTTTATAAATCAGTGCATTTTTTGATTAAATTTAATTAATTGCTAGATAAAAATGCCAAGACGCAAGCAACTAACTTTAGCACAATGTTTCGCAATTTATACTCTTCAAGGTATTATGGCTGTGAAACTGAGCAATTTAGCTGCAGCAGGGGTAGTGGACGGCCACAAGCAACAATTGCTGTCGAAAACAGGTACATAATTATAACAGCACAGGGATACTGACGACTTACAACACCAGATATCACCAGACAAATTAATACCCAGCGAAGAATGATGCTATCTGTTAGTACGGTAAGAAAGCGATTACTAGCTGCAGACTTAAGTGTACACAATAAAAAAGACTACTATGAGCAAGAGAACACCTAAATTAGAGGGTAGATGAGTGGAAAACCGTCTTATGCACCGATGAGTTAAAATTTGAAATCTTCGATTTTCGGTTTCATTCTACTATAGTTTTCGTTCGTCGGGAACCGTACCAACGTCTTAATGAAGCTTGTATAGCACCTTCGGTAAAACATAGAGAGGGATTTGGTAAAAATAACTGGGAAAATGAGAAAAGAATAGTGTTTGGACATTCTGCAAAACAACGCATTGCCATTCGGAAGTTGCATTATCGGTCAACCGTTTGTATTCAACAAGATCATGATCCAAAGACACGGCTAAAGTATATAAGAACCTCTTGGAGGAAAGAAAAGCAGCTGGAAAAGTTACAATAATGATCTGACCCTCTAAAAGTATTAACTTATCTCCTATTTAGCTGTTATGGAATGAACTTGACAGTAAAGCGGAAACGCGACGGCTACAACATTCAAACGTTCACGACCGCAGAAAGAAAGCTAGAATAGGTCAAAGAGCTTTATATTTTCTGATGAAATCAAAGTTCTCTTAACGCCAAGTATAAGAATTTTCGATATGCTCATTAAACTTGAGGAAAGCAATTTTTTTGAAGCAACCGAGATGAAAAGTGGATTATTTACAACAATGTGGTGCAAAAACGGTTTTGATACCCATTTGAAAAGTTTTCTAGACGACATCGAAAGCAACCAGTTATCGAAAGAAAGTTGTGCTCACAGTGTGATGGGATTTTAAAAGCATCGTGTTTTCCTTTCCTAAAAGGAAACAATTAATGCAAGTGTCTAGTTCGGCGATTGAAAAACTTGTTTTAGTCCATCTTCAAGTAACGTCTGATCGTTAATCGTAAAGAAGTGGCGTTTCATCACGACAACATGAGAGAATTTACAAGTTTGATCGCCCATCAAAAATTATTGGATCTTACCACACTCACTATATTCGTTGAACCTTGTGTTTTCGGATTAGCACCTGCTTCGTTCTCTTCAGAGCTCCTTACTTGACTCAGATGACGCTATGAATCACCACCTTGTAAAGTTTTTCACCAATAAAGATAAGTCCTTCTATGAACGAAGAATCGCGAAGCTCACAGAAAATGGATTCTCAAAGTAACTGGACATTTCCTAATTGATTTTTTTTACTATTAATAAATAAATAACCTGTGAAAAACAGGAAAAATACGTCATTACTTTTCCGACAATCTAATATAATAAAATTATTAATCCAAATATATGCGACCGATATTTAATTGAATTATTATTCGAAATATAAAGGAAGTTACAAGGTCAATGCCTTCGCGTAAATTGCGTATTTATAGACTTCCACATAATAAATCAAATATTGAAATGCTGTATGCTAAATAAAGAAAAATATTAAAAAAAAAAAAAGTATACTTTACACAAATTCATTCTTTCCGGCGGTGCCAATCAACACATTCAAATGCTGAACAACAATCATGCACATGCGTATACAAGGTGATTGATCGAAATTGTCCGTTAGACGTATTAAGAAACCTACACATTTTTCTACAAATTTTAGGTTAAGTATAAGGACTCATGTTTTAATCAAACAAAATATTTCCATGATGTCTGCACTTCCGGTTAAACCGAAAGTCGCTATAAATTCTCTTATTTTAAGTATAAAGACGTACTCTTTATTGCACAGGAACAGTTTCCTAAGTTTTCTGTATACCTAAAGTCAACAATTTTAAAGATATTTGAATTTTGTTGAAAATATTTGGTTTTACATCTCCATTATTATTACTTTGCTGTAGTTATTTTTGTTCCAGAAATGATAACATTTGCAGTATAATTGGAAGGCACCTCAAAGCTTTATTCTGATGCATTTGTTTTTCGTAAATATTATACAGCCTATTCATAAAGTTGTTTCGAGTAGGTGCAATTTAAACCATTTACATTTTTTTTTCTCAACAACTACTGTCGAAGAGAGGTAAATAATTACAAGAGCAAAGCGAGGCCGACGATTTATAGCACCAGATATTACCAGACGTCTTAAAACCCAGTTAAGAACGAGGATATACATATGCTACTACAGTCAAAAAAAGATTATTTGCTGCAGACTTAAATGGACGCATTGAAGTAAGAAAAATGATTATTAAAACTTGTATACAAACAAAAAATACTGCTATGACCAAGCGAACACCAAAATTGAACGATAGCAGAATGGAAAACCGTCTTATGGACCGATGACTCAAAATTTGAAATCCTCGATTCTAAACACAGAATTTTTATATTTGCTGCATAAGTCAAGGGTTTTCCAATAAGGGCTTGACAACTTTTTTTCAAAATAAAATGCAGACCATTTGAGATATTTCAAAAACTTTATTATCGGGTTGAAGTACAATCAAAACATTTATGAATGGAACTCGACTTCGTTCATATGGCCACCGCGGGCACGTTTGCAGCGGTCGATTCGTTGGACCCAATTTTCGATGACTCGGACGCACAATTCGGCCGAAACGGCTGCTATTTCGCGTTCAATGTTGGCTCTGAGCTCTTCCAACGTTGTCGGCTTGTTGGCACAGACCAATGACTTGACGTAGCCCCAAAGAAAAAAGTCTAGAGGCGTTAAATCGCACGAACGAGGCGGCCAATCGACTGGTCCATTTCTTGAGATAACACGCTCATCAAACTTACTCTTCAATAAATCGATTGTAACGTGTGCTGTGTGGCTTGTGGCACCGTCCTGCTGAAACCACATGTTGTCCAAGTCCATATCTTCCAATTCGGGCCAAAAATAATCGGTAATCATGGCGCGATAACGATTACCATTCACAGTAACGTGACGATCATTATCGTCGACGGAAAAATATGGCTCTATGACGCCGCCGGATGCAAACCGCACCAAACAGTTATTTTTTGTGGATGAAGTGATGTTTCATGAAGCACATGTGGATATTCACCCGACCAATAACGCATATTTTGCTTATTGACGAACCCATTGAGCCAAAAATGAGCTTCGTCACTGAAAATGATTTTGCGATGAAATTGATCATCTTGGCGCATCTTTTCCAGAGCTCGATCGGAGAACGTACGTCGCTTCAAATGGTCCATCGGCTTGAATTCTTGAGTCAGCTTGATCTTGTATGGGTGTAAACCAAGACCCTTACGCGAAATTCGCCATAAAGTGGTCTGGGCGATGCCTCAACTCTTGAGAACGCCGTGGAATTGACTGATTTGGATCATTTGATACGGACGTTTCAACGGCAGCGATGTTTTCGACACTTCGACCAACCCATTGTCTCACTGGCACGGCAACATCACACGACGAATATGTAGACTAAAATTTTTGCACTAAACTTGTTACTGCCTGCCTACTAGAGCGAGAATTACGACCGAAAATCGGAGTTAACGCTCTTAAAGTAGCGGTCACCGACTCCGAATTTCTGTAGTAAATTTTTATAATTTGCAGACGTTGTTCGTTCGTGTACTTTACCATGATGAAAATGATAAGTTTACTGAATAAATTGACAGTGACAGTTCGATGATTAGTGAAAGGGTGCGTTCACAAATTGAATTAAAAGTTGTCAAGTCCCTATTGGAAAACCCTTTAGAAGACAGCGTTTTACTTTGATCCTTTCGTTTTTGGTAGATACTAAACAGGCTGTTCATAAGGTAGTTACGAGTAGGTGCAAATTTAAACCATGCCCATTTTTTTCCCTCAACAACTGCTGTCGAAGAGAGATAAATAATTACATCAGCAAAGTGAGGCCGATGACTTACAATACCAGATATCACCAGACTCCTTAATACCCAGCGAAGAACAAGAATATCTGTTACTGCAGTGAAAAACGATTATTGCCTGCAGACTTAAATGGACGCATTGAGGTAAAAAAACGTTATTAAGATTTGTACACAAGCAAAAAATACTGCAATGGTCAAGTGAACACCTAAATTGGACGATAGATAAATAAAAAACCGTCTTATGGACCGCTGAGACAAAATTAGAGATCTTGGGTTTTAAACACAGAAGTTTACTTATTATAACATAAAAAGGATTGAAGATAGGTATTTGAAATGCTATTACGTGTTGATGTAGAAGTGAATTTTGCATACAAATGCGAAAAAAATATGTAGCACTGGAATCGAAAATCAAAAGTTTTGGTAGTTTAAGATTGCATCTACTCTTAACTACTTTATCAGTTGTCGCTGTTACCGAAGGAAACATGAAACTGGCATTTTTAAATAAATCCATCTTTATTACTTGCATGAAGAATAACAATACGTGAACCATCATATCCTTCTCTCTTCGTGTTTGCATGTTTCCACGATCTTCCTTTATTACCCTTAGCAAAAATCCACGTCCCATCGGGAAAGACTCCCTTTTATAAAAGGAGGCAACACTCGCTTTATAATTGGGTAAAAAGGAATATCGAAGTGCAGTAATATGACTTTTCTCCATTAAAGCTCTACGATTTTTGTCTTTCACAAATTTAAATCCTAAATGTTTTAACAGATGATTCAAAGAAGAAATGCTAATTTTCAACTTGCTACATGGTTTATAAGCTCTTACTGGTAACGCAATTTCTGCTTCTTTCCTACGTTTGACATTAAAGGCTTTTCGAACAGAAATACCTAATGCTGCAGCTACTCTCTAAAATAATGCTTTTCAAATTTTTTTTTTCTAAAGCAACAATGAAAATGTTACCTCTTGTACAGAATTAACGGACAATAAACTTCCTGTGTTGCATTTTTCAGCTTCAAAATATTGCTTATAAACTTATAAACAAAGTATTGGCAATTAGAAACAAGACGTGCACCAGGCGTGACTATACCTAACCTGTAAATAACAAATGTAAAAGTTGTCTGCCTACGCAGATTACCTAAGTGTAAACACAAGAATGATGAAATAAATATGATGAATTAGCTGTTAGAACAATAACAAATATCAGTGGTGACATACAAGGAATATAACAATATCGGAACCGTAGAAAAGACAAACTTCATAAGTCAAAAGTCAAAACACTATTTTATCTGTATTATACGTGACATATGTGTGTATAATACGCATGCTCTGCATACGTCTGTTTCTATTTTTTCACGATTTCTTGACAAGACATAGCGCATATCTCTATTAGAAAAACATTTGTACCATTTTTTTCTTCAACACATGTGACTACCGAAGAATTAGACAAATGCCTGTATACGTTCGTATTTTGTAGCGTTATTAATACACCGGCAAACTTTCGTTGTTCCAACTTTAGTATATGTTACATGTAATAAATCATATCAAAACTAAATCATTTAAAATAAGAGAGTTTGTAGCGACTTTCGGTTGAACCGGAAGTATAGCCATCACGGAAACAGACGTATGCATCTGTTTCTATTTTTTCACGATTTCTTGACAAGACATAGCGCATATCTCTATTAGGAAAACATTTGTACCATTTTCGTCTTCAACACATGTGACTACCGATGAATTAGACAAATGCTTGTATGTGTTCGTATTTTGCAGCGTTGTTAACACACCAGCAAACTTTCGTGGTTCCAACTTTAGTATATGTTACATGTAATAAACCATATCAAAACTAAATCATTTAAAATAAGAGAGTTCGTAGCGACTTTCGGTCGTGATGGCTACACTTCCGGTTTGTAGCCATCACGGAAACATTTTCTTTGAATATACATGAGCCCTCATGCTTATTCTAAACGTTTCTAAACAAAAATATAAAGCAGTACCTCAATACGTCTCACGAACAATTTCAGTCAATCACCTTGTATATACAACGTTCTTTCTCTAAATTTATTAAAACACGGTGAAAATTTAGCAAATTCTATATTGTAAAATCCGCTCTTAAAAATGTTTGCGTGCAGTATTCATTTGCGCTTAAAACTATTGAAATCTGCATTAAACTTTCACTTTCAGTTTTAACAATTGGTTATACTTGATTTACAAAACCAAAATTACCGTGTGAACAAAAACGTTTACGGTTTAATTTCTTTAAGGTAAATGCATTTACTCCACGTAAACGTATTGTTTCTTCTCGTATTCTTTTATAGAAATATCTTTTTCGAATTAGGCATTACATATTTTCATTGCCTCCAAAGAAATTCCCAGGGAAAGTGTAAAATTAGATTTCGAATGCAATTATTAGAGAAAATACTTTCAAAACACTAACCACGCAATTATTCTGTTGAACGTTGAATTTGATGGAGCCTGTGGTTTATTGACTTGATCAATAAGGTTAATATATAACCCCTTTCCACAATTAACTATTTGTAAAATTCTGTATACGTATTTCGACAACCAAGTTGTCATCATCAGCAGATAAAATCAAAGTGTCGCACCTGGTAAAACACGGCGAAAAAATTGTACGAAAAATATACTCCGTACGCGATCCGCATCGTTGAAAGTGCACATCTTGGTTTTCAACGATGCGGATCGCGTACGGAGTATATTTTTCGTACAATTTTTTCGCCGTGTTTTACCAGGTGCGACACTTTGATTTTATCTGCTGATGATGACAACTTGGTTGTCGAAATACGTATACAGAATTTTACAAATAGTTAATTGTGGAAAGGGGTTATATATTAACCTTATTGATCAAATTCTGTTGAACGTTTCAAATAAAAAACAATTCTGTATACTCCAAATCTCCAGTTACGAACTATGCAAATATTTAGACGAAAAAAAGCCTTTTTAAATATGGTGCATATAATAAATTATTCTTTTTGGAAACTGGAATTTTGTTTGTTCGCGTTTAGTTAGAAGGTGGTTCTTTTATAAGTAGGAGCGAATAAGGCTGATGACCTGATCGCTTCGGGCAATAAACCGGCCAAGCACGGTTCTGGTTATAAAAATATTCAATTTCCAAGTAGAATATAAAACACTTTCGTTTAAATATGATGTGGTCTTAATTCATTAATGCAATTTGATGTTATTTAAATAGAATTTTGTAAGCATACTTTCGTGTTATACACAGTCTGACCATAAATACTGTTAGTACTTTAACGGCATATAAAAAAGAATAATTCATCGTAGAAAACTAAATTATATATATTTGAAAAGCATGGAAAATTATGCATAATTGAAATTATGTATAATTTCTTTGAAGTGCTAGCTTCTAGGGTTCGCACGAGCTGCAAAAAGATTTCTACTGTCAGCATCTACCGCGAAAAAGTAGACAGCAAGCTATCAACAAAAAAGATAAAGAACTGAGCTTTAACATGACAAGGAGTGAGTGTATCGCTGTTACGACTTATGTATGGTTTTTTGGTTACTGATCGTAGTCTGAATTCTGCTATTAGGTAGAGAAAAATGCAATGTAACTAAAAATATATTTTTATTTTACATTTAATTTATACATATATATATATATATATATATATATATATATGACGGGTCTTCCAATAGGGATTTCCGAACTTTGATAGTTGATAGCGGCCATATTGTTGAAACTACATCTGTCAAATTGGCCGTCATTTATTCAGTCGTTTAACAACACGTGCAAATGATAAAATTGTTTAATCAAAATGGATGTTCTGTTCGGGCAATGTTCCGCACGCTTCGCCCATTTTACGTCCTATCGAGAGAATTAGTCGCACTGTAGTGGATAAATTTGAGTTCACTGGTTCAGTAAACAATGAATCAATACTCGAACGACGACGAAACGCAAGATCTGCCGAAAACATCGCCGCTGTCCGTGAGAGTGTGCAGTAAAATTCGAGGCAGTCGTTTCGCGTCGCTCACGAGAACTCGGCATTTCGCAGACCACAACTTGGCGAATTTTGCGTCGTGACTTGGGCCTGCACCCGTATAAAATTCTGCTGCCTTTCAACTGTCCAGGAGCTGAAAGTAAACGACCATAGACAACGACGTGTGTTCGCTAAATGAGCCCTGGAGCAGTTGGAAACTGACCTTAATTTTCATCAAAAAATCATATTCAGCAATGAGTCCCATTTCTGGATGAATGGGTACGTCAACAAACGAAATTGTCGAATTTGGGACAATACCAATCCACATGACATCGAAGAGCGTCCAATGCATCCCGAAAAAGTCACTCTTTGGTGTGGATTTTGGGCTGGCGTCGTCATCGATCCATATTTCTTTAAGAACGACGTTGGCGAGGCGATCACCGTCAACGGCAAGCGCTATAGGCCGATGATTACCAACTTCTTTTGGCCTGAATTGGATGTTATGGATACCAACGACATGTGGTGCAAAGTAGAGAATTTCTTCTGTCCTTTTATATAATTTTTTTAGTTTTCTGCTACGTGGGTTGTCTCTTAAGTTTTGCATATAAAACTAGAATAGCTTTTAAAGACATTGTTTTTCAAAGTATTCTCCACGAAGATTAATGCATTTTTGCATGCGCTCGAACCCACTCTGGAAGCAGTTGTTCCACTCGTTTGTTGGTACAATCAAAATTGCGTTTTTGAAGGCATCGACTGCTCTTCAGACGACTGGAACCTTTGAGCACGCAGTTCGTTGTTGATTTTTGGAAAAATAAAGAACTCATTGAGACTAAGGCTCGGACTGGACGGAGGATGGTATAACAATTCGATGTTTTGTTGCGCTAAAAATTCAATTGTCTTGCGTACTTGCGAACTTGTATTGTCTTGGTGGAGCATGATTCGTCGTTCGGGGTTGGTTTTTCGAAGCTCAACAATGACTTGCAGCAAATAAATGGTTGTATACCAATCGACAGTAACAGTTCTCTGATCTTGCAGTGAAATTGTTGCTACATGACCTGTTTTCGAGACAAATGTCGCAACCATCTTTTTCGAGACACTTCGAGAACGGATGACTTCTGTCGGCTTTTCTTCACCTTGGACCACCCAAACAAACGACTGGCGTTTATTTTCTAGTTAGCATGAGTAAATTCAAGATTCATCACCACTGATAATGTACACGTTTTTGGAGTTTCCGGCGTTGACGTGATCTAGAGTTCTTTTGACACTAATTCACCCCAGCTGCTTTCTGTTCTTCTGTCAACAGATGCGGTATCCAACAGGAAACTAATTTTTTTATACACAATTCAAAATTATTGGAATTGAGGTCTTTGAATGATCCCCAATAATGCTTCAATCTGACAATATGTCACATGCCGATCTTTGTTGATGATCTTGCGCACAGCATCGACGTTTTCCTGAGTAACTGCTGTTTTTGGTGAACCTGCTCTTGAATCGTCGCTACGACTAACTCATCCACGAGAAATTGTTGACTGATGTGGTGCTTCATTGCCGAAAACAGAAACCAACTCGACGAGGCATTCTTGTTGAGACAATTGTTTTCGAAAATTATAAAAAATTATTCCCCGAAAATGTTCTCGGTTTAATTCTATTTTTCAACTAACTTGTCAACTTTGACAGTTAGTTGTAGCTACAGCACTAGACATATCGCACTGAAACTTTGGATTTAGATTAACTAAAGGTGGTGGTTAATTTTTAGTGCTGACATTTGATTAGTAGCGCTCTCTATGTACCACTATGCAAAACTTAAAAGACTTCCCACATATAACAACTCGTCGATTAACACCCTTATCGCTTTTCTCGTTTCGTCCTAAACTTGGGCTCGTGCTACATAAAATTTGTCTCATGATTAATGTTGGACAAATATCTGGGTAGACAGTGGTATATAGTCTCACCGGGAATACTAATGCTGCAGATAATACAATTAATTAAACTTCCTGTATATTTTAACGTAAGAATACAATTTAGAAATTTCTTTAGACTCGTCGCAGTTAATCCACCTTTGCGAGGCATCTTCGCGTCACTGACATGATGCAAGCTATCGGCGATGCCTACACGCGTTCGCCTCATCGGCTTCTATTGCTGATTATCCGGTGAATTGTTCAACCTTAGTAATAACCTACATTAACTTCACTGTGATCATAAAAAAAATTCAGTCAACATCAGTGTTCATGTTAATTACTAGTGATCTTGAATATAAATGTATGTCGCTTCCGTTTTCTTACTCATTCTGACTAGTCATTCGGATTATCCCAATCGTACAGTTATATAATAAATTCCTTCAACATTAACGACTTCTTCGATACGTGACCGAATGAAATAACATAATATTCAAGTTTGCTTGGGGTGTAGTAATAAAATATATTAAATTGCAACACAATGTAGTTCGCGCTTAGAGTACTTATACGTGATAACATCCTACAGATTCTAGTTTTTTTTAAATTTCAAATGAGACGAAGAAGTGTACAAAAGGAATAAAAAACTTTTAAGAACAGACAGATATCAGGAAATTCACGTTTAACTTGGTCGTACATTTGCGATTAATGGTTTTTACCGTAGTTTTAATTACATGGAAGTATAGCAAAACTCTTATTTACAGAAGTGCTTACGGCTGTTAACATTTATGCATTAACATGTTACACAGGTGTTTGTTACTGCAACAAAAAGCACTAAAGACCGTTTCATCAAATGTAAGTATTTGGTTAACATTATAAAAATGTTCCTTACTTGTATTTCAGGTGGGATGGCTAAGATTAATTACAGTCTTAGAAATATAAGAATTTATTATTCTAGAATACGAGGGTGGTCCCAGAAGTTCCCGACCCAACAAAGAAAACACAAAAATTTGGAAAGAAATTTATTTTTCAACATAATCTCCTTTCAGCGCTATACACTTATCACAGCGATGTTCAATAAGTTCGATACCCTTTTTATAATAACAACTGTCTTTGTCCTCAAAATAGCCATTCACTGCTGGTAAATCTTTGACCATTGAGCCAGCCTTTTTTTCAAGTTTGGGAACAGAAAATAATCCGAGGAGGCTAAATCTGGCGAATATGATGCATGAGGTAGCAATTTAAACTTTAATTCATTAATTTTGGCTATTGCAATAACGGATTTGTGCTTTGGTGCATTGTCTGGATGAAATAACACTTTTTCTTAGCCAAATGCGGCCATCTTTGCTTGATTTTTTCGCATAATATTCGCCGTTGATAGTTTCCCTTTTTCAAGGTAGTCAATGAAAATTATTCCACGCGCATCCCAAGAAATCGATGCCATGACCTTGGCTGCAGATGAAACGGTCTTCGCCTTCTTTGGAGCCGGTTCTCCCTTTTGAGTCTATTGTTTTGATTGTTCTTTTGAGACGGGTGTGAAGTAATGGACTCATGTTTCATCCATGATTATGAAACGGCGCAAAAATTCTGCTTCGTTGTTGTGAAACTTCGTTAAACATTCAATTGAAACATCTTCACGACGCTGTTTTTGCTCAAGTATGAGCAAACGTGGGCACTCATCTTGCACACAGCTTTCTCATGTCCAAATTTTCAGATAATATGCGATATACCGCAGTTTTTGAAATACCTACTATGTCTGCTAGCTCGCGCACATTCAGTACCGCTTTGTGGATTTTCTTCACCATTTCTGGAGTCATCACCTCATTTGGTCGACCTCTGCGATGCTCGTCTTGGCAGCTCGTACGGCCTCGTTTAAACTCTGCTACTCAATATTTCACTGTTGTAAACGAAGGAGCAGACTCAGCCAGAGTAGAATCCAGTTCAGCTTTTACATCAGTTGGACTGATGCCTTTGAAATAAAAGTACTGTATCACGTAACGATGACCAATTTTCTCCATTTTTACAAATTCACTGAAAACTGTATATTCTAGCGTAGATCAGGCTGGGTACTTATGTGACTATCCTCGTACTATACTTGCTATTAATGCAATTAATGCATCTGCCTCTGGACAATATTTACGAATAGTTGCCTGATGTGGCCTTTACTTGATGAAAGTCTGTAATAAAATTAAACACAAAAACTCAGTTGTGTGAGTTTCACAAAATAACTTTATTAAAAATTAACTGTGACTTCTTCAGACTAAAAGATAAATTTAACACAAACGAAATATATTCTAGGCAACTAAAGTATTTTCTGGATGGGGGTGACACACCATTACAAGGAACTAATTTTAACAGTGGGGAATTTTTGACATTTAATAAATTATTACATTTTTATGTTTGTTTATTTCTATAGTTTCAAATAATGATAACTTTGTCCCTTTATTTGCAGAATGCAGAATGGCGAACTCTGAATTAAAAGAATGATTATAAGTACTTAAATATAGTGCATAGTTGGAATTATTTCTGTTATGATTAAAACTTCTTTTGTGTTCTTATATCCTTGTCTTCATAGATCTTGCAGTTTGACCGATATATGTATATCTTCGAGCAATCACCACAAGAAAGCTCCCGATTTGTTGGATTTTTTTAAATAATAAATTTTAAACATCTTACATCCATATTTCAAATGGAACTAGAAATGCAAGAATTGTTTTCAGAAATCAACGGCAAATCCACCATTTCGATACCGTGATATCATACATACTCGTATAGGCTGCCACGGAGGAAGACCTGCGATGTTCTACTTAAGAATTAAAGTAAAAAACGTACAGTAGGTACCACAAGAAGGTTTACGATGTATACCGAAAATGTATCTGCCAATTTCATATAGAGTCTTTGGAGAGTTATTGTAATGAAAATTCTCATGCAGAGTCTTTGAAATGGTGAATATAATTCATTCAAGTAAAAGTACAGCCAGACCTAGACATATCATGCAGAGTTGGAACTTTAGATTGTCAATTTTGTTGTTAAGGGAACTGTACATTATGTCACTTTGTAAGATGTTTAAAATTTTCATTATAAAAACCTCACATCGATGTACAGTAGGTACTACGAAAAGGTTTATGATGTACACGAAAATATATCTGCCAAATTCATGTGGAATGGTCTTTATGACAATGATATGTAAACAAAACTAGCAGTCGGAGCATGTCTTATTCATAACATAGAGTACAAAAACGCATTATTTTGTTATTATTTGTATTCGACTAGATATAGTAATGGACGTAATATACAAATAATCCTTTTCTTTGACTTTATTTATTCCATTTGTATATTACGAGGATAGTTTGACAAGTAGTGAGAATGACACATAGGTGGCGCTCTAATTGATAAAACAAATGCACTGTAATTTAGGTTGGCTATTTATATGTTTACATTCCGATATTTAGATAAATCGGTTGATTAGTTTATTTTTGACAGCTGATTGAAAAAGAAGCAACACGTCGTTTTGTTAAAATGGAAAAAGCAGAGTATCGTGCGGTGATTAAATACTTCGTAATTAGGGGTATGAAAGCTACCGAAATAAAAGATGGTTACGGTAAACATTAGGTGAATCTGCTCATTTGCGCATTTCCAATGAATGTTTGGACCTTTATAAGCGGAATCCAGCATATTTTTGTAGGCAATTTGTTACTTGCGATGAAACTTGGATACACTACAGTACACCCGAAACTAAACAACAGTCGAAACAATGGTTAGAACGTGGTTCTGCACCTCCGACTTCCACCTTTTTCCAAAATTGAAAACGGCACTAGGTGGAAAGAAATTTTCGTCTAACGACGAGCTTATCATCTTCGTAAATGAGTATTTTGCAAGCCTTCCGGAATCGCATTTTGGAAATGGCATAAGGGCATTGGGGCACCATTGGAATAAATGTATTGCTCTTTTAGGAGAATATATTGAAAAATAAAAATTATTTTGTATTTAAAAAATTCGTTTTTCTTTTCCATTCTCACTACTTGTCAAACTATCCTCGTATATTCTACAACAGTTACTTAATAATAATTTGATAGAATTTCAAATTAATTTATAAAATAACTATTCTTGATTTATATGATTTTATAAATAACGTATATACAAACATATATTTCGTGTGTGATGTAGTTGTTTAGATCTAAATTTTGTTGTTGTTGGATTACGTGCATTTGCATTATAGGAAATTATATGAAAATATAAAATATTTTCTTCCACAGACTTCTGACTCTGCGATAAGAGATAAAAGATATTTAAAAAGTTCATTAGATACATAAAAGATTTCCATTATCGAAATTACAAATTATACGATATCTATAGTTATATTTAGTACTGCTTTATACAATCAATAAAATTCTAAAATTTTATGCTTATTAAGATTAACAATCAGCCGATTCGCAACGATCTTTTCGAAGACTTTGAAGAAAATAAAGAAAATATTAATCAATCGCCAATTAGGAAGATTAGAATGGCCATTATGTTTTTAAAGTGTGATCGGATAATAGCACGCTTACAAAACAATGGAAACTTGTTTCATTTTCTTGTTTTCGTATGATTTGATATAAGTAAAGTCCTCGCGAACACGAGTAATTAAAAACTTTGCACACCTAAAAGTAGAAATTTGGAAAATCGTTAAATTATTTGATTTCTTCCAAGAATTAAATGTTCTTTTCAAATTTCTACTGACAAACATGCAAAGTTTTTAACTCGTTATTCTTCTTAGATATACGTAATTAGATGTTACGCGCAGAAGAAATATTCTAAGCAACGTTTCATTAAACATATCCCATTTAACATGTCAGAGTATGAATAAATTCCATTTCTTCATACACGAAAATATATCTGCCGAATTCATGCAGAACGGTCTTTTGAATAATGGCATGTAAACAAAACTGGCAGTCGAAGTATGTCTCATTCATAACATAGAGTACACACAAATGACAGTATATATTAAAATGTAAGAAGTTAATTTAAAAGTTTGGAATGAATTGAAAGCAAAATAATTATATAAATATAAATATAACATATATATATATATATATATATATATAACAGTCGAACTGAAAAGTCCCCGGTCTACCATAGTAAAACACAGTTTTTTGGCAAAATTCGATTTTATTATTCAACATAGTTGCCTTCGGGGCGATACACCGATTATAGCGTTCTTCCAACTTTTCGATACCATTTTTGTAGTACGAATTGTCTTTGGCCTCGAAATAGGCCTCAGTTTCGGCGATCACCTCCTCATCCCTGCTAAATTTCTTCCCGGCGAGCATTCTCTTGAGGTCTGCAAACAGGAAATAGTCGCTGGAGAGTACGGTGGATGGGGAAGTAATTCGAAACCCAATTCACTTAATTTGGCCATTGTTTTCATTGATTTGTGACACGGTGCATTGTCTTGGTGAAACAGCACTTTCTTCTTCCTCATATGGGGCCGTTTTTTTGCGATTTCGTTCTTCAAACGGTCCAATAACGCTGTATAATAGTCACTGTTGATGGACTGGCCCTTTTTAAGATAATCTATGAAAATTATTCCATGCGCATCCCAAAAAACTGACGCCATAACTTTTCCAGCTGACTGTTGCGTCTTTCCACGCTTTGGAGCCGGTTCATCGCGTGCAGTCCACTTGGCTGACTGTCGATTGGACTTTGGAGTGTAGTGACGAATCCATGTTTCATCCATTGTCACAAAACTCGGTGTTATTACTATTTAACAGCTTCAAACACAGCTCAGAATCATCAACTCGTTGTTGTTTTTGATCGAATGTGAGCTCGCGCGGCACCCATTTTGCACAGAGCTTCCGCATGCCCAAATATTCATACACGATGTGTCCAACACGTTCCTTTGATATCTTTAGGATGTCAGCTATCTCGATCAACTTTACTTTACGGTCATTTAAAATGATTTTGCGAACTTTTTTGATGTTTTCGTCGGTGACAGCCTCTTTTGGTCGTCCACTGCGTTCGCCGTCTCCGATGCTCATTTCACCACGTTTAAACTTAGCATACCAATCAATTATGGTTGATTTTCCTGGCGCAGAGTCCGGAAACTCCTCATCAAGCCATGCTTTTGCTTCAACGGTATTTTTTCCCTTCAAAAAGCAATACTTTATCAGCACACGAAATTCTTTTTTTTCCATTTTTTTTAAATAACAAAAGTAGCTTCACTCTTAACGCAATATCTCAGTAACTAATGGTCGGATTGCTATCAAATTTTGACACGTTTCGTTTGAAGGTTAGTACTATCTAAAAAACATATGGATTTAATAACAGTAACGCCATCTATGTGTCAGACCGGTGACTTTTCAGCCGACCTGGTATATATATATATATATATATATATATATATAACATATATATGTATAAGGAGTTTTGGATATCATTTCAAATGGAACTAAAAATGCAAGAACTGTTTTCAGAAATCAACGGCAAATCCACCATTTTGATACCGTGATAACATACATACTCGTATAGGCTGCAACGGAGGAAGACCTGTGAGTGATAAACTATATATCTTCGATATATAGTTTATCACTCATGTTAGGTGCCACCGTAACATGACTTTTAACATTTAAATTTTGTATTACATTTTTTAATACATCGAATATTAACTAACAATTTATATTAATGAATTCGGTCCATGCAAATGCAGTCATTCACCTGCCTTTTTTTGTCACATATTTGCAATGCACTAATCAAGTTTACCAAACATTTAAACAATGTTACAGCAAAAGATTACTTCAAGAACAAATAATGTTAAGTTAAATATAAAAGTACTTTGAGTAAACGACACTTTTGTTATTTCAATATAGATAAAACGTGTTCCAATAAGACATTTCATTTTCAATAGCCCGCCAATTTAACAGTTGTCATGCCTCAACCTGTAACTACTTGACAAATGACAAGTAAAAACCACGCCATTGATAAAAATGGAACGATATGCTCTTCAACAACGCATCTAAATTATTAAAATTCACTACAAAAATGGTAAAAATTTCGGGATCACATTCGCAAAACTAAAGCATCTTTTGGTCGTCGTGAAGCACCTTCTCGGCTAGCAATTGTGAAACTGGTGGAAAAATTTGAGCTGCTGGGACAAGTTAGTGATGTGAAGAATCGTACTCGTGCACATCGCTCAAGAACAACTGAGAATATTGCTGTTGTAGCCCATAGTGTTGAGGAAAACCCAGGTTTATCCATTTCTCGTCGAGCTTTTGAATTGGGCATTTCACAAACGACATTACACTGTATTTTGCATAAAGACTTAGGTCTTAAGGCTTTTAGAGTTCAGTTAACACAAGAACTCACGCCTACCGACCATCAACAACGTCGTGTCTTTGCTGATTGTGTCCTTGAAATGCATCAAACTGATCCAGAATTTCATCAAAAAATCATCTTGGGTGATGAGGCCCATTTTGACCTTGGAAGCTACGTTAACAAGCAGAATTGTCGCGTTTGGGGATCGGAAAACCCAAGAATTATTTTTAAAATGGATCTCGATCCTCAACGTATGACTGTTTGGTGCGGTTTTTGGTCTGGCGGCATCATTGGACCTTACTTTTTCGAAAATGAAGCTGAAGCAACTGTTACGGTGAATGGATTTTGCTATTAAACGATGATTAATGATTTTGTTTGTCCGGAATTGAAAGGTATTGATGTGGACGAAGATTATTTTCAACAAGACGGCGCTACGTGCCACACAAATAACGATATCATCGCTCTTAGCGTGAAAAGTTTCCTGACAGTATGATTTCTCGAAGAGGCGATCACAATTGGCCACCGAGATCTTGTGATTTAACACCTTTAGACTTTTTTCTTTGGGGCTACGTGAAAGATAAGGTCTATGCGAATGTCCCACAATCGATTCAAATCTCAAAGATGGAATTCGTGAAGTTATTGAGGAGATACACCCGCAAATTGGTGATGGAAAATTTCAAGAATATGGTCCTGCAAGCGTAGCCGGGGCGGCCATTTGGCTGATATTATTTTCCATTTTTAATGCTATACCCTCCTCTTTACAATTAAATAAACATCCGATGATTTCGATTAAAAATACTCGTTATTTTACATATCAAAATGAAGCCTCTTATTGGAAGACCCGATATTTATGTTTTGGATAAAATGCAAGAGACAGAATGCAGTAAATTTGAAGTATTTTCTTATCAGGACGAAAATGTAAATAAACTCGTATTGCACACTATGCACACCATTGTTAGTTTTTTTTCATTTCAATGAAACAAACAAGAGCTCTCTTTCTAGTTTGATATCGTTATGGCTCGACCTAAAATTAAAAAAAGGCTTCTTTACATTACTTTTTGGGTATTTGGTCAATAGATCCCATATGTAAATGACTAATTAACAAACTTGAACAACTCTTCGTTGATCATGGACACTTTTTCCGGACTCCCGTATTCAGAGGTAATCAAATGACGCCGACGCTACGCACAAGACTTGCTTTAGGTAATTCCCGGTCCCCCGCAGCGGAACGTAATTAACATACGCGTACTTATTCGTCAAATATCAGCATTATTAAAACATGGACAACAGACCCAGAAACATATTACAAAGAATTGACTTTTCTATAGTTAATTAACTGGAAATAATATAAAAATGATGTGAAATAAAATTAAACAAATTTCAAAATAACGCAACTAGAATGAATTTAATTTTTCGAATAAATACAAAGTACCCAAATGGCGTAAATATTATTATGGCGGTAACAAACTCTGTACATGCAACTTGGATACGTACTACATACATACATTTTAATGAAGACCTGCCATATGCTGAACTAACGCAAATAGCACTGCTAGAATCCTGTTCAATTATTTCCTAACGGTGATAAATATATGGACAAATAACATGTCTGGTTTTTATTACTAAATATCATAACTAGTTTGTTCAGCATAAAATGTCAATATATTAATATCGTATATGTATTGGTGGAGAATTAAATCGAAGATGATAACGATACGAGGACGTATTAATAAATTGTTAGTATACTACAAAAGCAAATCAAATTTTAAATTCAAAATATATAATTATTCAACATAATTTCCTCTTAATACATTTATTACAACCTCCTACCTCTTTTATTTCATCTTGTACTGCAAACCAGTACAGCTACATAACTATTTAAACACTACTGGATTGCTCGTTTTTTATGGAAATGAACAGATAATTGTTTTATAATATGTAACTATTTCATTCAGTTATATATTGAACATTTTAGCTCACAACTAAGTAGTCACCATCAGCAGATAATTAATCACAATGTCGAACTTAGAACTACGACAAAACCCGCACAGAAACAATATCCATGTCAGACTTACACCGTCGAAAGTCAAATACATACAGTGCGCTCGTATACAGAATATGAAAATTATTGTAGTTAGGGGTTATATTAACCTTAATTGAGTAATTTAATCAATCCCAGTCTCCATTCAAATTTACCTATCACTGTTCACTTTTATTCCCCATCGATCTAATCAAGTTTAATTATTTTCAGATGCTCTGGACTAGCATCCGACAACATTATTGCTGTATCATCAGCAAAAGTAGTAATTAGTCTGGAGTAGGTGATCGGGACCTCTGCAGTAAATAGAAGATATGGGAAAGGTCCTAAGAAACTACCATGTGCAACGTCAATGGTAAATTTATGAGTTCCAGAGTTTAATTTCGTCGCCTTTTGATTAGGTAAAATAATATGAAGAATATTTGAAGAAGCAGTTTTCTTATCATTTTATATAATGCCAGACTTTGTTAAAGGCTTGTTGATTATACAAAAATATATATTAAAACATTAGAAATATATCGTACACACGCATATACATATACATGTTATGCAAATAACAAACACTAATGTGATTTTAATTTAACAATTCTACGAAATTTGATCAATTTTAAATAATTTTATCGTGCACATGTAAACATCTATAAGAATTGTTTTAAATTGTTTTAAACAATTAGATTGCCCACTTTTTAAAATAGTATTCCATCCAATGCAGACGAATCTGTACAATAAACAGTCAGAAATTTTATGCTGTACGTTTTTATGAATTAAAATCTATTTTTAACAAGTACGTTACAGTTGTTGAACACATCGACTAATTATTGACCAACAATGAATAACATGTTTTGAAAATGTAGTTGATTGTCTTTCATACTTGACATCAAGGCCGCGTCGGTGTTTTAAACTAAAATTTCCGAACATTCGATAATAATATCCAATAATATACGTATAACGGCATTTATATACACAATTGTTTAAAAACTATTGGATTGTTTGGAAAGTAATTTCGTTTTCTTTCCTATGGAAATGGACAAATCTTTTATAGTACATTATATACACAGTCTGTCGCAGAGAAAACCGAACTTTTTTAAAATAAAAACAAAAGCTTACTATACTATCTGCTTTTGGGCTTCTGGGCTGGAACCGCGTCGCTAATATAACTGCCGACGTTTCGTATCCACTCGTATGGGACATCTTCAGGGCTCAACTACTACTACTGTCTGTCGCACTGAAATTGGTAGATCTATCACTGTTCAATCAATTAAGGTTAATATAACCCCTTTCCACAATAATGTTCGTATGAATTTTCGTATACTGAAAAGTTGACCACGACCGCGGAAGTCTACGTACCAGGTTAAAAGCTTAGTATTTTGGAAAAATTCATTTATTTTATTCAAAGTAGCCGCCTTCGGCTTCAATACAACGTTTTGCTCGGTCAATTAACATGTCGAATGAATTTTTAAGTTCGTCTTTAGAGATGTCCTTCAAGACCGCTGTCGACGCCTTTTTAATGGCTTCGATGTCAATATAACGCTGTCCTTTCATCAACAAAATGTAGTTTGGAGAATAGATAGAAAACACAGGGGGCCAAATTCGGTAAATACGGTGAATGATTGATGGTTAAAATGCCATTTGTAGTTAGAAAATCAGTGATAAGCGTCGAGCGATGAGATGGTGCATTATCATGTAACAAAGGCCAGCTATCGTTTTTACGATATTGAAGGTGCACACGATGAATACGCGCCAAAAGACGCTTCATAATACCAAGATAATATACAGCACTGACTGGTTGACTAGTTGGTACAAACTCTTTGTGCACTGCCTTTCGAATCATAAAAACAAATCAACATCGTCTTCAGTTCTGACTTCTCCAAACGGCTTTTTTCAGTCTTTCTTCTTTTGGATGTTTCCATTCACAGCTTTGAAGCTTGGTCTCTAAATCACATTGAAAACGCCGCGTCTCATCGCCAGTTATAATAGAGTACCTAAAGTCTTTTTCCTGTTTTGAGTGTTTCATCAAGTCTGTACAATGTTGAAATCAGTTAACTTATATGGTACAAATATTGGGTCTGGGACAAAGTTCGTGGCGTTTTTTCAGTAAAATTCAACTGGTCCCCGCATGGCGCGTGGACGAATTCATTTAAACCGAATATGCTCCATTATTATCGACAATGTTTCGCCATTTTTTTGGTAGATCCATGATCCCATCGGTGAAAAACTTCTGTGGTTTCTGGTCGAAAAACTGAATCAAGTAGTTTTCACAGGCTTCTTTTGAAACCAACTTAATTCCATTGAGAGAGTTCTGCAGAGATCGAAACAGATGATAGTCAGAGGGTGCTATATCCGGACTGTAAGGTGGGTGCATCAAAACTTCCCAACCAAACTCTCTCAATTTTTGACGGGTCATCAAAGAAGTGTGTGGTCGGGCCCTTGTCATGATGGAAGACAACACCTTTCCTATTGATCAATTCGGGCCGTTATCTTTCAATCGCCTGGCGTAATCTCTCTAGTTGTGCACAGTAGAGTTGAGAATCAATCGTCTGACCAGTTGGAAGTAGCTCGTAGTGGACGATTTCCCTCCAGTCCCACCATACACACAGCATCACTTTTTTTGGCGTCAATGTTGGCTTAGCGAACGCTTGTGACGGCTCACCATCCTTTATCCACGATCTTTTACGCTTCCGATTATCGTACGTAATCCATTTTTCATCTCCGGTTATTAAACGTTTCAGAAACGGCTCGATTTCATTCCGTTTCAGCAGCGCATCGCAGATGTTAATTCGGTCCATCATGTTTTTCACGCTCAACTCATGAGGAACCCATACGTCAAGCGTTTTTTTGTAACCAGCTTTGTGTAAATGGTTCAAAACAGTTTTGTGGTCAATGCCTAGCTCCATGCCAATATCGACACTGCTGATATGCTTATCTTGTTGGACTTTTTCAAGAATTTCATCAGATTTTTCAGTGATTGGACGACCGGAGCGTGACTCATCTTTCACATTGAAATTTCCAGAACGAAAGCGAGCGAACCATTTCCGCGCAACAGATTTCGATAAAGTACCTTCACCGTACAGAGCACAAATTTTATCACAAGCCTGCGCAGCGTTCTTCCCCTTATCATAATAATATTGCAGAATATAGCGAAATTTCTCATTATTCTTCTCCATTTTCAAGTGCGAATAACTTTCCAACCACTGCACCGATTACAATGTTTCTACGCTCAAACTAACGTTCGGAAGGTCATCTAAAAAACGAGCCCTCGGTGGTGTCGCTGTGACTTGTTGTTCTTTAGTTATCGGCAACCAATGCCATCTATCGGGAAAAACGCCACGAACTTTTTCCCAGACCCAATAATTACTTGATTTTTGCGAACAGTCTTGTAGAGCGAGACCGTCTTTAATATCGTAGAAAATATGGCTCGAAAATTTTCGCGCGTTTATTCCTTTTTTAATAAAGCTCGCTTAATTTAAAAAATTATTAAAAAGAGACAGCATATGCTAGCAATCTGTAAATGCTACTCAGAATGAAAAATATTTCCGTCAGCCCCACTTTATGGGAAGCAGCTGAACTATATAACTTTTAAAGCAAACTATGTACATATATAGATATGTATGGATCTTACTCGAGTTATATAAAACGTTAAGGATTTTGTATTAGGGTGGAGTGCAAAAACTGACCAACAAATGGCAGTAGGAAGCTTATTATTTTGGTAAAATTCATTTATTTTATTCAATTCGTCTTCAGTACAATATTTTGCATGGTCAGTTAACATGTCGAATGAATTTTTAAGTTCAGTGAAGTCAATTAGCTTATATGCTACAAATCTTGCTCAATACCTCGGTGTCAAAATGCGATGAATTGAATCTTTGGAAATATTTAATTCCATTCCCACGTAGAGCTATGAGGATTTCGGCTCATTTCTGATAAATTCACACACAAGTTCGATGTTACTCTCCGTAACCACAGATTTTTTTACATCGTCGTCGTTTATGTCCATCTTTAAATCGTTTATACCACTTATACACACTCGTACGTGATAAACACGCATCACCATACACTTGCTTCAACAAATTAAACGTTTCAGTAAACAACGCTGTTATTTTATGTGCAATTTCTCTGCTTCTAATGATGGAAATGTCATGATATTTTGACATAACATTGGTGAAAGATCTACCTTACCGACGCAATTTTTTTTAATAGATGGTGCCACTGAAAATTACTATTTTAAAAACTGTTTAAGTATTTTGTTCAGTTAAACATTGACCACTTTAGTTGAATGTACTTAGCCATCTTTTTTGATAGTAACACGATTATTACTCGCCTAACTTATGATTTTTTTGTTGCAAAGAATTAAACCGTGATTTTTGACTACCTTATTAAATGTTTTTTTATCTGACAAACTCTGTAAAGATCAGAAGAATCCATAGTTACATGGAAGAAGAAGTTTTTGTTCGCAATATTCAATATGTAGATAAAGTGTGGTATAAAATTGAAATAACACTATGCATTTATGTACAGTTCTCTTAACGAAAAGGTTGACAATCTACATACCGAGCGTATTTAGAACGGTCTTTCATTTTTACGTATAAACATTGTGCATAAACATAACTGGGAATGACCTTGATTGCTTGCTAAAAAGGTGTTTTGTACCAATATTTTTAATTTTTAATATTTTATTGAAATGAATTGCATTCGTTTGTAGCATTAGTATATTAGATAAGAATAGTCCTTGGCTTATTTTTCTACAATCCATACTCATATATTAAGTATGGAAATAAGTGAATGACGCATATTATATTTATTTGCATTGATTGATTTACAAGATAAAACAGTTTTTTATAATACTTAACTTGCATTATAGTCAACTAAATTGGAGGTAGCTGGAAGGAAATGTAGAAAAGAATAACTGCTTCATTTCTAATTCGCTTGACATATTAATTTGAATACTTTTAACTAAAAGCTTACATACAGCATTTGGTAAAAACGTATAAATTCCAAATACTATTAGAAAATAACGTAAAACTCTAAGAAGAGAGTAAATATGTTGACATTTAACAATGTGTTATATCTTCACAATATATTTTTACAGTACTACCAACATCTACCCCTACGCACTACAAAGGGTATTTAGTAAAGTTTTGCAATACAGTTTTGTTTATTTAATTTTTTCAAAGTAATTTCCTCTATACTCGATACACCTCTCCATCCTCCGAAACCAATCTTTAAACCAGTTCTGCCAAGTTTCACTAGGGAGTAAGGCACACTCGTTGTCCTAAGCCCACAGACGCTCACGATTCATTTTCACATGTGGGACAGTGCAAAGTCGCAGCGAGCAAGATCTGGACTGTAGGGAGGGTGTTCGAGAATTTTCAATCCTGTCGTGGTCAAATATTCGGTGCAGACTTTGGCGCGGTGAGCTGGAACATTATCGTGATGGAGGAATCAGGTGCCCATTCTTGACTTTGGCCGCAGGTTCTTCATAGATTCAATGACTTTAGGCAGGCACTGTTCAGTATACTACTTAGCTGTGACTGTCTTCTGTGTGACCAAAACGACGCGTTCCACAATTCCATTTGATTTGAAAAATACAACTATCATTTTCTTCTTTACGGATCGGGATTTTCTGACAACTAAGTAAACATGCGAGGGAACTTTACGTCCTGTGGTATTTTAGAATTCATTTTCAAATTCAGCCCGTCAAAAAACATAAATGGGAGCCAAATTTATTAAAAAAAAATTTTTTTCATGGATGGCCTGGGTTATCGGCTGACAACTTAGTTCTCGAAATACGGATACATAATACGAACATTATTATATGACTACTGGGCTATGCTTAATCAAATCACACACTAATATCATTCCGAGTAACTGTATCACTGTTTAATCATAAGCTTTTAAAAGAAAATAGTTATAAGTTACTTTACACCACTTAAGTAAGCTTTTCAAAGCAAATGAGAGGTTACTTTATAGCAATTAAATATTGTATGGAAAAGCTAACCCCGTTCATACTCGTACAAACTACAGGAGCCGCTGTAAACTGTAAATTTGTTTTTCTGCCTTTACTTGAATCAGTTGAAGGGATAGTTTAACAATTACCTACATAAAAATAAGGGAAATTCCAAGTTACACTCGACAAGCAATTATGTGAATATTTACTGATGATAATTTCTCAGACGGGCTGTCATTTACAAAATCAGAATGTAAAAGTCATGCCAACTGTGCGTAATAAAACAATACTAGTCGGTAAGTCGTACAAGCATACCAGGAATTTCCACAAGCATATCTTGCGTATCTCAACAATAAAACCGATGCGAATTAGGTACAGGTGAAAAACTGCATTGATTATCCACTTCCCAGAACTTGAAACATTAACAAATTATATACTGAATCGAAATTATTCTAAAACGATTGCGTCGCAAATATTAAAAACGAATTAAAATAAAGAACAATATTTGGCAAAAGCCCAAACACTACGAACCACGTTCGACGCACAGAATTAATTTTATACGCAGAATAAAAGCTCTAAAATATTTACTTGGCAGAAAGATTTATTATATCTACTCTTTAAGACATTTTCTGTACAGAAAATCGAAAAAATTAAATTGTATATATTGCATAATAGCATTGAATAAAAATATATAGTTGCGTAATATGTTAACTGAAGGTGTATTTTAGGTGCCAAATTGAATAACAAAAGAAATGTAAATATGTGTTAACTAATGACATGTGCAGTTTTTTACTTTCCTGTAAAATATAATTTTTTTAAGTTGCGATTTCCCGTATTGCCACCCTCGATATATGAGTTAACTGTTATATTACTATCTCCATTTCAATATTTACATAAACACGAATTATGTAGCCCGTGCACAATGAATAGCATTATATATTCACATACCAATGTATTATATATCGGGTGCTTTTTAAGAGCTTGAGAACTTAAAATGATAATACAAGACAGAAATATTGTTGGAATGAATTTTTTTTATTATAATCTGGTAGATAATTTCATGGCATTTATTTTTTAAATATGATTTCCGGCATATATCCGCCGCGGCTACGAGTTACGTGGTACATTCGATCAGTCCAATTTTTGACTACTTTTTCCAATAAATCTGGCCGTATGGCGTCAATGGTGGCTTGAATATTGGCTTCCAATGCTCCAAGAGTTGCTGGTTTGTCGGCATAAACCGATGACTTAACATACCCTCATAAAAAGTAATCCAGAGGCGTTAAATCGCACGAACGAGGAGGCCAGCGAATAAGACCACTTCTGGAGTTAAATTGTCACCAAATAGATTTTGCAATAAATCGATTGTTAAGCGCGCTGTATGGCAAGTTGCGCCGTCTTGTTGGAACCAAATATCGTCGATGTTTAGCTGATTAATTTTTGGAAACAAAATTCAGTTAGCTTGACTCGATAGCGCTCACCATTCATCGTAACGGCAGCTCCTTCCTCATTTCGAAAGAAATAAGGACCGATGATGTTGCTAGCGTGTAAACCGCACATAACAGTCAATTTTAATGGATGTAATGGTGATTCGTTAACGGCTTGAGGATTGTCTTCGCTCCAAATACGGCAATTTTGCTTATTGACGTAGCCATTTAACCAGAAATGAGCTTCACCACTAAACACAATTCTTTGATAAAAATGCTCATCTTCGGCCAGTTTCAAATGACCCCAATCAGCAAAAATGCGACGCAAACGAAGATCGTTTTTCTTCAATTCTTGCACGAGCTGTATTTTATAGGCACGTAAGCCAAGATCCTTACGTAAAATTTTCCTCGTAGACGAAAGACAAAGGCCAACATGTTGAGAATGACGATGAATCGACATTTCGGCGTTTTCTACAATACTTCGTGCTACAGCAGTAATAATCTCTTCGCTACACACATTTCTTTGTCTTGTTGATGGTTTTGAATCGAGAAGAGTAAAATTAGTGCGAAAATGATCAATAACTGCACGAATTGCTTGTTCACTAAGCCGATTATGTCGACCGTAAAATGGACGAAGTGCTCTATGAATTTCGCGAACAGATTTATTTTTTTCAAAGTAAATTTCCACAATTTGGAAGCGTTGTTCTGGCGTTAAACGATTCATGATGACTTGCCATACCTCACTGAACAGAAATGTTAACACAGTTTGACATTATCAGCTGTCAAACCGTAGTTATCGATATCGACAGTTCTCATGCAGCTTAAAAAACACCCATTACATGGAAATTTAGGAATTGAAAAATATCTTATAATTTCACTAGTACTTCGAAATAATTTATCCACTTTTAGAGTCGTAATAATCTTACGACCCCCATCCTGAAACGATATATGGGATACGTGGTGTATATAACACATTACCAGCACTAGGAAATTGTAGATTTTTAGGAAATACAATGTCTGTATAATATTGATGATTCAACGTAAAGTCTTTTATGTATTTATGTATGTATTGTTTTAAATATTTTCGAAAAATAGATGTTTTAAATTCAAATTCCTGCATATATAATGTGTGAACAATTATTTTTTTTCTATAGTAATTGCAAAGTTATAGCATACAATTTCTATGTACATACGTAACATAAATACTATGTGCGGTAAAATAAGGTACATACATTCAAATTTAACACGTTTCAGTTGTTTTCCATTCACTGGGCACAAAAATGATTCCCCTCTCTAAAGTTACGATTTAATTATAGTCAGACATGTTCAACTCTAAGCAGTAAGAATTATAATAATAGACCGACTCGTAATGGGCATTTTATAGGTAATTGTAGTTAGAACAGCGATTTGATATCATTAGTGAATACCCTTTACTTATATTTCTAAAAGAAATATAAGTAAAGGGTAATTTCAATCTTCGTTATTCCAAAACACTAACGATTGCTTAGCTAGGAACATATATGAAAGGTCATGGTAAAGAGAATAAAAAAGAGAAGAAATTTAAAATGCAAATGAAATGGATTTGAATTTGTCTAACGAATCGGCGCTTAATAAATCCAAAGAAGAGGTTAGAAAACGATAATTTACTTTAAATAATCATCAATTTAATAACGCATTGAATGTTAATAATGTTGCTTTGAATTTTATATTTTCTATTAGTACTACTGTGACGGTAACACATGAAGATCATCCTTTTGTGCTTGAAGATCCCCATCATCTAGCATTATGCATGTAAATTTACTGTTTTACTCAGTCTGTGCTTCCCCAATTTGTCACTCGTAGAATACGTTATAATTTCCGTAAAGCTAATTTTTTCAGGCTACATGAAGCTCTACCTCATGTTGATTGGAACTTCCTTGATGAGCATAATGATATTGATATCATGCTTAATGGAGTCTATAAAACATTCCGTGATGCATTTGATAGGTCTCTTACTAAATTCAATTCATGTGATCATTCTACTTATCGCCCTTGGTGCAACAAGTAGATTATTACGACTCTAAAACACATGCTGCAGTGAATTTAAAAGACTTCGTGCACTGGCAAAACATTTAATATCGGATTCCTGCAAAGCATGTATAAGAAATATTGAGCAATTCATTAGATTAGATCCTTGTTGCATATGGTCTCGTATGCAATCAAGGTATTGCTCAAATTCCTGATGTTATTCACAATGAATCGGATGAGATAGATAATCCTAATGATATTATTGAACTATATATATACACTTCAAGAGATTCACAAACGGAGCTCTTCCCTTTTTGGATTCCTCTAATATCTGATTCTGAATTGGTGAATATTATGTCTTCTTCACTTTAACATTAAGACAAAAGACATTATCATAGTTCATAGATATAGAAGTAAGCTACTCCTCAAGGTCATCACAGAAGAATTTGTAACATTGATTATGAGGCTTATAAGTCGCACCTATCGCAAGTTTCATACAGCCAATTTCAAGGCGTATCTAAACCTGCTCAACAGTAAGAGGTACCAGTAATCCGCAAACCATCCCGAAAGTAAATGGCAACACTACTCATATCAGTAGGCCTATCTTTACGCGCAATAGAATAACCTGGAATACAAACTGCATGATTAGAAATATTGTTGTTTTACAAAGTCTCACTGGAAAGGGTTGATTCATTTAGAGTTACTTTTTTCAAACATAAGAAAAAATAAAAACTTCAATTTCATCGGGTATTCTTTATTATCATACACTCAGCGGCAAAATTAACGCATAATCAGTAAATCTTAAATAATTTATTAACAAATCAAAAAATATTACTGACAAACTTATGACTTATCAAAACAAAGGTACATAAACACTCAAAGAATGAAATTTGATTAAATTCATTTGTTTTTCCTTATTTTACCGTTAATTGTTTTTCTGCACTGAATTTTGAATTTGCATAATTTATTAAAATGACAACAATGAAACAAAATGGTGATCAGTATTGAAACAAAATGGTGATCAGTATCTAGTATGGCCACCTCGTGCTCGTATACAAGCTTGAATTCGACGTGGCATACTTTCAATCAAATTCTGAACGACGTTTTGGTTAACATTTCCCCATTCCTCTTCCAGCGCCTCCATAAGTTCATTTATTGTGTTTATTCGTGGTCTTATATGCTGGAGCTTCTGTTTCATATCATCCCATAGATGCTCTATGGGATTCAAGTCCGGACTGCGTGCAGGCCAGTTCAGACACTGGATACCAACCTCGTTTAGAAAATTATTGACGATATTAGCTATGTGAGGTCGCGCGTTATCCAGCATTAATAGGAAATTTTCGCCGACTCCTGCAGCAAATGGCACTACATGGTCTTGAAGAATATCTTCAATGTACCTGTGAGCATTTAAAGTAGGCCTACCTACAATGACTAGATCTGTAGAGCCATTCAAAGAAATGCCTCCCCATGTCATAACAGAACCTCCACCGAATCGATCTCTCTCTACAATCGCACATTCCGCAAAACGTTCACCTGGTCGCCTCCAGACTCTCTGACGGCCATCTGCACCTCGTATGCAAAACCGGGATTCATCGGTAAAAAGTACTCTTCGCCAATCATCAATTCCCCAATTTGCATGTTCACGACAAAAATTTAGTCGAGCTGTCCGATGACGTGGTAACAGAATAGGGCATCTAGCAGGGCGTCGAGCGTGCAGATCAACTTCTGCTAATCTTCTTCGAACTGTCCTTTCGCTAACTTGTACACCACGGGTTATTTCTAATACACCCTGAAGCCTTGTAGCAGTCAAAGTGCGATCACGTAGGGAACTTAAAGTTAAAAATCGGTCATCTCTCGCCGAAGTCGCTCGTTTCCTTCCTTGCCCCGGTCTCCTTCTTACATCACCAGTTTCCCGAAGTCGTCTAGCAAGTCGGGAGACAGTCGATTGGTTAACTCCAAGAAGATTTGCGACATATTGTTGAGTCCTTCCTTCTTGAAGCAATGTCGTTGCTCGTATAGCATTATCCCGATTTAAAATACCCATAACAAAGAAAATGCTTTAAATGACAATAAAGACAACAGAAAGTCACACAAAATAACAACTTTTAACGAATTTAACGAATACAATTGATCTGTGATAATTACACTTTTTCTGACAACAGAACTAAACTGACTTAATAAACATTGAAGTGCGCCAACTATGATTTTATTTTTAAGCATTAAATGCTTTATTTCATTGTTAGATGCAAACAAAACAAATTGGTAGCTTTTTTCGGAAGAAAATTTAAATTTTATAAATTATGCGTTAATTTTGCCGCTGAGTGTATAAAAGAACCAGTTATTTTTTAAAAATTATTTCCTTCAAATGTTTGCTCTAACCGCGTCTAATTTCGTTCGAGTAGTTCAAGTGGTATTTGGCGAATAACGCGAATAATGTTGGTTTCCAATTGCTCAATCATAGCTGGCTTATCAACGTAGACTTTAGACTTTACGTAGCCCCAAAGAAAAAATCCTAAAGGAGTGATATCACATGATCTAGGCGGCCATTGCACAGGTCCAAATAGCGACATCTTGTTGCAACCAAATGTCGTCGAATTCACGGTCTTCAATTTCAGGCAGCAAACAGTCCGTTATCGTGGCGCCATAACATGGCCCATTCATAGTTACGTTGCGGCCGTCTTCATTTTTGAAGAAATATGGATGCCCATAAACTACACCAAACCGCGGTTTTGTCTGAATGTAATGGCAGCTCTTGAACCTCTTCGAGTTGTGCTTATTGACGTTGCCATTAAGCCAGAAATGGGCCTCATTGCTGAACGAAATTTTGGTTGAGAACAGTGGATCTTCTTTAAACTTTTCAAGAGCCCAAAGACTAAAACGGTGATGATTCGAAACGTAGGCCGTTTTTAATTCTTGAACGAGTTGAATTTTGTTCTGTCGCTCAATACATTCGTATGTTGTACGACAGAGAGAAGGCAATGCTTTTTTCATTATTTTTCTGCATCGAAAAGGTACGATAAACTCTACAAAGAAATCGTTCGCTAATAATACAAGTTTACCTGATGATAAATTAATTCCTTGAAATATATGTAGTAAACAAGGTATTATTCATATTTGACTGATTTCTTTTAACATTCATCTATTTGGCAAATCGCCGAAATAGCAAGTGTCTGTCTACACACGCTCTGGTAACTTTGTTGTCGACATGCGAGCTAGATGCGTTCTCATTCTGTCGTGCAAGACATTCGTGTGTTGTACGATAGAGGGAGGCAATGGTTTTCCACGATCTATCATTATCAATCTCGCTTGCTTTACCCAGTTCCTAATTAAAACTTTGGATAGTCGGTAGCAAGTTGACGTTATTAAATGGATTTTTCTCACGCCTTTGATATGATTAAACACAAAATATTTCTACAAAAACTTCGTTCTTTCGGTTTTGCTCCTATTCTGTGTAGTCTCATTAAATCCCATTTATCAGATAGATTCAGTTATGTCTTCTACAATGGTTTCAGACCTATTGTATCTGTTGCATACTCGGGAATGCCGCAAGGATCTAACTTTGGCCCTGTACTTTTTGTATTATTTACTAATGCTCTTTTTCATTATTTATTAATGATTCTAATCATTCTAAATATTATCTCAGATATTATCATATGCTGATTCGTTAAACTTTTTTCTAACGTGTCTTCTCAAAACGGCACTGTTAATTTACAGAATAATATTGTTTGCCAATTGGTCAAACATGGATAAACTTACAATTAACATTAATTGATGTAATATTACGTCTTTCATTTGCAAGAACATGCCAATTTCATTTAATTATTCTACGATTGGTTTGCAATTCAAAGAGCAATGTTATCAAAATCGTCATTAGATATAGAACGGTCGTTGTTTGACTATAACAACATTTTTCTCCACAGCGCGCTCGGTTTGCTGAAACAACTGCGGAAATATATCTTATGCTTCAAACATTTAACAGATCATATGCGATTTATGATTTAACGGAATACACTTAAAACGATAAGTGCTTCACCACGTTTTGTAAATTACTGCTTTACTATTTATTTTGTTTTAGATACCTACACCTATACGTGGGCAAGGTGAAAAGTTCTCGGCCTGGCACAGAGATGGCGTTACAATTAATAGAAATTTATGTTTCCTGCGTGGTTGCATGTGTCTTTAGATCATATGAAAACTTTCAACTTGTTCTCTCAAGTAGTTTGTTTGCAAGAATTTTTGTAGTAGACGTTGTGCGTGTTATTTTTTTAAATGGATAAACTTGAGTATCGTGCTGTTATAAAATTCTTTATTTTGGATGGTTTAACCTCTATAGAA